>JAVXUO010000664.1:0-170901 GCA_033065855.1 Escallonia rubra | reverse complement strand
AGGGCTGGATCCCCCTATAATTGAACAAATCGTGTTTACAAAGCATTCGTTGAATCGTATGAAGATGTATAGAAGTTCGACAACACCACTGTGCATAGCTCGACTGTACATAAACCAAGAAGACGAACAGAACTTCCATATGACTGCTAGTAATCTCACCTCAATAGCCATGTACATCAAATGTATACATCACTTCACTAATGGAATCCATTATATCATTGCATTTTGTAATTCTATATGGATTAAAAGCTTGAATTTGCAAGTTGCAAACTTGGGTTGTGTTCAAAAACTTAATTATGGGACAACTACTTAATACAACTGCTCAAGCATGGCTTCTGACTCGGCCAGCCTGGTCTTAGAGATATCCAAAAGCATGTTTCAGTGTGAAGGTAAGCCAGAACTAACCAGTAAGATGGTCTAAATTCAATACAGTGCAATATTTTTGAAACAACAAGGTGGTCAAAGTCTATCATAATACCCCAAGTACCTTATTTCTCACAAAAATATGGGGCAAACCACTAGCAAAGAGATGTCCTCCCAAAAATCCAGGTGGTCAATTGAACACCTTAAGGCATGCAACCCTAATTGGTTGTTATCGAGGATGACGTCTTGGGACTCCTCACCTAAGAATTTCTCGATTCTAAACGCAACTGGCATTCTCATCATCAAACTAGGTAACGGGTTTATGTAATTACATGGGTATGATTCCAATGCCCACATTATTGCCATAATATGATACGAGCCTACACTGATATGATTCACATACAAACAAGAGGTTTGCACACGTAGAACATAAACTGACATACTCTAACGGGAAAACAACATTTACTAAAGAACAAACGTACGATAGCCAATTATTCGTAAGCATTCAGACGAAAATGGATAGCAAAAAGTGAATATCAATCAACCTCGAACCGCTGCCGAAAGCTAAGTAGGTAAGTATCCCTTATGCTGGCTTTGTTTCATCGATGGCTAGAAGCCATCAATTTTGGAGGGACAAAATTAGAAGATTGCAACAAAAATGTTTTATCTTTCTTTACTCTTCTTCAATATTTTATTTAGTATAATATAATTATATACACACATAATGCCACGGACGCCGCCACCTGCATGAGTAAAAAGTTTTTAAAACCATCACCAACCAAAAAAAAAAAATTAATTTTAGGTAAATTTTGCCAAAGAAGCATTGAAATTCCAATTCTGATCTCCCAGATTCTTAAACTTTAGAGGTGTATGGATCAAATAAAAAAGAAGTTTAAAGAATCAAATTGAAACAAGTCAAACTTAAATTAAAAAAAAAAAAAAAAAGAAGAAAACTATTCTTATAACTTCCCTTAAAACAAATTGATTTATTTAGTCAAAACTCAAAAGATGTCCGTAAATTGACATATATTCTATAGACGGCGCGCGGCCCTCTACCGACCAGAAACCGAACACGTGCAAGCCGGGGTTCGCCGAAGAAAGAGCCGACGTGGGACACAGGGACTGTCCGAGGACAACGTGGGAGGTCCTCCTCGGTTCTTTTTTTTGCGTCTGCGCGACGAAAACAGAGACTTTTTAACACCAAGAAGAAAGAACGAAAAAAGAATCCAAGACGGTGGAAATGGCGGACGCGAAGAACAAATTGGAATCGGTCAAGGAGTGGATCGTGGATCACAAGCTCCGGCACGTGGGTATTTTTCTGCTGCCTTTCCACGTACATGTTATGCATACTGTTTGTCTTGAGATTTGAACCGGTGGGTGATTATCAAATATTGATTTTTGTTTGTGAATTCTTTTCTGAAGGATGTCTGTGGCTAAGCGGGTTAGCGGGTTCGATCGCGTACAACTGGTCGCAGCCTAACATGAAAACCAGCGTCAAGATCATTCACGCTAGGTACCTACGCTTCCCCACAAATCTGTCGAGTTCGTTCTTATCAAATTTCATGGACTCCTTATCTTTGTCCTGTATCGTTTTGTTACTTTGACAAGATCATTGGGCTAAGAATTGTTTCTAGCCATGTGCTTGTTGCGAGGGTGTGAGCCTTGGCACAACGGTAATTGTGATTTTGATGTGATAATGGACCTAAAGCCTAAAGGTTACTGGTTCGATACTCGAAAACAGCCTCTTCACAAAAGTGGGTGTGCACATCAACCCTTTTTAGACCCCGGAATCAGGAAGCCTCATGCACTGGGCCGCCATTTGCTTTTTCGTGCTGAATCATTTTACTTTTAGGGACTCCAATCGGGTTCCACGTAATGACTCGTGGATGGTTAATTTTGTTGTTTGAGGGAAATACCACTTGAGCTCCGTAGTTAGTGCATTGATAAAAATCAACAAATTTGATATGGCAATCACTAATTTCATCATGTTGCATCTGTAACATATTAGTTGCTCGTGCGGTTGGCATTTGCCGTAGGCCAAACTTTATTTTCTTGCAAAGAGAACAACTTTACAAACTAGAATTATTGAAGTAAACATTTTACCTCAACTAGGAGGCATGTCCTCTTGTGTTTGAGGTAAGTGGTGAGAGTTCCCACTATGCTTCTTGGCCTAAAACTATGTGCAGTCTCGTTTTTGTTTTTATGTAACCTTGTGAGGGTAAGGGTCCCTACCATAGAGTGTCGAGGCGTCACAAATGGCTGTAGATTGCATTGTGGATCATTTCGAGTGTTAAGTAGGGTCCACTTACCTCCCTGAGCAAGAGGGTCTCTAATTATGGATTGTATGGTAGTTTCCATGGAAGTACCATTCACTGCACCCATTTACCTGGGTGGCAGTATTGAGTGACTAACCGGAGTGACCTTGGGACAATCTCGAAGGTGTTAAAGACACCCTCGAGACCTCCCATACCTTAGAGATGATCTGGCGGGCACAGATGGGTTGTGTAGTTGTTGGGTCAGAGGCTACTAGTATGCACTCGCTATGTCATTGACTTATCATAATTGTTAATTGGCATGCATAGTGTGGCTTATTGGGCTATTAGTATACTCGCACGCTATGCGCCAATGCGCTCCCACAGGACGGATAAAAGCCCTTTCAGCCTTAGATTTTGTATGCGGCTCGGTCCCTTTAACATGAAATGGATTGGATATTTTTTTCCATTATGCCTTATATAGCCGGTGATGGTTGGCATCAGTGGCATGATGGTGGCAATATGTAGCTTCATGTGCGTGTTGACGGCTAAGTTGTGTCAATGTAACAACACTGAGGGATGTGAAGCAAAGGATTGAAGTTGGGCTAAACAACTTAGCACGTTGCCGTGCACGTGTGGAATGGCGTCAAGCAAGTCATTGTGCTGCTTTGGCACACTGCCGTGTATAAGTTTTCATTATAACAAGCTAGTTTTACATCAAATTTGTTAAGTCTTACATGTAGTAAGATACAGTGAAAGGTAGCCTTTGGAGAAGTATGATTTCAATTTTCAACAAAACAGATAAAACTTAAGGAAACTTTGGACCAATATGCATTTTTCCATCTTCGAGTTGTATTGGGTAATTACTAGTTTCTTGTTTTTGGCTTGTCATTTAGCCTGGAACCTTTTGGAGAAGTATGATTCAAAGAAGTCAGATAACATGTAAGGAAAATTTCTGCGGGATCAGTATGCATTGTTCTGTCTTTAAGTTGTTTTGGGGAAATCACTAGTTACTTTTTTTTGGCTTGCCATCTAGCTAGAATTCTTTTTTCTTTTTCTAACCAGTGTTGTCTCCATCTATTCATATATCAATCCAAATATGAATTTGATATCTCACAGGAAACAATAGGTGCAGGGAAGTATTAATAGTAGAAAATCATGATTGGTTTTTTCTCTCTCGTGATTCATACAACTTGAGCCTCCCAAGTATCATACATAGAACAAAACAAGACGTACATTGAAAAAAGGTGTGGGATGGTGGTTTGGGTGTTGTGGGGTGGGGGGGGGGGGGAGGAGAGAGGGATGGGGTTGCGTGGTCATACCAAAATAGTGGTAGAGGATGTTGGGCTTGCAGAATTGTGCTCATTTGTTTTGAGGGGAGCTCTGCTCGCGGTTATGGACTGAAGAGAATAGGCACTCAGTTGACTTGGTACTTATGTAGGTTGTTCTGCTGCAGAACACGCCAGACTTGATTCCCAATAGTTGGTTTGGACAAATGATGCCAGATGCCAAAAATTGGAAATTCAGGTGCTGGGAGCTAAAAAGATCTAGGGTGATGGGTGGGTGCTGACTGCTGAGTGCTATTCTTTGTTTACACTTTACGCAAGTTGCCAGAATCACCTCTTTGAAAAGCTTAAGTTGTTGGGGCGGCTGAAACTAATTCTCGTTAGTCTCTCCATTGCCCTGCCACATGGTAGTCTCCCACTACCAGTGAAGATGGTTATATGGATAGGTGGAAGCTCTCTGCTATATTGGGTCAATTTGAAGCTCTCAGCACTAGCTATGTCAGTTGTGCCATTTAAAGTGTATTCATTTGCATTTTTTTTAAATCATCCAAGAACCTCATTTTGAACTAACAGCTCTTTCTTTTTTGAAAAAACAGGTTGCATGCTCAGGCACTGACGCTTGCTGCTTTAGCGGGTGCTGCAGGCATTGAATACTATGACCACAAGTCTGGAGCAAAGGCAGAACGTGTCACCAATTTTCTTAGCACGGAGGGACATGCACGAAAAGATTGAAGACTGGATTTCGCTGCAAGTGTGGAAGACTCGCTGGAAATACTTGGTGATACAATTGAGGGTATTCTAGTAGGCAGCCTCGAGAGTCATTTTGATTTTCTTTTGCCTGACGTTAGAATTCTTTTATAGGATGGTTAAAATTGCCACAAGTTATGACTGGCTTTGTTGTCATCTTGGATAGCTATTTTTTGTCAATTTGATCATTATAATAATTCGTTATTCTACCTATTTAACTAGATGTGCACAGAATGGCCAGAGGTGGTTTATAGTTATGAACTGGTGTGACAATCCAAGTGAAAGAAAGGCATGAATTGGTGTGAAATTGCTCAAGTTGCCTAGGACTATATATTGAATTTGTCTTATTTTTTTGGTGTGTAAATGCTCTGAGGACAGGCATCCTTCGAGGCTGCCGGAGACCGGGGATGGACGACGGCGGTGCGGTGGCCGGCGCCATCCTCCCTAGCCACAATCGGGGACGGCGACTGCAATGTTCGCATCAGTAGCTATTCCTAGAGTTTTGTGGATGGATGGACGACGGCGGTGCGGTGGCCGGCGCCATCCTCCCTAGCCACACTCGGGGACGGCGATGTCTATACTTGCGTCGATTCGCCAGATTTGTTCCGATCTATGAAGATCTTGGGTATTTTCTTGATCTTTTAGATCTTATCGGTCTAAAACGTAGTGATGGTCGTGGCTTGATCTGTTTTTATTGTTGATTGAAGAGGCTTGTGTTTGCTAGGGTTAGATCTATTATTGCCGGTGTTGGCCTAAATCCCATAGTAGGTATCTGGCTCAACCTCTTGGCCTAAAAAAAATGTAATCTTTCTCGATAAAGTTGGTTGCACCCATTCCACATGTTAGGTGTAGCTAGTGTATTCGGTGGCAGCGGTGACCGGGATCCCACCGACGGCTATAGGAATTTTCGTATGCAGTAGTTAGGGCTCAATAGTTGGCTGTGAGGTTGTCCGTTGGGAGTTGGAGGGGGGGGGGGGGGGGTGTTGGGGGGTTTTAGGCTTGTTTGTGCGTTGGGTGGGGGGTGGGTTGGAGCCCTGGGAGGGGTTTTCAAGGTAATCTGCTCTAGGGTTTGGTGTGGAGAAAGTCAAATGCAGTCTGGCTTAGCCCTGATTTGCTGCCGGGCTTTACAATAGCCATGGGGGTAAAAATGCAGGTGGAATATTGTGAACCATGCAAGGTTGTCTGTCTCTTATCTTTGCGTTGTGATCCCTTTGATTGTCAAGTATATATTCGATTTTCGTCTAGTTCTGATTGATTTCCTCCGTGTAATATTTGTGTTGTTTAGATTTACAATTTTTGTTTTATATTACTAGGTGTTTTATATGACTTTTAGGCCTCCTCCGTGTAATATTTGTGTTGTTTAGATTTACAATTTTTGTTTTATATTACTAGGTGTTTTATATGACTTTTAGGCTTCCGCTTGTTACTTAAAATTAATCTGAAGTGTATGATATGTTCTGTTTTAGTTTAATTGTAATTTGTATCGGATCTATAAGTTCGTTATTAGTTTCTGACCTTTATGGTCTGGTATACACAGAATTACGAGAATGTTGTGACCTTCACTCGCCGTTGGACAACTTTGTAATCCCTTTAATTATCAATGCTATTATCTTATTTACCAAAACAAAACAAAAAAAACCAAGCCGGATGAGCACTAAGCCTGTTAACATCGATAGGGCGGGAGTCTACGTTGGCCGACCGTCAGAGCTCGCTTGTTCTTGTTGATCTTAAACAAGTATTTTCAGCTCGTGGTGTACACAAGCCAAGCTCGAAACGAAACTGACCATAACACCTACAAGGAGAAAAATTGATCACTGTAAAGGATCAAAGTGCAGCAACCTTGAATATAGATTCTTCCTTCAATGCAAGAAAGTAGAGCTCTGTTAAGTCTGGTGGTGACCATATATTAATATCATTTAGGAAGACGAGAACAAGACTGGCACTTGTCTAAAGCATATGTCATGATACAGAGATTTAAAACTTCATAAAAACTTTTCCATCTCCGGGATGAGGAATTCTCTGTCATCAAAACCAGTTCCAGAGTTTCATAATTTCTAGTACAGGACATGGCTACAGATAGCCGTGTCTATTAGAAACATCAGATCTAAGCCCCGTCTCCGAGGGTCCTTTTCGATGTACTGATGTAGAGCACTGCATCAAGAGAGACTCCGAATTACTAATAGCTAAATGGTGCTAACAAGTAGAAATGAACTTTCTTTTTCGATAGTTGAGAGCCTAGTCTTTAAAAAACTACTCACCATTATTTCCTCGAATAAATGCGTCACCGTATTTATTTTTCAATTGCCCGTTGACGTACTCCTCTGTTTGCTCCATTGCTATATTCATGTATCCATCCAGACAGGCTAGAATACCTGCAAAAAGGTGGTCATTTTAAGGATGAGCTATTTGCTATGTCATAAGTACCATGAAAGCCAGGGCTCCAAGCACGAAATGTGATGCACGACTTTCAGAAGACAGAAAGCCATTTTAAACAAATATGCGGTAGACAACTTGCAAAAGCCGAAAAGAACCACCTTACTGTTTGCACACAAGACAATGGGCCTTAATGTAATTCATCGGTGTGGGTTACAAGTATGAAGCTAAAGACTAACTTATCTCCAGGTAATATCTAATCCTAGCTTGTTCCCGCGTGCGCATGTGGGTGCGTAGGTGCGCGAGAGAGAGTGCGCCAGGTCAACAAATCCTTCTCAAGTACGTATTGCTCCCGCTTTTGCTTCAAACTCTCACGCTTTTACTGCTTGAATGGGTGTCAACTTTGTCCACTTTCACGCTCCCGCATCCGCTCTCATTTGCACTCCCACTCGACGACCTGGTAAAAAAGAGAGCGCTACGACAAACATTTGCAAAGCAGTTGTCTATGACTGCAACAAGTTCAAAAGTGCCGTCCATTGCATGAGGTTCCCGTCGTTGCAAGACCTGGAGATAACAAATTGGATGTATTTGTTTGGCATCTACAGTTTGAGATAGCTGTTATTAACCGAATTTATACTACATCTCAATCGGAAAACAAAGCAATAGTCAGGAAGAAGTTGACTGCAGCTTTGAAGGACAGGCCTCAGTTGGCCCACAAACCCTAGTTGAGGTGGAGCAAGGGGTTATATGGTTGCTTGAAAACTTGCCTCAAAAACGACAAACATCCTCCATAAATTGACCAGTGCCTATTAAGATGCAGCGTATCTAGAATACATAGAAACTCAAAATGATAGCTAACGTAAAGAACCAAGGACATTGAGTTACTTTTTGAACCTCGCATAGAAGAAACAAAACCCAGCTTATTTCAGAACTCCTCTGACTGCTCCAAGGATGTGACAGGAAATTTTTGTGGCTTCTCTGTGAAAGAGCAATTTCCCTAGAGCATTCAGAGCTTTTCTTGACTTTTGAAGCGCCAGACACCCAAGTACCTTATTAATAAAGATAATAAAGAATCCCAAAACTCAGCTTATAAACTACTCAACAGAAGAAGACAACCAAAACTATGGATTCTCAGATTTGAAAAATTGCCAATATATGCGCACACACACTGGCAAAGCAGCCCTCCTTTGACCCCTCTTTTACGCTTGTAACTTTTTATGAACCTTGGGACTGTATTAAGGTTGAGCTTCAAACTGACACCATGGATATTAAATACCCCAGTCCTATGTGTAATACTAAGCTTTTGTTTAACCTTAAGCCATTTCACCCCAAAACATAAAAAAGAAGTATGGATTTTTACCCAATGCATTTTACCATGATAGCACACAGCAAAGCAGCACCCAATACACGGCAACCAGTGGCAATAGCTATAAGCAAATTTGAGAGGTGACTGGGGAGGAATCGTACAAACATGAAGGCGTGACAGAGGGGTGACATATCGAATAATTCTTCTTCACCCCATAAGCAGGACCACCACCTAATAGCATGTTGCCGCTGGAAACCACATGATAGGTTGAAGTTCACGAGGTGTTCCGAACCGACAAACATGTATAATTAATTAATTATGGTTTGAATTGATTCCAATTCATACTTCAAGTTCATATGGTTAGTCACTTATCCCTCCTTGAACAGACTCTTAAACATTAGAAAAACCTGATTCTAGGGAAGAGGTTTTCCAATTCATGACTTCAAGTTCATATGGTTAACCACCCCCGACTGACAGAAAGAACAAACGCACAGTGAGGAGTGTTTTACTTCTAGCTGGACGCACAGTGAGGAGTGTTTTACTTCTAGCTGGCAAGGCACTTGCTTCAAATTGTAGGTGTCCAGCAAGTAGGCAACTTTTTACCCACACGTCTTAGCGTACTATAGGGTTCCTTTTTAATTTTTTTCTGATAGACTCATCCATCACAATTGCAACCATGTGTATAAATCAAGAAGCCAGACAAGTACAAGATGACGTAGTTACAGACCTCGATAATCAACGCCAGAGTTCAATTTCACCACAACAGGTCGGCCGCGGATGGATTTGAGGAAGTCTGCTGGAGTTTTAGTGGTTGCTGACCCTTTCTCTCCTGTTCCACTCATATCTTCCTTTATAAATCTGCAACTTCATTAGCAGATAACAGAATACTATGTCAGTAAACACCAACGGCTTAGCAAAAAGTAATTTCAGAAATATCCAATAAGCAGGCGCAACTTAATATCAGTATGCTTTCACAAAAAACAAGAACCCATATGAATGGATCCTTATTCTCGGACAAAAGAACAAAAGACAACCTTCCTCAGTTGAGAGGCGGCTTTTAATGCAGCCTTTGGCAGGGTATACTCTGAGGAAGTAAAACAAGATCTAAGTTAACTGGTGTTTCATGTGTCAATCAGATGGGAGAAGCATGGAGGCGATTTAGAAATTGTTGCTTAGCCTCTTCGTGTTTCTTGGATGATGCCAAGGTTGTTGGTAGACTTGTTGTGCTTGGTCGGTCTATAAGAGGATAACAAGGAAGATGAACCTGTGGTATGTGATCCTATTTCTACTTTTTGGTCATGCGGAGGGAAAGGAGAGATAAGATATTGAGCTTTTTCAGGCAAGCTATCTGCTCAAGACTCTAGCTAAAAATTCACATATTTGTTCAGGGATTCTTGTATAGGATGCCTTGACTTCATTCCTCTGGGCAGCTATGCGAGTTCTGTAGAGAATTAATTGTCTAATCTCCCATACATGCATTGTCGTGTAGCTTTTGTAACACAATGTCTTATTATCATGAACTTGTAACATTCCTGGTTTGTGCCCGTAAGAAGAGATGGACTAGCTTCACAAAGCATATTCAACTAATCTAATTGCCATACCGCCATAATCACGTCAGGGGTCCCTACCATTATTACAACAACATATTAGTATCTCTACGCCCAACTACAAAAGTATTTCTTCGCAAATAAGCTATAAGAGATAATTTTAGTTAACTATAATCAAAATGGGACTAATTAGCTGAGAAACACTAGGTAGCATGTGAATAAGTTCACGGGACAATCTTCTAACGATAAAATTAGACTAATCTAATTGCCATACCGCCATAATCACGTCAGGGGTCCCTACCATTATTACAACAACATATTAGTATCTCTAAGCCCAACTACAAAATTATCACATTTCTTCGCAAATAAGCTATAAGAAGTAATTTTAGTTAACTATAACCAAATGGGACTAATTAGCTGAGAAACACTAGGTAGCGTGTGAATAAGTTCACGGGACAATCTTCTAACGATAAAATTAGACTATGTATATATTTATGTCGCATCAAAAATTAAGCGTGTACGTTCTCAACCTATAATTCGCAAACATATACTCCTCACTCCCTCCGTTTCATAATTTTTGTCCCCTTTGTCATTTTATGAATCTCTAGGACGGAAATCAAACATCCAAACATCGAGCTGAACACAAATAGTAACTACATATCGAAATAACAAGTCAAACATGACAAAAACAAAGAGAAAAGTCACCGCATGCATGTTCAAATTCTGTTCTCAAAAATTTGCAGAGAGTACAAAAGGGGACACAAATTATGAGTACTAAACCGGTGAACAAGTATATTCAACCGTAGCCCCCATTAGCTTGAGTAAACACACTCACGCGCACACACTCACACACATGCACATCATCACGTACAAAAGCTACACAAAAAATTGAAAAACAGGAAATTAGGGCTTTCTTTTTGAGATGATTTGTGATATGATTGACTTGCCTGAGAGTGATGAATCAACCGATTGCCTGAGAGTGGAAAAGGAACCAGAAGTAGAGCGACGGCAGTAACAAATAGCCGAGGGTTTGGTTAATTTGTTAGCGGAGGATATTTTGGCCGCGGAAAAAGGTGCTAATTAGGTTTTGTACCCTCTAATTAGTCAAAAATCTCATTTGCGTTATGAATTTCCCAATAATCACTCATAGAGGAGTTGGAATATGTTTATTCAACACTATAGGGCCTATGGTCTTGAAACAACTTGCATCTTGAATATCACTACTAGTCATGACTTTGGCATTTAATTTATTCATCCTCATCGAAAGTTAGCGAGGATCAATAAGAGCCCTTGAAAGCCTCTGTAAAGAGGTGTATGTATCCATATACCTACAAGTAAGTCAAGGCCTTACCAGCTGTACCTGTTATTATTATATAGGAGCATTACCCACCTTAGTTTTCCTTGGGTGAGATAGCTACATTCATTGTCTTATGACTATGGTACATACGAGGGGGTAAGAAAGATATCTTGTCTAACTTGCCTTCTGTTGCGGAGGAAAGATGGTTCGCATGCCACGTGAGGTGCCACAAAGGATGCAGTCTGCGTTGGCTTCCAAGTAGTCAAAGTGGGAGACAGCAAGGATGGAGCAAGGGCTGAGAGCAAGGCTCCCCAGGCAGGTCACGAGGGCTGGCAGCGCCGCGTAAGCAGGGAGACGACGAGCGGGGGCAACAGTCAACAGCCGTCAGTCCGCGTCAAGGGTGCAGCGTCAAGAGTCCGATGACATGAGTCCAAATGTGTTTCTCTCACTAGAAATCCAGAGAGAATGAGCTTTAGAGAGAGAAAGTGAAATGTTGAAATGAGAGAGAAGTCCTTGAATAAGCTCCAAAGTCCACTATATATAGGCACAAATGCGCGCGTGTCATCAGCCGACACGTGTCGTCCTCTGGGAGTGACACGTCGCCGTAGGGGGTCTCGCAGTCTTGATTGTCCGTCAGATTGCCGGTCCCCGAGTTCGTGTCGCCCTGCCCTTGCAGCGTCCCTCTGCCTGTCTGAGGAGACTGACCACACTGCGATAGCATGGTCAGAGAAGCCCGTTGCCCCAGCCTCCAGTCCAAGCCCTTACTGAATCCCACGAGATGCGTCAAGAGACGCGCCGAGATCCTGGCAGCGGTGAGGGTTGCCCCTGCAGCCAACTGCTAGGCGTGCCGGCCACGATGCCCTCCGAGGACCTGCTCCCGTCCCGGAGTGACTCGCGGTTCATTGCCCTGGTGGTGTCGATGATCAATGATAACATGAGTGCACATGCCATGCTTAGGGTCCGTGACGAGGGGTCCTCGTGCCGGAGCACTACGAGCGGAGCCCCCCGTGAGTCCGTCGGGTGATTGTGCCGGCGATGGCCTTAGGGTAGTAAGCCCATCCTTGTTGCGAAGGCCGGAGCCTCCGGTTGATTGTGCCCGCGAGGGCCGGAGCCCGTCGGTTGATTGTGCTGGCGAGGGCCGGAGCCCCCGGTTGATTGTGCCTGCGAGGGCCGGAGCCCGTCGGTTGATTGTGCTGGCGAGGGCCGGAGCCCCCGGTTGAGTGTTCCCGCGGTGGCCGGAGCCCGTCGGTTGATTGTGCTGGCGAGGGCCGGAGCCCGTCGGTTTGATTGAGCCGGCGAGGGCTTCATGGTTGCGAGCCCGTCCCGCCGCGAGGGCCGGAGCCCCGTCAGTTTGATTGAGCCGGCGAGGGGTTCATGGTTGCGAGCCCGTCCCGCCGCGAGGGCCGGAGCCCAGTCACTTTGATTGAGCCGGCGAGGGGTTCATGGTTGCGAGCCCGTCCCGCCGCGAGGGCCGGAGCCCCGTCAGTTTGATTGAGCCGGCGAGGGCTTCATGGTTGCGAGCCCGTCCCGCCGCGAGGGCCGGAGCCCCGTCACTTTGATTGAGCCTGCGACAGAGCGTCGCGCTACTGAAGATAACGTCTGAGTGTTGTTGGAGCGCGAAGTCAGTGCCACTCGTCAAGTTCCCCCCTTCGCAGGGAAATGGAGGCCGACCCCCTTGGGGTGGCCGACCCCCTTGGGTGGCCGACCCCCTTGGGGTGGCCGACCCCTTGGGTGGCCGACCCCCTTGGGGTGGCCGACCCCTTGGGTGGCCGACCCCCTTGGGGTGGCCGACCCCCTCCTTAGGGGGGTGGCCGACCCCCTTACAAAGTGGGTGGCCGACCCCCTTCTCAGGGGGGTGGCCGACCCCCTTACAAAGTGGGTGGCCGACCCCCTTCTTAGGGGGATGGCCGACCCCTCGGGGGGGGAAATGCACTTTCGATCGCCGTTTGAATGCCTAAGGCGCGGAGCACTTTGACCGAGCAATCTTGTTGAGCGATGTTGACCGCCAAATGGGTGACGTGTCGTGCCACTAGGATCTCTTAGCGGGCCCCGGGGTGCGGTCCAGAATAGGTTATGAACATAAGCCCCCTGCGTGCGGGGTGCGCGGAGGGGCAACCCGAGCGGGCGCCGTACGCAGAAACGATGTTGGATGCTCTCGGCATGGTCGTCGCTTAGTGCTTAAAGCCCACTGCGAGGGCCGGAGCCCCCGGTTGATTGTGTCGGCTATGGCTATAAGGTTGTGAGCCGATCCCGAATGCGAGGGCCGGAGCCCCGTCACTTTAATTGAGACGGCGATGGCTATAAGGTTGTGAGCCCATCCCAGATGCGAGGGCCGGAGCCCCGTCGCTTTGATTGAGACGGCGATGGCTATAAGGTTGTGAGCCCATCCCGGATGCGAGGGCCGGAGCCCCGTCGCTTTGATTGAGACGGCGATGGCTATAAGGTTGTGAGCCCATCCCGGATGCGAGGGCCGGAGCCCCGTCGCTTTGATTGAGACGGCGATGGCTATAAGGTTGTGAGCCCATCCCGGATGCGAGGGCCGGAGCCCCGTCGCTTTGATTGAGACGGCGATGGCTATAAGGTTGTGAGCCCATCCCGGATGCGAGGGCCGGAGCCCCGTCGCTTTGATTGAGACGGCGATGGCTATAAGGTTGTGAGCCCATCCCGGATGCGAGGGCCGGAGCCCCGTCGCTTTGATTGAGACGGCGATGGCTATAAGGTTGTGAGCCCATCCCGGATGCGAGGGCCGGAGCCCCGTCGCTTTGATTGAGACGGCGATGGCTATAAGGTTGTGAGCCCATCCCGGATGCGAGGGCCGGAGCCCCGTCGCTTTGATTGAGACGGCGATGGCTATAAGGTTGTGAGCCCATCCCGGATGCGAGGGCCGGAGCCCCGTCGCTTGATTGAGCAGGTGAGGGCCGGAGCCCCCGGTTGATTGTGCCGGCGAGGGCTTTAAGGTTGTGAGCCCGTCCCGCCGCGAGGAGTCCTTGTGCCAGAGCACTCGGAGCGCGTCAAGGAAGCATCCCGAAGGAGCCGTCTACCCGACTGGCCGAGGTAGCATCCCGGAGGAGCCGTCTACCTGGCGGAAGGGGAGTTGAAAATATGTGTCCCGGAGGAGTCGTCTATTCCCGCGGGATGTTGCACTCTGGAGAGTGGGTCGAAGCATGTTCCACGACCAAGGCAGGGTGCGCATGGTGTGGTGAATGAGTGCGGTGCCTGGTGGGCATGTAACATGATTGTGGCGCACGGGTGCGGCGACTACTGTCGCGAGACAATGCCTAGTGCTGAGGCACATATCACGAGAACAGTGCATGAGGGCGGCGACGAGTGTCGCAAGACGATACTTGGTGCCGGGGCACATATGATGAGAATGGTGCATGAGAGCGGCGACGAGTGTCGGTGCATGAGAGCAGCGACGAGTGTCGCGGGACGATACTTGGTGCCTGGGGCACGTAGTGCGACATAGAGCCAGTGGGATGGATGTATCAGTGGCGCGGCGCATGGGCATGACGACGTGTGAGAGTGCGGTGCGCGGGCGCCGGCGACGAAGGTCACGGAGATGTTGCGCGGGCGACGAGAGTCGCGGAGGTGTCATATGGACGCGGGCGACGAAGGTCGCAGAGATGGTATGTAGGCGACGAGAGTCGCGGAGCTGACGCGCTGGCGAAGAGAGTCGTGGAGCTGGCGCGCTGGCGACGAGAGTCGCAGAGATAATGCGTGGGCGTGGCGACGAAGGTCGTAGAGACGAGAGTCGCAGAACTGGCGCATGGATGCGGGCAACGAAGGTCGCGGAGATAGTGTGTTGGCGACGAATGTCGCGGAGATGGCGCGCGGGCGACGAAGGTCGCGACTACGGCGTGCGCGCAACGATAGTCGGTCGTTAAGGTAGGTGGCCGACCCTATTAAGGGGGAAGGCACACCAAGACTGCTTCATAAATAAAAAAGCACGTGACTTGAGCATGCGTTGCTTTGACCGGCCTGTGAGCGTTGAAAAGTTATGCCGACGCGTCATGAGAATTGGGACCCCCAGTGGGCCTATAGGTGTAGCCAAGATAGGGTGGGAACATAAGCCCCCTGCGTGGGGCGTGCGCGAAGGGGCGACCCGAGTGGGCGCCGTACGCATAAACTCTTAGCAAGATGTTGATGTGGTGTGGCTGGAGAGTTGTTGATGGTCGGCGTATGAGAGACAGCGACGAAGGTCGCGGAGATGATGTCTGGGCGACGAGGGTCGCGGAGAGAGCGAACGGGTGCGGGCGACGAAGGTCGCAAAGACTGCGCCCGGGTGACCGGCGACGAATGTCGCGAAGATGTGGCCTGGGAGATAGGCGACGAGCGTCGCGGAGAGAGCGCACTGGCGACGAGAGTCGCGAAACTGGCGTGCGGGCGCGGGCGACGAATGTCGCGAAGATGGCGACGAAGTCGCTGAGATGGTGTGCAGGCGACGGGAGTCGCGGAAGCGGGCGACGAAGGTCGCGGAGAGAGAGCACACGGGCACTTGCGACGAGGGTCGCGAGGACGTTGCCCGGGCTACGGGCGACGAAGGTCGCGAAGACGTTGCCCGGGTGATAAGCGACGAGGGTCGCGGAGATGGTGCACTGGCGACGAGAGTCGCGAAACTGGCGTGCGGGCGCGGGCGACGAAGGTCGCGGAGATGGAGCGCGAGCGACGAAGGTCGCGGAGATGGAGCGCGGGCGACGAAGGTCGCGGAGAGAGAGCGCACGGGCGCTTGCGACAAGGGTCGCGAGGACGTTGCCCGGGCTACGGGCGACGAAGGTCGCGAAGACGTTGCCCGGGTGATAGGCGACGAGGGTCGCGGAGATAGAGCGCACGGGCGCTGGCGACGAGGGTCGCAAAGACAGCGCTCGGGCGCTAACAACGAGGGTCGCGAGGCCATGGCGATGGAGGGGCGAGAAAGGTGCGGAGACGGGCGCAGGCTCGCGGTTGATGCGAGTGTAGCCAGATGTGCGAAAAAATCTAAGTATGGAAAAAAGTGAGAAAATATGTAAGGGAGGGGCAACATGAAGGTGGGAGCGTGAGATGCGCGTCATATCCGCACGAAGATGAATTTTTTTTTTTTAGCATTGTGAGAATGGCAGCAGTAGTGGTTGATGATAGTAAGGTTGTTCAGTTGACGCGGGTGGAGGCCTTGGTGCGAATGTGATTGTGTTGGTGCGATGGGAAGGGTCGATGTGAGTGGCCGAAGAGAGTGGCCGAGAATGTGGCCTTGGTGGCTGAAGTTGGGCCGAACTATGGCCGCCGAAGTGAAGAGTTAGGGGTGGGGTGCGAGGCCAAAGGTGGCCGAAGGATGGTCGGCGAGGTGGAGATGGCCGAAGGTGGAGGTGGGTCGGCCATGGGTTCGGCGGGGTGTGGGGGTGGCGGCGCAGCGCCTTGGGCCGCGCGATGCGGGCTTACGGGGTCGGGGAAGAGGGAGAGAGAGGGGCCAAGGGGGGTCGGCCAGGGGGGGTCGGGATAGCAGGGGGGGTCGGCGTGGGGAGTTGGGTCGGCCAGGGGGGTCGGGGGGGGAGTGTCGACGTGGAGTGGCCGAAGTAATCAAGAAAAGGAGGCCGAAGGGGAAGAGGGGGTCGGGGTAGCAGGGGGGTCGGCGAGGTGGAGATGATGAAGGAAGAAGCGGAGGGGCGGTGCAGCGCGGCGGCCGCGGGGCGCGGGCTTGCGGGGTCGGGAGAGAGGGAGAGAGAGAGGCCGATGGGGGGTCGGGGCGGGTGTGGGGTCGGCCAGGGGGGGTCGGGGTGGTGAGTCGTCGGCGAGGGTGGAGTCGGCGTGGTGGTGGATGTGGAGGAAGAAATGGGGGAAGAAGATGAAGGGGAAGCCGTCTGCGGCGGCGCGGTCGGCCGAGAAGGAGATCGGCGAGGAGGCGGGGGGCGGGAGGAGGGTGGTCGGCGGGAAGGGAAGACGCCGGGAAGGACGGCCGGCGGTGGGCAGGCGCGGCAAAGCTGGTGTCGGCGCATGACAGGTGCGGCGCAAGGTTGGTGCGGCGCCAGGAGGAAAGAGAGAGAATTAGGGTTCTTTAGAAAATTTAGGGTTCCAGTGGAACGGGTCGGGTTTCGGGCAAACGGGCGGGCGTGTGCGACCCGCTGGAGCTGAGTGAAGAGAGGGAAAAACGGGGCGGGGCAGGCGCGGGTCGGACCACGCGGGTGGGTTCTGCCCACTTTCTGGGCTGCTTTTGCTGTTTGCCTTGAAATTGAAAGTAAAATGCGATTTTTTTTTTCCATGGGAGCCTATAAAAGGAGCATGAGGGGCAAGACAAATTCTTGATGAAGAATAAGTTTGAAGTGAGAGGGAGAGGAAGAGGGAGGTTGGGAGTGACGAAAATTTTTTTTGTGGAAAAAATTTTCTAAGTGTTGGGGAGAGCATTAAAGGGTGAAAAATGCGGTGGAAAAAATTCTAAGTGTAGAATGAGGATGAGAGGATAATGATCCGACCATAAGCATATAAGGTGCGAGGGAGGTTCGAAAAAAAATCTAAGTGTTGAGAAAAAAATTTCAAGTGTTGAGGATTTTGCTAAGGGTTGAGCTGGAGCAAGGGTGCCGAGGGGAGCCGCGAGGGTGATGACCCGACCGCGAAAAATGAAGAAAATTTTCTAAGTCTGGAAAAATGAAGAGAGCCGAGTGAAGCCGCGGGGGTGATGACCCGTCCGCGAAAAACGAAGAAATTTTTCTAAGTCTGGAAAAGTGAAGAGAGCCGAGTGAAGTCGCGGGGGTGGTGACCCGTCCACGAAAAACGAAGAAATTTTTCTAAGTCTGGAAAAGTGAAGAGGGTGCTGAGTGAAGCCGCGTGGGTGATGACCCGACCGCGAAAAATGAAGAAATTTTTCTAAGTCTGGAAAAGTGAAGAGAGCCGAGTGAAGCCGCGGGGGTGATGACCCGTCCGTGAAAAACGAAGAAATTTTTCTAAGTCTGGAAAAGAAAAGGAAAAGGGCATGAGGAGGCGACGTGACCGTGATCGCGACCACGAGGGGTTGAGATGAGAGGGAGGGGGGACTTAGGACGGCGGGCAGGTATGGCCGACCGACTAAGTCACAGAGGCGATAGCTAGCGTGGCTCGAGCCACCCCGCGCACCACGTACCAAGTTGCTGCAATGTGAGACAGAAGGGGTTAGGAAGTGGTGAAGCCCCCAAGGGACTGGGTGATGGCATCAAAGGTGGTGCCATTAGAACAATGTTAGCTTGAAAATTTTCTAAGTCTGGAAGTGACAGGCTCCAGGATGGCTGGGTCGAGGTTATGACTGGTAGTCCTTGTAGCCCTGCGTTGCTGAGTCAAGGCTGCTTGAGTGTGGCAGACTGCAACACGATGCTCACCTCCCCAGCAGAGTCGCCAAATGTTGCGGAGGAAAGTTGGTTCGGATGCCACGTGAGGTGCCACAAAGGATGCAGTCTGCGTTGGCTTCCAAGTAGTCAAAGTGGGAGACAGCAAGGATGGAGCAAGGGCTGAGAGCAAGGCTCCCCAGGCAGGTCACGAGGGCTGGCAGCGCCGCGTAAGCAGGGAGACGACGAGCGGGGGCAACAGTCAACAGCCGTCAGTCCGCGTCAAGGGTGCAGCGTCAAGAGTCCGATGACATGAGTCCAAATGTGTTTCTCTCACTAGAAATCCAGAGAGAATGAGCTTTAGAGAGAGAAAGTGAAATGTTGAAATGAGAGAGAAGTCCTTGAATAAGCTCCAAAGTCCACTATATATAGGCACAAATGCGCGCGTGTCATCAGCCGACACGTGTCGTCCTCTGGGAGTGACACGTCGCCGTAGGGGGTCTCGCAGTCTTGATTGTCCGTCAGATTGCCGGTCCCCGAGTTCGTGTCGCCCTGCCCTTGCAGCGTCCCTCTGCCTGTCTGAGGAGACTGACCACACTGCGATAGCATGGTCAGAGAAGCCCGTTGCCCCAGCCTCCAGTCCAAGCCCTTACTGAATCCCACGAGATGCGTCAAGAGACGCGCCGAGATCCTGGCAGCGGTGAGGGTTGCCCCTGCAGCCAACTGCTAGGCGTGCCGGCCACGATGCCCTCCGAGGACCTGCTCCCGTCCCGGAGTGACTCGCGGTTCATTGCCCTGGTGGTGTCGATGATCAATGATAACATGAGTGCACATGCCATGCTTAGGGTCCGTGACGAGGGGTCCTCGTGCCGGAGCACTACGAGCGGAGCCCCCCGTGAGTCCGTCGGGTGATTGTGCCGGCGATGGCCTTAGGGTAGTAAGCCCATCCTTGTTGCGAAGGCCGGAGCCTCCGGTTGATTGTGCCCGCGAGGGCCGGAGCCCGTCGGTTGATTGTGCTGGCGAGGGCCGGAGCCCCCGGTTGATTGTGCCTGCGAGGGCCGGAGCCCGTCGGTTGATTGTGCTGGCGAGGGCCGGAGCCCCCGGTTGAGTGTTCCCGCGGTGGCCGGAGCCCGTCGGTTGATTGTGCTGGCGAGGGCCGGAGCCCGTCGGTTTGATTGAGCCGGCGAGGGCTTCATGGTTGCGAGCCCGTCCCGCCGCGAGGGCCGGAGCCCCGTCAGTTTGATTGAGCCGGCGAGGGGTTCATGGTTGCGAGCCCGTCCCGCCGCGAGGGCCGGAGCCCAGTCACTTTGATTGAGCCGGCGAGGGGTTCATGGTTGCGAGCCCGTCCCGCCGCGAGGGCCGGAGCCCCGTCAGTTTGATTGAGCCGGCGAGGGGTTCATGGTTGCGAGCCCGTCCCGCCGCGAGGGCCGGAGCCCCGTCACTTTGATTGAGCCTGCGACAGAGCGTCGCGCTACTGAAGATAACGTCTGAGTGTTGTTGGAGCGCGAAGTCAGTGCCACTCGTCAAGTTCCCCCCTTCGCAGGGAAATGGAGGCCGACCCCCTTGGGGTGGCCGACCCCCTTGGGTGGCCGACCCCCTTGGGGTGGCCGACCCCTTGGGTGGCCGACCCCCTTGGGGTGGCCGACCCCTTGGGTGGCCGACCCCTTGGGGTGGCCGACCCCCTCCTTAGGGGGGTGGCCGACCCCCTTACAAAGTGGGTGGCCGACCCCCTTCTCAGGGGGGTGGCCGACCCCCTTACAAAGTGGGTGGCCGACCCCCTTCTTAGGGGGATGGCCGACCCCTCGGGGGGGGGAAATGCACTTTCGATCGCCGTTTGAATGCCTAAGGCGCGGAGCACTTTGACCGAGCAATCTTGTTGAGCGATGTTGACCGCCAAATGGGTGACGTGTCGTGCCACTAGGATCTCTTAGCGGGCCCCGGGGTGCGGTCCAGAATAGGTTATGAACACCTTCTTAGTATTACTTACTTAGTATTAGAAAAGTAAAGGCGTCTACTTAGTATTAATTCATCCACTCACTCATGACTATGCTCGTCCTCTAATGCTTTTGGGGCTAATGGGGATGAGCGAGGATACTCCTCCCCTTTTGGAGAAGATTGCTTAATAGAGATTTCAGCTCTAACTTCTTGGGAGGAAGGCATTCACTTCAAATATTGAGAATAGTTACAGAATCACTTCTAGGAATATTGTATATGATCTGAACCCATATAATTATTTGAATCAGCGATTGGTGCATTGGAGTAGATGATAGAATATTCTTCATTCTCGAATGGGCACCTTCCAGTTCCTATTCCTTAACTTTGGTGTTCGGTTGCTCGGTCCAACTCCGGGAGTAAAATCCCAAGGGATGGCACTCATCCTAAGCATGCAACACTAACCCCTCCTTCACATGTGGACAAGAAGGCAAAGATTAAGAAGTACAGTATGTCGAAGAAACTCGGAGGAGTAACCGGAGTGGTGACCCTTCACTCTTGGCTAAGAATTTATTTAGCTACACTTGACGATTGCATCTATCTTCGACAATTATTCATTCACACCGTGAAGATGTATCATGAGCAGTGTTATTAAAGGCGCAGGCGGACCTCAGGCGTAAAAGGTCCCTGGAGCCTAGGTGTGCAAGGCACAGGCGCGCACCTTTTCGAAGCGAGGAGCAAAATTAAAATAAATAATAGTGCATTAAAACAATAAAATTGCGTAAAAAAAATTAGAACATGACATTTTCCATGTAATCGCTCTTTTCTTCCTATAATAAAGAGACCAAGAATGCAAAACTTTCTCAACCAATTTGAAAATCACTCACGCAATGCCAATATAAGCAAAAGGAAAAGCCCATAGCTCTTAGTGAATGTCCATTGCAGCAAAAGATGTGCCACTCTCTCTCTCTCTGTCTCTCTTCCTCTCTCAGATAAAAAACCAAGTCATATTTATTTTCCCAGTCTTCAAGATGTCCAGTCAACTAGAAATCATGCATGTATATATTTGGAAGAAAACACAAACCGGCAACAGGGAGATCCTTCACCATAAAACTTTTGATTCGAAGTACTAGAATAGGAGAAAAGTCATCTTTACTGGACTGTCTATCTATCCAAAAATTGCTTAATATATCCAGTGGCGGAACCAGAATTTCACTCCAGGGGGTGCAAAAAAATATATTGAAATCAATAAATTTTTTTAGGTTGATCTTGTTGGAGTTCATGAAGAATTTACCAAATTTGCATGGTTTCTTGGCTGATATTGTTGGATCTGCCCTAACCAATTGACAGGGTTTTTTTATGTTTGATGAGATATTATCAAGCACATTCAGAGAACATTTCTCATCTCTCCACACTCTTCCATCCAATCCAGATTGCCCATTTCTCAACACTCCAAAAGAGTTCAGATACATCCCCAAGTTTCCACTTCCCATAACACAAATCATTCAAATTACAAATAAAGCAAAACTGGGAAAAAAATAGTTAGACATGCTAGAGAGATTTACATCCATATAACCATATTGTACAGCAAAAGTTCACAACACACAATTTACTAAAACTCTGCTTAGGAATTAGAAATTCAGAATGCATATGTTCATGAAATTTAACAAGTAGATAGCTTAGAAAATTTTCACAGATTCATAATCAACAACTCAGAACGCGCCTAACACAGTCAAAGAATGCACATTTAATCACTACATCCACGCACGAACACACAAACAGAGGAGTGCAAATACAAGCAAATGGGTGCCTTATATGCAAATAAATTCTACCTCTGACGACTTTGTTGGTGTAAACGTCCTAGTTATGCTTCTTGGTCTGGTTTTAGCAATTGGTATTACAGCTTTCAGTGAGACCAAAGATAGTGCACCGGGTATGTGTAATATTTTAGAGGAATCAACAATCTAGATGCATTGTTGGGCATTTCTGGATGATTCTGAAGGTGGGTCTATTCATTCTTGGTGAGTGTTTATAAACCCTAGATTTTAGGGGGATGGGAGACAAACATAAACCCTAGGTTTTTACACTTTTGGAGACCAGGTAAAAAGAGCGAGCCTATAAATATCCGATTCCAAATCATCAGTTGTAAGCTTAATTTTAGAACAAACAGAAAGCAGGGGGCTTTTGAGTTATGAGCTTATCTTCATGGTGGAAATGGAACAACCTTCTATTGACTGATGAAACAAAAACCCAAATCAATTAGGAGGCAGATTGGTAGAATTGCAGAAATGCGTACCTCAAATCAGGAAAGAGAGAGAGAGAGAGAGAGAGAACATGCCTTGAAGAAATCAGAATGAACACCTGGTCTGCCTCAAATCAGATCGACAGAGCAAGGCAGAGTCGCCCGTCACCGTCGCCGTCGGTGAGTGGGTGTCTCACTGTGTCTGGCCGTCTGGCCGGTCTGGGTGAGAGTGAGAGAGTAGGGCACAGAGAGAGATGCGATGGTGCTTCACCGTCGTCACGGTCAGAGTGAGTCACGGCGGAGAGAGAGAGAGAGAGAGAGAGGACGGGGTCGCGGGGGACGGGGAGAGAGAACTAAGAGGTGGGGGGACTGGGGTGCAATTCCCAATTTTTTTTATTCAAAAGTCTAGGGGGTGCACTAGCCCCCCCTAATTCCCACGTGGTTCCGCCCCTGAATATATCTCTTTTGCACATCCAGTGCATATGCATCCAAGTTAAGAATATGAGTTGTGAGTGAAGACTGAGTGACTTGTGCTGTGAGTTGTTAGTGAGGGAGGGAGAGAGAGACAAACCGGCAGAGTGGAGTGGTCCGAGTGGAGTAGCTGCTTCAATTGGAGCAGCCGAGTAGCAGCAGCAGAGAGGATCAGCGGCGGCAGAGAGGAACACAGGCGGCCGGCGACGACCGGAGCAAGCGACGGGGCGACTGGCAAGGTGCTGAGACTCGAGTCGTGAAAGTGATTTTTGATTTGGGGATTTTAGAGTTAGGTTTAGTGTGTTAGACTTGGTGGAGCTAAAAAAAAAAATCTGGAAAAAATGGACAGTCCACATTAAGCCAATCGTGCCAATCCAACGGCCACATTTCGTCTGCCTAGACGTGCGCCTCCACCGCCGCTATGTGCCTTACACCTTGGCGCCTAGGCACAGGAGGCATGAGCCTCGTTGAACGCCTTGCGCTTAGGCTTACGCGAGGCGCAAGTAGCGAACGACTAATTATGAGTTTCCTATTTGGACGAGGACGATTAACGTCATTACAAAGGAAAATATTTTCAAACTCAAATGCTTGTTCACAGCAAATTTAATCACTAGAAGGTCAACTTTTTGCAAGTAATACAATTTTAAGCGACAAATCAAAAAGTGAACGTACAATTGAGAGTCTGCAAATAGACGAATACTTATAAAAGTAACTAAAACACCGTAAAATTTGTTTGAATTCTAATGTCTAGCAAACTTCTTACCAAGAGTGGTGTAATGAATCAAGCATTCAAAGCTATATAATCTGGGTTATTCCCCTCTCACTAACGAGTAAAAAAATAAGAGGGAGCTAACTAAGGTGAGAACTCACCAAATGCTGCTATTGAAATTAGCAAAAATGTTAGATTCGCACAATTTCATGATTATTCACGTTTTGATTGGTACCAAACGGCTAAAAGTTCTATCCCCACAAAAAGCAAAAATACGAAAAAAGAGCGAGACGTCGAGACACAAGCAAAATATAGAAAGAAACAAAAAGGCAAGGCACGTGTACAATATCGTGTCACCATATTTATACCACGTAATTATCATAAAAGTAGCCATTATTATAGCATTATCTTTAAGCACTAGCTTAAAAATGGATTACGATTTCATGTTGTATAACACATCTGCTGTAATAGAAAAAATTTGCTTAATATACTCTAACTCATGCACCGCCTTTGTACCCCCCCCAATAGCTGGCGTCGTGACGATAAGGCTGACCAAACCAAAGAGTTCGCTATACAGCCTTCCTTCGTAGTTATAACGATAAAAAATTATCACTATAAATTTTGAAAACTACGATAAATTACTCATAAAATTTTATCGCTAAGACTGTTATATCAAAGATGCGGAGCGGATCCTAATCCCTTGAAAATGCCAAGGAAGGGAATGAAAATGGACCATTAGTCACGCGCCGGGCAGCGATATCACGGCAAAATTCATGCAAAACTCCCACAAACTCTGTACCGTCCACTTCGAACTCCCCCATCTTTGAGTCTTTCTCACATAAAGATCCCTTCCCACCACATTCCTCTCCACCTCCATCTCTCTCTCTCTCTCTCTCTCTCATTCACTGAATTTACATATATACATGCACACAGACACACACAGATGTGTGTACATTTGTGTATATTAAGCCCTTCTGAATCTACCTGAGCTTCTTGGTCTCTTTCCCTACCTCCCATTCTTCCATTCGTCACCTCCAAAACTCACACTTTCATATACCATTTTCAGAAGAATAAGAATCCCCCCACAATCAGTGCTGTGTTGTTCGAAATGAGCGGGGATCGATCATGGGTGGGTGCGGTCGCGTGCCCATTCCGTTACATGCTTCGGGACCAGCGGCTGTTCTTCGTCATGATCGGGATTTCCATCTCGGCTCTGGTTTTCAACGTCGTCATTCCTTGGTCTCCGGCGCCGAGTCACGAGCGGATCTCTGACTCGTTTCAGTCGGCCGAGTTGACTCACGTGCCCCGGCGGACTACTCTCGAGGTGCATACCGAGTCCGGCCACATTAATAACGCAGGTTGTTGATTCCCTTTCTTGTTTTTGCAAAATTGCCCGGCGATCGTAGGAAACCGTCGATTTTCACACTCTAATATATTTTTTCATTCTCGTAATTGTCGTTATAGAATGTGAAAATAAACACTCTCTTACCGTTATTTGTTCCTTTAATTGCGTTCTTGATATAGTATCATGGATGCTAATAATAAAAGCATAATGATGTGACGGACCTTAGTAATGTTATTTTTAAGGGCGTGCCATAAGATTGTTAGGAAATCAATTATTGTGCTTTAATAATTACTAAAAGTGCATTGTAGATAAATATTAATTACTTGAATGATACATAAGATGTGGATGAGCACGTGAGAGAATAAATATTTCTAAAATTGTCTTTTTAAATTATATAGTAAGCATGATTATAACACCATTAAGGACATTCAATGTACATTTCCAAAGAAGCTCATGATACCTCGAATGAATGGAAGGAAATTAAAGACGGTCCAAATGAGTGAAATTACTATGTAACGAGAGCATCGGTGCACTTCGATCGCACTTCTTTTCTGAATCACTTTATCTTTGCCGTCAAAGATTTTTTAAACACGTCACCAACAGATATTGCAAGTGCCGTTGAAATTGTGACCTAGCATTACTTATGCTACGATCTTGTTTTTTCATTATCAATCATGACAATCAACTCTCCATGACTGTGATGCTTGTCTACAATATGATATGTCACCCGTCTATAAATATCTTGTCACTGATACAGTTTTAATCGAGAAATCAAGACGTGAACAAATATTTAAGAGCATGAAAATAAATACTGAAGTCACAAAAGATTAAAAGTACTTGAAACGCGTCCCGAAAGCACAGGTCGAATTAGGCATAGGGTAAAAATGTAAAACGTAAAATTTCAATTTTCATCATTTTAACTTGGGATGAATTCCAATTTAATGCAGGTGGGAAGATGCCTCTGGGGTTAAAATCGAAGAGGCTGAGGATTTTGGTCACAGGTGGGGCCGGGTTTGTGGGGAGCCACCTTGTGGACCGTCTGATGGCGCGTGGGGAGAGCGTGATCGTGGCCGATAATTTCTTCACAGGAAGCAAAGAGAACCTGATTCAGCACTTTGGGAACCCAAGGTTCGAGCTCATTCGGCACGACGTCGTCGAGCCCATCTTATTGGAAGTTGATCAGATCTACCACCTGGCCTGTCCCGCCTCTCCGGTTCACTACAAATTCAACCCGGTCAAGACTATCATATCCTTTTTAAATCAAAATATAAATTTTACTCACGATTTCTATGGTAAATTTTGTCAGTTTTATTTATGGTCAGTCAAGGTTTTGGGGTTTTGGGCGCCACGGTAAAAGTAGCTCTTCTCTTCGTCTAAGTATCAACTAGAACTTATCCTAAGTTTCTTGGTACGAGTCAAGAGACTTTACCTGCTGAACTAGTTATTACACAATAAAAACAGTTTACGTAATTATAATACCAAATTAAAACTAATTTTCTACGAAATATAGATATAAAAGTTGAAGGTGCACTTATTTATTGTGAATATTTCGTAGTAGCCCACCTTAGGTTGACGAAAGGGCTTAAGAAATACTTCCATGCGAAAAAAAATTAGGATATAATAATGATAAATATGGCGTGTTCAATCATTCAAAGGATAATAATTGAAAACCCTCCATCTCGTTTGATCTCATTCACCCAGCAAACTACCTCATATCTATTTCTGCTATACTTAAGTTTTTTATACATCTAAAATGGTGAGTTACAAACTAGTACATAAATATGTACGTGATGAAGTTTGGTGTTGTTGCAACCTTAATTCGTGGGACTAGATTCCACAAGACAAATGTGATGGGAACGCTGAACATGCTGGGACTGGCAAAAAGGGTTGGTGCACGCTTCTTGCTAACAAGCACCAGCGAGGTGTACGGTGATCCGCTGCAGCACCCCCAGGCAGAGACGTACTGGGGCAACGTGAACCCCATTGGTGAGTCAACTCGGAACACCCCTCGTTCTTAACTCTTGAATCAATTGCTAAGCAGAATTTATTGTTGGTTTATCTTCGAAAGTACAAAATTAAATTTTGTTTCGTTTTGCCAAACTGACAATGTTAATCCGAGTAAGCATACAACTAGCAAAGAATGTCGTTAAAAGTATATCATAGAGTCAAATAATCTTACCATCTAGCGAAATTTTTTGTCGCCTGACAGTCTCATTACATGAACAGGTTTTCCGAACCAATTTACTATTATATCCGATTAACCTATTTCACCTAGCAATGGTAACAGTTTTTCACTTTTTTTAATAGATTTTTTATGATCTTGGGTATCGATGGGGGCAGGTGTTCGGAGCTGTTATGATGAGGGGAAACGCACGGCGGAGACCTTAACCATGGATTATCACAGAGGACTAAACATCGAGGTTCTTAACCAATAACACTTCGTCTGTTTACCATTTACTTTGTTATCGTTTTCGTATTAAATATATAGCCTCTCTGTGTAGCAAGCCAAAAAAATGGTAACCAAACGGTTATTTAGTCTCTCTTCGTAGCAAGTTGTCATATGCAATAGGCTAATTATTGTTTTCCTTTTTTTTTTTTATCCTTTTTGCAGGTCAGAATTGCTCGGATATTTAACACATACGGACCACGTATGTGCATCGATGATGGACGCGTTGTTAGCAATTTTGTTGCTCAGGTACGTGTTGTGTATTCTTACTTGACACGAGTTCTTTCCGATTCTCTTACTAATTTTTGCTGCCATGTGATCATGCAGGCGTTAAGGAAGGAACCATTGACTGTTTACGGGGACGGGAAGCAAACAAGGAGCTTCCAATACGTTTCCGACTTGGTAATGCCATGTTATACACGTTATCGGGTTGAATAAATATTTTGAGCTAGTAATTCTTCCTTTCCCCGGCTCATATTTTCCGTCAACTTTTAGGGCAAAAACATTCTAATTAATTTTGTTTCCAATGTATATCAATTCAACATTTTGTGATTTTGGGTGGTTTATGAACAATGATTGAGGTTTGGAGGTAAGATGTGTGAAGGCAAGGGTTGATGGTTGGTTGTGGGGTGAGCTTCTGACCTTCCTGCCTTCCACGTGTTATGTTCATGCTTCATAGGACACAGCACTTGACTACTTGTGGTGACTGGTGAGAATAGGATTGACAAGAGATGTTGTGTTTCTACATGAGCAGGTGGAGGGCTTGATGAAGTTGATGGAGGGGGAACATTTGGGTCCTTTCAATCTTGGCAACCCTGGTGAATTCACCATGCTTGAGCTTGCTGAGGTAGATCTATGAATCCTCTTTCTTCCCCTCTGACCCCCTCATTGAACATTTACACAGACCTCTCGTAACACAATTTTTTGGATAAACTATAAAAAAATGGTTCTGTAAGTTTGCCTAAATATTCTAAATGGTCTTTCAAGTATCAAACTTTTTTCCTTGGTCCTTTAAGTTCACTTTTTGTGTTAATTAAATGATCATTCTACTCATTATGGTGGGAAGTCAACTTTTTTAGCTCCTTTCACTGAAGGGTAAATTTATGACTCCACATTTAATTCCCCACAACTGTTACGTCACGTTTGTGGGGCATTAGACCTGGAGTTTCAAATTTACCCTTTAGTCAAAGCAACAAAGGCATTGACTTCCCACTGTCATGAGGCTTCAGGGCCATCCTTGAACTAGAGGACCAACAGGAAACATTTGACGCTTGAAGGACCAAAATATTTGGGCAAACTAAAAGTATCGTTTTTGTAATTTTCCCTTTAGTCAAAACAAGAATTTCCATTGTCACGAGGCTTTAGGGCCATCCAGTTAACGAAACCAACAAGAAATATTTGACACTTGAAGTAACATAATATTTGGGCAAACTAAAAGGATTATTTTTGTAATTTACCTTTTTATTCTTTTGGGTGGAGGGTCCCAAAAACTTTATTAATGAAAAAGTAACTTCATTTAGATCCTAGGGTTGAAGACATCAGAAAAGAATGCACTAAAAGAAAATGTTTGCACTAATACTAATTATTAGGTTGATGCATGCATGCTAAGGAAGGGGGGATTAAAGAATCTATGATATGTAGTTGACTAGTTATGTTGTACGTTATGAATTTTATACGGTATACAATTTGCTTTTTGAGTTGGAATTGTGCAGGTGGTACAAGAGACGATTGATCACAATGCAAAGATAGAGTTCAGACCTAACACAGAGGATGACCCTCACAAGAGAAAGCCAGATATTACAAAGGCTAAGGAGCTTCTTGGGTGGGAGCCGAGGGTGTCCCTCCGTGAAGGACTTCCTCTCATGGTCTCTGACTTTCAGAAACGCATTTTCGGTGACCAGAAGGATATTGGTGGCAATACCTTATCCACGGCATAGGTTCGCATAGATCAAAATATTAGCCTTCAATTTTATTCTCCTACAAGTAACAAAGAAATTGAAATAAGTTACAATAATTTTACGTAGATCAAGTTATTAGACATGAGGAGCAAAAGAATCACAACAAAAATCTTAAGAACAATTTTCCATCCATATGTTAATTCTGGCAACAATAATTGTCCCTGATATATGGGGGACGAGAAGAGCAACGGTTGTAGTAGTATCCATTGTGAGCAGCATCTTGTTTTGTAAACTATCTTATCTTTCTTTTGGTATGTAAGAGCTCTTGGGTTTGGCTGCATAGTAGAAGTCTCGTGGACTCGACAATTACGTTAAGACTAATTCCATAGCAGACGATCTTTAAGATCATATAAGATAGCATGTTATTCATGTATTACGCTGACCATATACTTGTTAAAATGCATTTTACACGTAACATGCGAGCGCTCTTCGTTAACATTGGTTGCTATACAATTGTCAAAAGGTATCCAGCCACATTATTGTCCATACATAACGTTTGTGCATTTTTGTGATTTGAGCATGTAACGAGGCAGGTTAAAGTACCTTCAAAACACAAAACACATGAAAAAGAGTAATACAAGATAGCCTCGTTAACCCTTCGAGCCAACAAAATACCTTCACAATTTGGGTTCTCATACTCTCTTGTGATGCAACATTCTATATGCAACATATCAAATGCTTTTGTCAAAGCAATTAATACGTGACACAAAACCATGTTGCACTTCAGGACGAAGCAATTGCTTTGCCAATAGCTTTATTTCTTTTTATGTTCGTGTTTGAAATACAATGAATATCTTTAGGCTGGCTTTAGCACCCACCGAAACAACAACATTACTTGTTAGTCGAATCTTTATTCGAACCAGACGAGCAAGTTGTATCTCAAACTGCACTTGGCACTATCCGGGTCAGAGCCCCTTCAAAAGGGATGGGACTTTTTCATAATTCTGCTAAAATATGACCGTGGTCTGTCAAAAATAAATATCACCAGCAACCGCTAGAGTGCAACTCTTCGATCTCCTCCACGTGTTCACCAATAAGGTGTTACATAGACAGCTCGCCACGATTACCTAAAGATAAACGGCATAAAATAGGTGAGTCTCCCTTCCCTCTACGTTTCATCGTTAGAATCAATAAAAATCCATTTACACCGTCTGATAATACGATATGGTTTAGTTAAATCTCCACTCCCCGATTTACCACGCCTTTTTTCAGATTTAGGCTTTCAAACCCTTGTTTGTGGTGTTATTTTAGAAGTTAAGACTTATGAATCAACGTAGGTAGTGCTTGAGTATTTGTTTGTACACTTTAAACAAGTATGTAAGTCTTTGTTTAAGCGTAGGTGCGCTTTTGCAAATTTATGATAGAAGTATAGATTGTGTTATTTTGCTTGTTTATTGGTTCAATTAGTCTTGTTGGTGTGCATCTAGATTGTGCTGATTAAGCAAGTAATTGAGCTGGTGCGGTGGTCTAGAACTTGTCATGATTTGAGCAACGGGGTTTGCTCCAGTGGTCAAAGGAGCCTCAGACTATAAAGAGTGTTAACTTGTTGGCTTATGCTTTGGCTTTGCTCTAGGAAGCATCGACACCTCATACAGGGCGAGGTATGGTGTCCGATACCTACCGACGCTTGTGGACACGTGTCAGACACTTCTCATCAGTGTCCTTTTTTAAAAAAAAATTCGAAATACCACCTGTTACGGCATTAAAAACTTTCCTAAGTCGACCGTAAGGCACTTGGCTAAACCATGCCCCCGCTTGCACGTTAAGTCAATTTATCCCTCGGGTAGGGCGATGTTAAAAGCAAATGAACAAAAGAAAATGAGAGTTTAAAAGAATGATATTTACTATACTGCTGGGAGAATGCGACAATGCTTGGATCACTTTGCCTTAGTTATTTATGTTACTCCATCTTCTCAACGGACGTGATACATTTGATCATACGGTCTACATTTCGTTTCTAGCATATATAATAATATCTAAATATTTACAAGTATCCCTACTTTTCTAGAGTTTTCCTATAAGTATCTATAATTATCTCTTATGTACATGAAGCATGTGTATAGAGTTAGTGAACATTCACGAGACCTTGTTCATTTATTGTCTCGTAAGCATTATTATGAATGGGATGGCAATGGGGCGGGTCTGATGTGGATCTTATAAAATTCGCACCCGCCCCCGTAGCCCTAATACACCACTTCGCCCCGCCACCGGGTTATTTATATACGATACCATAACCGACCCTAACAAATATTGAAAAATCCGTCCCCGCCCCGATCCGCCCTGCCCTTCCCCTGTAGCACTCTCAGAACTCCGTTTAGTTTGTCATTTCAGGAAAGTAATCAATCACAGTTCACTACAATTCTCATGGTTCATCACTTCACAGAACACTGAATAATTAAAAATTCAATCACAAAACCAAAAAAGAAAATTTAACTAAAAGACAACAGTTCAACCATAAAACAAAAACAAGTGATAGATCATGAAGGATCGGAGTGAAATCGAGACTAGATAAGCTAATTATCCTCGATGGTGGACCGCCGAGGTGGAGGTGGACGTCGTCTGTGCGGGGGAGAGGTGGACAGTGATCGCCGTGGTGGAGGTGGAAGTCGACAGTGTGGGAGAGCTGTAGACTGTGGTTGCCGAGGTGGAGGTGTACGCCGTCTATGCGAGGAAGAGCTCGACAATCACCAAGAGGCGGAAGTCGACGCGGGGGGGTAGAGGTGGATTGTGGTCGCCGAGGAAGAGATGCGAAGGAGCGCTGGACGGTGGTCGCCGAGGTGGAGGTAGACGTTGACAGTTTGCGGGGGGGAGAGAGGAAAGGGGAGCAAGGAAGCAGCGACGGTAGCTTGGCTGAGTGAAGAGAAGATAGAAAGAATTAGGGTTGGGACTATATATATAAGTAGATGGACGACAGAGATTAACTAGTGTATAATGGGGCAGGTCGGATAGCGGGGCAGGTTGGGCAGAATACCATACCCGCCCCTAACCCGCTGCGGATTTAAAAAAAAAATACCATACTCGCTCCATAACCCGGTCAAAGTCAAAATAACCCGCTCCTAGCGGGCGGAGCGGAGATCTGCCGGGTGCGAGTCTAATTGCCATCCCTAATTGTGAGTGCCCGTTTCCGACATTTCATGACACGTCGTGATGAAGTGTCAAAATGTATGGGGCTAAAGTATAAACTTTCAAACTTATTTCGGGGTTTTGGTGTAACGATCGACAATTTTGGAGCTCTTCTAGAAATGAACTTTAAAAGCCCTAATTAGATCGGCCCAGTACCCTTGTCTTCTGAGATTTCTTCTTGCGGCGTCAAGAGAAGAGAACGAAGCAGACGACCCATCTAAACTGGTCGCCGGAGGATCTCGCCTTCGTATCTCGCCGCCGGATTCCAGCAACAGGTACCTTCGTCTTTCTCTCTCATCTATATCTTTTTTCCTTCTTTACTGAGTTCTCCTTCTTTCTCTCTCATCTCTCTCTCGTTTCGGTACATTCGAAGACGACACTATGATGTAGATTGAGCCCTTGGTCGAAGGAAAGAGATAATAGTTGTGTGACTTTTAAAGAGTTTAAGTAGTGAAGTAATTTCTTAGGACTTTGCAAGAGTTCCCTGTTTCTGTTTGGGCGGCGAAGAAGAGGACGCTTTCCCTGTTTCTGTTACCTGTTTGCATGACTTAGTAAGAGTTGAGTAGTGAAGTAATTTGTTATGTTATGTACCATGGTTTTTTGTACTATATTGCATTTAAATATCCAGTATGACTTTTATTTGAGTTGCTTGTTTTGTGGTTATTGATTATTTTAGATATAGAATGTATTCGATATAGAATTTTTTTTGGAAATTGTGGTGTCCTGGTCGGTGTCGGACGCGATGGCCGTGTCCGTGCTATTTAGGCTTTGCTTCATTATGGAGAAAGTGGAATGCTAAAAAGCACAATGTAGAAAATTAAAGAAATAAAGGATGGTAACTTATATAGGCCCACATCCAAAATGTTGCACTGTTGCATACAAATAGTTTTCTGAGTTGAGAGCATTATGATTTACTCTTTGTTTTGTAGCTTACTAGCATTTCCAGGTAAGTCAGGATGAAAGAAACTATTTTCTTCGACTGGATGTTTTGCTTCTGTGTATTTGGATATGACGCGGTACAGCTGCAGCATTATAGAAATTCTACAATTGCATCACATGTTTTGAGATAAATAGGAAATGTGCACTTGAAAACTGCAGTCTAATGCCCTGATGCTTCACGTCGTAGTTCTCCTCTGTTGGTTTTGATTGCAGATGCACCGTCTTATTCTGGAAAAAAAAAACTTCTGTCATGTTGTCCTGCTAGTGGGTAAACTTTTGGGTTCGTATTGCTTGAACTAGATGTACAGTTTTGTACATAAATGTCATGCACAAGTGGCATCTTTATTGATCACGATCAAGTGGAGTCCTAGTTTCTAATGTTCATTCGGATCTACATAGGTCTATATGTGCGATTCATCATCTACCTTGATTTACGGCTGCTTTGCAGGATTTTTGCTATCGTTAATAAAGACACTCTTTAATTGACGTATCTGACATTGATGCAGTTAGTGTCTTTCTTAAGCAGCTTCTCCTTTCTCCACCCCATCTTTACAAACTTTCCTATTTCTTGAAGTTTAAGGTCTCTTGAAACTGCCAAGATGTCTCGAAAAGGTTTGATGGAGCAGGATTTAAGCAAATTGGAAGTGTCACAATTGCATCCGCTCTCGCCTGAAGTTATTTCTCGACAGGCTACAATAAATATTGGTTAGTTTTATCTTTGTGATATTTGAGAACTTATGCGTATAGTTGTGAGCTTTGTGATGTGAATTTCCAGTCCCTGCCTCGTTGCGTTCTTTTCCGAAGAATAGGCCCTAGTTATATGATCCAGTAACACATTTTGATTTCCTCAGGTACAATTGGCCATGTGGCACATGGAAAGTCAACAGTTGTAAAGGCCATATCTGGTGTTCAGGTCATCACTTGTTTTTCTTTCCAGAACTTCACCCTCAACTTAAGGATTATTATTTCTTCGCCATTATCTTATGCCTTTTCTTTTGGCTGGACTGTTTACCCGACTTAGCAGATTGTTTTTAGACCTTTTGGATACAACTAGGGATATTGATGTGTACCCTCGTTTATGCTCCTGCATGTGGCCTTCTTGGCCTCAGTTATTAATAAGGAAGAGGACAATGAAGAATTGTGGAAGTCTATAAAAGCAGCCCTTGTGGAAGAAGGCAGCAAATGTTTCTAATCAGAACTTTTGGAGTTATTTTCTTCATTATGGTAAAACAAGGGAAATTTATTTTCAGAAGTGGCCTTTCTGGTAATAACAAAACAATCATTTTCTATCGGGGAGAGAGGTTGCCATAATAGGTTGACTATTAGCAAAAGTGGTGAGCATCTGCTGTTCCTTCATACCTCTGGTTTATATTTGTTCCTGTCTACCGCTTGGTCGTCAATCTTATTAAGTTCAGTTATATATCCTTTCTTGGATTGGAATGGTCTTTTACCAAGAAGATGCTGAGACACATAGCCTCATTATTAGTTTGGTGCTGATTATTGGTAAACTACATGTAAAAGCTTAAGGCAGATTTGTCATTTATTTGCAGACTGTTCGATTTAAAAATGAGCTGGAACGCAACATTACTATCAAGCTTGGTTATGCAAATGCAAAGATATACAAATGCGAAGATGAACGTTGCCCTCGACCTATGTGCTACAAGTAAGTTTACACAATAGGGACATGGTTCTTTCGTACCTTGGTTTTGGTTTCTCAGTATCTTCAAATATTTTTTTCCACAGGGCCTATGGAAGTGGAAAAGAAGACAGTCCTCTGTGTGATGTACCTGGCTTTGAGAACTGCAGGATGAAATTGCTGAGACATGTATCTTTCGTAGATTGCCCGGTAAGGTGTTCAATGCTATGTTTCTGAAGGTGCTCGTATAAATGTCCAAAACTCTGCCAAAACTTCTAGATGGCCAAAGGAATTAAACATCATACAGTTTGTGGGGCCCTATCAGTGTGCTTGTCTTTGTACCCGTACCCGCTCTGCTGCAATGGTTATGGTTGTAGCTCTTATGCCTATCTTAATTTTTTTCTTCACTAGGATGCTAGACATGTTGGTATGGTCCTTGTTTGTCTTGTTCTGTCAGCGAGTTACACTCTATTTATGCATCATTCAATCACAGAACTTATATAAACTAGGCAATTGCACTAGTTGTTGTTTATCATGACACTTGACTGGGGCCACATTTTGTCTTGCGTAATAGATCATCCTGCCCTTTTTTTACCAAATAAGCGTTGGTGTTCTTGACCTTCCTCTTTGACTTGTGATGCATCCAACTTGAACCAAGTAGGCTGTCCTCCTATTTAGTTATGCTTAATATGCAATTTAGGTATTTAACCTTCTTTCATCTTGTCTTTAATTGATGCTACTCTAGCACTCCAAGAGTGCGTCATTTTCTGTTTTTATGCATTGTTGCTAATGATCTATAGTCAGTTGTGTGTTCTCCTACGTGTTTTACTTCTTCTATGGCATGCCTGCTCTTATCGACTTGACATGTTTCTGTGCTCCAGGCAGAATTAGTAAACACAGGACTTTGCTTTATAAGTTATAGGAAGTGCTGAATGTTACTACAGTTTTCTATTTCCTCCCTGATACATATTGCTCTTCTTTTTTCTGTTTAGGCTGTCATTGAACTTGTGTTGCTCATTAAGTCATCTCCAAGCACATATTTCGGTGCTACATTTCAGCAGTCTTTTATTGTTTAAAGCCCTCACTTCTAAAGCAAAGTCTTGCAACTGGTGGGGGGTGGTTTCCAAATGCTGAAGTCCAGAACATCCTTAAGTCACACCAAAACCTATCATACATCAACAAGACATTAGCTCATAGGCTTCTTCTCCCGCATAGCCCTTTGGTTTACATTCCTTCTTTTACAGCTCTATTAGGACCCAGTAATCTAGTCCATATAAGAGATTAAGAGTTAACCTTGGTCTTGCATTCCATCCATTGAGCACTTCTGCAGTACAGCTTTTATAATAAAATATATTGTTATTTCTCCATTTGTGCAGTGAATTGTCTATTTATAGTCAAGTTAGTTAGTTGTGTCTCCATATGTGCTGCAATTTTCTGCTCTCAATGTTCTGGTAATAGTTTCATTACTTGTGATCTCAATTAGAGCAATTTGTATTTCAGTCCCATTTATTTTGGTGTCTTGGCCTTTGGCCTATGTACAGCTATGGTTGTTTTTAATGCTACATGTAGAGATCACCGCGAATTGTGGAATACAGATGAAATTCAGCTTTTCTTCTGCATTAAAAGAAAATTATTTGAGAAATTTCCCCTTCTGACTTTTTGACCTTCCATTTCTCCCCATAGGGCCATGATATTCTCATGGCCACCATGCTTAATGGAGCAGCAATTATGGATGGAGCGTTACTTCTCATTGCTGCCAACGAAAGTTGCCCGCAGCCTCAGACTTCGGAACATTTGGCAGCTGTTGAAATCATGCGCCTCCAACATATAATTATACTTCAAAACAAGGTTGATCTAATTCAGGAAAATGTAGCGATCAACCAGCATGAGGCAATTCAAAAGTTTATCCAGGTTAGTTAGCTTGGTCCATTATTAGTGTGAATCATTTAGTGGAATTCTTAATACTAAATTCCCTTATTTTACTCTTACAGGGAACTGTTGCTGATGGTGCACCAGTGATACCAGTTTCTGCGCAGCTGAAGTATAACATCGATGTCGTGTGTGAATACATTGTGAAAAAGATTCCCATTCCAGAGAGAAACTTCATTTCGCCACCAAATATGATTGTAATTCGGTCTTTTGACGTCAACAAGCCTGGGTTTGAGGTTGATGACATTAGAGGTGGTGTTGCTGGTGGAAGTATCCTCAAGGTTTGTCTCTCTCTTTCTCTCTGTGGCTGTGTGCGGGTGTGTAAACACAACAGAGAGATACGCGGAGCTTTGGCTGGACATGCTTCCTTTTGGTACTAGAACTCATGATTGGTTTGTGTGGAATACGTGCAAGGCAAGCAATTATATTGATACCATAGTTCTGGAAGGTTAAAACACATTTCGTGGAGCTGCATAGTGAATGTGAAGTGAGTCCATTTTGGTTTATGATATTTCTTTATTCATATCACTTGACGATGATACCTAGTGGAAAATGGCTCGTTTAAGAAACAGTGGTCATTGTGGTGGTAAATTTGCACATCTTCTCACAGCTGTTCAGATGCTCTTTTTTCCTCTCTTTTTCCCTTTTCTCTCTTTCCAGATGATAAGTAGTAGTTATGTTTTCGACAAATTCACTTCTCTTTTTTTTAGCAGCACTGTGATTGGTTTGATGTTATTAATTTGACTTTCTCTTCCCCTTTATTTCGTTCTATCTTTGCCCCCTTTCTGGATGTTACTAGTTCTACCTTCTCTCTCATTTAGGAACCGGACATCATATATGTTACTAATTTCACTTTCTGTTTTATTTGCAGGGTGTTCTGAAGGTTAATCAGTTCATTGAGGTTCGTCCTGGGATCGTTGTCAAAGATGAGAGTGGCAACATTAAATGCACCCCAATTTACTCTAGAATTGTTTCATTATATGCTGAGCAAAACGAACTACAATTTGCTGTGCCAGGAGGCCTGATTGGGGTTGGCACAACCATGGACCCTACTTTGACTCGTGCTGATCGGTTAGTGGGACAGGTCCTTGGGGAGGTTGGATCTCTTCCTGAAGTCTATGTTGAACTGGAGGTATTGGGCCAGCCCCAAGATTAATAAATACTAACACTTCTTGCTAGTACCTTGTGATTTTTGTTAACTTCCATTATATCCTGCTTCAAAGGCTCAAGCATTTATGTTAATCTTGTCTCTTTTGCCTTGATGATGATTGGGCTGACATTCTGGTCTGTTATGCAGGTGAACTTCTTCTTGCTGCGACGGCTTCTGGGTGTAAGGACAAAGGGAACAGAGAGGCAGGGCAAGGTCTCAAAGCTGGCAAAGGCAGAGATCCTTATGTTGAATATTGGATCTATGTCAACCGGGGCTCGAGTCGTTGCTGTAAAGAATGATTTGGCAAAACTGCAACTCACTTCACCGGTATGCACCAGCAAAGGAGAGAAAATCGCACTCAGCCGGAGAGTTGAGAAGCACTGGCGTCTTATCGGTTGGGGGCAGATTCAAGCCGGCACTACCCTCGATGTCCCACCCTGCCCCATTTGAGTGAACCCAAAGACTACTACTTGCAGGAAACAAAAGTTCGACGACTTTGAACAGAGAATTAGAGTAGATGTGGGAGGGCAGAGAACTGCTTGGAACAATTTTTGTCAGGTGGAGGAGGAAATTATCACTCAAATACTTGGATAACTTGTGGTGTTTTTCCCTTCCCTTTTACTTTTCCTGGGTGATTTTTTCAATATGCTGTCTACATACGTGTTGGATCAGAGTTATAATTTGAGGCAATGAGTTTGTGGCGGTTTTCATAGAACCAAATACTCCACATAATCCCGTACAAGTAGTTTTTTTATAGAAGTCAGAAATATATATCAAGATAAAAGATCGAATTTACATAGGAATAAAAAAAAAGTTGAAACACTTTTGTTTAATTACTATTATATCTAAGTTAGACAGGAAAGCTCTCTTCGAGAGAGCGAAAATCTCTCGCTTTTTGCTACGGCTCGAACTTCTCCGTTTCCTTCCCCCACCGCGGGTTGTTCGGCGGTGGTGATGAGGTAGTTTAGTTGATGTATAGTTAAGGGTCGTGAGGGATCTTGGCGGCGAAGGTGAGCTGGATGGCGTTGTTGCTAGATTGCTATCGATTTGATTATTTCTCCTTGTTTTTTTCGTTGTCGGTCGTGGGTTGGGGTTTGATATAGAATTGATCTTTTGAAATCCTTGGGGAGCTTTTTGATTGGTTAGTGGTGAGCTTAGGGGTTAGTTATTCGTTGGGGGGGTTTACATGTCGCCGACGGAGTTTGTGCGTGTTGTGCGGCCATGGGTTGGAGAGGGTGAGGTGAGGTCAAGGTTTTCATCTAGGGCTTATTTTCCCCCTTCCCCCTTGATCTAGAAAGGTTAGTGGTTTCATTTCTAGGTGGTTGTGGTTGCGTCGTTGACAAGTCTCGGTGGGGCCTCGATGGTTGCGTTTGACAGAGGTTCGTTGCCGATGGGTCAAGATGGGGCTTCGGTGGTTGCGTTGCTGTCGGGTCTCGGTGAGGCTTCGGTGGTTATGTTTGAAGGATGTTGCCGTTGGTGATGACTAGAAATGTTTGTTGCCAGTGGGATGGGTGGCTTCAATGGGCTTTTTTTTCCTGTTGGGTCCAGGTGGTTGGTCGGGGGTTAAGGAGCTTCGTTAGGCGTTTTTGCTTCAGGGATTCTGCTGTCGTTGAGGGGTTTTCGGTAGAAAGGGATGGTTGGAAATGGTGATTCCCGGCGCCGGAGCAGTGCACGAGGATCGGTTACCGATCGCAGTGGCGGAACACGTGTCTGGAGCAAGGGTTGCGGCTGCCTGTGTGCTAAAGTCTTGTGGTTTATTTTGCTTAGTATTTATCTTGTTTTCTAGGCTTATAGTTATCATGTTTTGGTTTTTAGTTAGTATTATCTTGTTTAGCTGGTTCGTTTGTTTTTATTTTAATTTTCTTTTAGTTGCTCCTTTGGATGGGGTTGTCATCCTTCTAGTTTGTCTTTTTCTTTTTGGTTACTCTATGTACATTCAGTATCAAAACAAATCCTGATATATATTTTTAACTTCTACCAAAAAAAAAAAAAAAAGGAATAAAAGCACAAAATAGATGAACTAGACGACACCCCATCTAGATAAGGAAAATAAAACACTAAGGAACAAGTTCACAAAACACCACATGGAAAATGTTGAAGCGACGTGTTAATACTAGGAAGGACCGGCACCGGATGAACACAAACAAACCATTCATGTTTAGGTCCATGACTAGTTCGCACAACAAAAGTTGCCGAGGCTAATGAGAGGGATAAGGCACCACCTTTTCCTTCAGTGATGTGCTCGGAGTGCAACCCGCTACAGTGAGAAGTCAATGAACACAAAAAATCTGTGGTAGCAGTCACAATTGTACTCAAATTTTTTGCAAAAGCTTGGCTTTAGGTTATATATTCTTGTGGAGATACATTTTTTTCCCTTTTCCCGCTTTTTATACTCTACTATTGTGTAAAACGTTATTAATTATGATGAAAGCTTACCATTTAAGTTAAAAGTTATGGAACCAAATCTCCAAATTAAAATTGAAGTACCGATAGTAGGGAGTTGATAAAATGAGAGCGCTAATAATGATCTGGCCATTCACGCTGTTGATGTGGACGACCTAGATTCTATTTATTTTTTAAGCGAACTTTGTTGTCCCTTCCATTATAGAGCGGACGTCTGTTCTATTATTCTATTATGGGGGGATGGTGATTGGACATACGATAGGAAAAATTAAGGAAAGAAGTGATCTGCTCTATATATCTACAATTGATGGACGGTTAGATCTCGTTGATAACTTAGATTAAAGTTGCCATATCTCCATGGATCACAACCTAGGCACGTAAAGTTCAAGGTATTTACTCTTTAACTATAATAAGAAAAAGGTTAGTTTCAATAATCGAAAAAGCGCTTCCTAAAGCTTTTAATACATGACTGTCCTTTCCCCACTCCTCTCCTAAGCCACAAAGAGAGAGAGAGAGAGAGAGAGAGAGAGAGAGAGAGAGAAAGAAAAAAGAAAAATAATATTATGTTGTCGCTATGCCTGCTGACATACTAATACGTATTTGTTCGTGAGCTAGTCTCGTTGAGCGCTGGTATTCAAGTTATATGGTAGCCATTTGAGCACTATTTTTTATCGTAGCTATATAACGACACTTTTTAAAGTTGATCGCCAATATTACTTTCCAAAATAAAACTAACAGAAATTGCACGTAAGGAAACAACTTTGGACCCCTACGGCCCATAAGAACAAGCAGTACACACTTAGGGGCCCAAAATCCTTGGACTCACGGGTCGAATTAACATTACCCAGAATCCAGCTCGACCCATTCAACAGGAGCCCAAAATCGTCATATCACCTCCCTCCACACCCGCCCCACTAAAACCCTAACCCTACATTTCTCTTCAAACTTTCTGCTGCCTCCCATCTTCTCTCATTTTCCCGTCCCCAAATTTTGGTACTCTCTCTCTCTCTTACACAGACACACACACACACACAGAGGCTCAGTTCGGTTGTTAACTAACAGTTGGCCCGTTTGTGCAGAGAAGTAAAAGGGCAAAGATGAGCGGCAAGGGGTCAGGCGGCGTGGCGGCGAAGGGGGGGAAGAAGAAGGGCGGGGCGACGTTCACGATAGACTGCGGGAAGCCGGTGGAGGACAAGATCATGGAGATTGCGTCGCTGGAGAAGTTCCTGCAGGAGCGGATCAAGGTCGGCGGCAAGGCCGGGGCCCTCGGCGACACCGTCTCCATCTCCCGCGACAAGAACAAGATCACCGTCACCTCCGACTCCACCTTCTCTAAGAGGTTCGGCGGTCTTAATGCTTACATTCCGTTGGATTCGTAATCTATCGTCTGTTTCTAGGGGTTTTTCGTGATTTTATTCCGCTTGGACACTTTTGGGATTTCTCAGGGTAGAATGAATTGGACTTAAATAGTAGTACCAAAATCAATCAGTTAGAAAAGTCGACGTAGCCATGTTCAGCTTCGAAAGAGTTGAAGGGGGCAAAGGTTACGGATGTAGTAGTATTTGGTTGTCGCAATGCGCTATCCTTAATCAGCAAGTGATTGGGGTTTCGTATGAGTGCTATTTTTTTGTCAGGTTTTATGAAATCAACGTTTGTAGTAACTAGTTATTTATTCTTCAAGATACACTGCTTAGATTCCAGGAACATATGTAGCTTTGTTTCTTTCTGTAATTGGTTATGCTTATAATATTGAATTTATAGACGTTGCAATTGTATAACTCTTTTGGTTTGTTTCTAGAGCTTAATTAAGGCTATACCCTAGGATAATTTGACTTAAATTTAGTAATTACAAATTGAATAAGTAATTTTTTTGATTATAAGCTAGGGCAAAAACAACGAGTGAGATGGAGTAGAAGCAGTTGATAATACAAATTGAGTAGTAGCAATCAGTTACTTGTGTCCACCAGTACTTGGATTCTTGGACTTGTGCTAATTGAGTTGTTAGCTTTTATAGAATCATTAGTACTAGTAACAAATAAGTTACTCGCTTTCCTAACTACACAGCTCTGATTCCAGGAACAAATATGCGAAATCATTAGTCATTTTCATAATGTCTAGAATGACTTACCTCCAATCACCTTCTCCAAGAGTACGCACGCGCACACACACGTGCATGTATTTCTTGTGTCATTAATTTTTATTGGAATTAGATATGAAATCATTGATTTACAAGTGTTACAATCAGAAAAGTTTTTGCTTGTTCTTTGGGTTTCTTGAACCTATAGTAGAACACTGTTACCTATGTTTCTGACTGTTGGTGTATATACCCTTGATTTTGTCCATTTGCCAACTAAACGGCTTTGGTTTTAAGAACAAATATGGTGTATAACTTATTAAGTTGCCGATAATTGGTTATGCTGATTGATTAGTTAGGCCTGGTGAAATTCATAGGTTATGCTGATTGATTGTTTGGGTTCTGATGAAATAAAAGGTTATTCAACGTCAGGTTGTTCCTAATGGCTAATTATTTTGCAAACTGGAACGTCTTGATTTATTGGTCAGTGAATTGTATCAAAGAGTTTTGGAATGGTTTTTGTTGGTAGTTTTTTTGGCACAAATATGGTTATTCAATACGCTTGGAGAAGGAGGCTGGGTTGTCATACTGCATTTAACAACTCTAGTGGTTTTATTAGCCACCTATTGTGGATTAGTTCTTCAATATTAGCTTGACACATGCGTGTACCAGCTTTAGGTGATGTTTTCTATTCCTCTGTACCTGATGGATGGGTAAAATTAGTTTAGGTTGGTGGCGATTTATTTATCTGCTCGTATGTAACCATCATTCTGAACTGCTAACTTGTAGTAAGAAAAAGAGTGCTGTGGGTTGAATAAGTTTGCTGTTTGTGACTTTCAGGTACCTGAAGTATTTGACAAAGAAGTACTTGAAGAAGAACAATGTTCGGGATTGGCTCCGAGTAATTGCTTCCAACAAGGACCGCAATGTGTACGAGTTGCGGTACTTCAACATTGCTGAAAATGAGGGTGATGAGGAGGACTAATTATGCAGTTGGTGGCTTGTACCTATGCCATGTTCCTTTATACATTCAGCATGGTAGAATCATTTTGACTAGTTCTGAGAGTTTTTGCACTTTTTCGAACTCAGTATCTTGCACTTTGTTCCCCCTAAAACTTATATCCTGCTTTTGTCTTGATGCATACCGGAGTCTCCATTTCTATGAATTATTTTGAGTTTTCTATTGGTGATGAAGTCCAGTCCATGTTCAGGCAAATTGGTTTTAACTTGTGTTTATATGCTGGAATTGGTTTATATGCTGAAATCGGTGTTTGGCGGCAAAAGCTTATGTTGCTAAAAGCTACTTGAAAGGAGAGCAACCCATGCCGTAACAGCTGGGGCATTTGGATCCATCATGAATTGTATGCACATCGACCTATTGATGGTATTTGGTTACAATGCCCTATTGATGGTAATTGGCATTTCCGTTCTTTTGTGATTATGAAGTTTTCAATGTCTTGTGTGCAACACGTACCATCTGATTTGACATCCTTTTTTCATATCAGTCTTCTATATGACCCGTTTGATAGAATATTGCATTGTCCGATACCATTAGAATTATTGAATATTTTATATAATAATCTTACGCCTCTCTTAGCCGTTCCTTCTGTCACATTTTTAGACTACTTCCCAAAAAACTCTCGCGAGAACATCCTAAAAGATTTGAGGCTGTTCTGGCTATTCGATCTAATTTACATGACGAAATAGTAAAATCAGGTTATAATTCACCCTGATTGATCTAAAATGTTAAATTGATTTCAACATTGCGCGCATACCTTGGTTATTCTAATTCTAATAGACATAACAATAGTCACATTTTTGTTAAATTTCTTGAGATAACTATGCCTTCTCTTTTGCAAAGATTGTTGTTGCTTAAGTTCTTTCTAATTCCTTATATATTTCTCTTTTTTTATTCTTTCCTCCCCTCCTCTCTTTTCCTCCCTTCACTTAACTAGGATAGCCCTCCTCTAGTTGCTGATCCCACAATCCTTTGCACTTGCTTACCATTCCAGTATCAGTGCTATTAGTCCCATGCACACGGCACCACCACCCCACCTTTGAACTCGGCCAGTAACCAAGTTCAGATCATAAGATATGCTACACTTGTAAGTCCATGTGACCTGCAAAAGTATCGATCAGAGTTCAAGGAACTCCCAACCAAGACCAAATGGTAGGGCCACAACAAGTAAGGATGGATATTGAGGGCCTAAGCAGAGCTCCGCCCCGTCCATAGCCCCACATTGTATCTATTTGGCGAAGCCCTAAACGGATATGTGGTAAAGGGGAGATCTAACAAAATGGGGCTACCTGACCGGCGCCCTCTCCATCATCGCTACCTGTGCCACCCTCAGCTGATCGCCGCGGCCGGCAATCGTTAGGGAATTTTGGCAGCGTTTACTGCAGCCGGCCACCGGCTGCCACTATTGAAAATTTTCACCTACTACCACCGGCAATCGGAGCTGCCGCCGCCCACCAATTGCACCAACCACCTCCGCCCACCACTACTATCAAAATAAAGAAAATAGTTTTTGTAAAAAAAAAAAAAAGGATGTGAGTAATAAAAAAAAAACTAATTGTGTTAATCTGTATATAATTGGGGTTAATAAAGCAGGTTGAATTTAAATGGGATAGCACGGGGCGGGTTAAATCAAAGAGGGAGCAATATGGAAATTCGGCGACTTGGGACAGGGCAGGGCTGGCGCCCCGTATCGCTATCTTAAGAACAAGGCACCCCTAACCCAAGTCATGGACGAGAAAAATAGAAACCGAGACAAGGCACATCCAACTAAAACACAACCAAAGTTCATCTCAATTAACTCACTGAACTCGTTCTCCTCGAGTTTCCTATACGTCACAGCAGCCAGTGACTCGGTGGTTAACCAAGTCGCCCTCTGCAAGGTATTCCAGCGGCCTGTCTCCGCCATCCAAGAGCTCGTCGAGGACTGCCTCGACGCCGGTTACACCTCCATCCATGTCGCCATCAAGGACGGTTGCCTCGAGTTCATCCAGCTCTCCGGCGACGGCCGCGAGGTTCCGCCTCCAGTCTAACGATTCTGCTGGTTTTGAGGGCTGAATCCCTCTTGTCACTTAAGCTCTCACTGTTTTAATTAAATGGTCAAATCAATAGTGGGATCATGCAGTATGTGCCATATTTGTGCATTCTTTTTTATGGCTGCCATGCCTATGAAGCTCCATTATGACAATTCTTTGTTGATCGAAGACCATTATACCATATACTATCAAGTAAGGAATTGATAAATGGACATCAAATAAAGCCATTTGAGCTCAATTCAGACTTTTAGCAACTGTTTTTGAAGGTACAAAGCAATAATTTAATTGCTCTAGCAACGGTTGCAACTTTCAAATAGCGAAATGTGGAGCTCAATCATGTCCCGTATAGTGGCATATTAGTCATGTACCTTGCACCTTGCCTTTTTGTTTACTTGTACATTGTGTTTTTATGCGGTGTAGTCATTGATTAATTCTGTTTACCTCTTCATTTTTCATATTAGGCACCTGCAAGAAAGGACAAATTTTTGCTGCTATCCTGAATGTAGGAAGATATGTATATAACCAAGTAAGGAACCATGTCATATATGTTTGGAATAGATTCCATTTTGAGAGAGTTGAAAAAGCACTATCTCGTTGAAAGGTTCTATACATCTACCATTTCTTAACGCATTTCTTTTAGACAAAGATTCCGTTTTTTTCTCTTTTCGGATGGTAAATATTTCTCAGAACATGGAGTGTGAATCAAAGCCATGTTTGAATTGAAATTGAGATGCTGATGCAAGTTCTTCCCTTCTGAATCAGATAGATTCATATCTGAAAGAGGTTGACAATAAGGTCTTTCAAAATTGACTATTTGTCCCTCTGTTAGAGGTGTTCCAGAAATGTCTGTGATCGAATAAATAGGTTCAATTAATGGTTGCTATGTACTTTTAATGACTTTTCTGTTAACACTTTCAGCTAGAATTCTTAGCAGCACTTTTCAACGTCACTACATAAAAGTCACCACAAATATTTAACGGCCATTAGCTATCTCTATAGGAGGGTTGTAACTATCTTCCTACAACTCGGATCACAGTAAAAAAATTTCATATGCGAAAATACAACCCCAAAGATTTGTGGAAATTATCTATGCTATTGGTTGTATGTCAATTGGATAGTAGTCAATTATATCACTCCACGGATTTTTGATCTCTCCCCCAACTTCACGAACACATTTCCACACTACGCTGTTACACTTGAACCCACTCCCGAAGGCAACCTGCCATACTTGGTCACCCCTTCTCATCCTTCCTTTGGCTTCCATGTAGCAGAGTTCATACCAGATGGTAGAAGAGGAAGTGTTGCCGAACCTATGAAGAGTCATTGTAGAGGCCTCGACGTCCTCCTTCGTCAGCTTCAGACTCTTTTCAATGGCCAGAATCACGGCTTTTCCTCCTGCATGTATGCAGAAATGCTGGAAAGCTCTCTTGAAATCTGGCACCAAGAGGCCCGAGCTCCTCGAAACCCTCGTCTTCTGGCGTATCAGAGACAATCCGTAATGGAGTTTCTCGGAAAGCGGCAAGACCAGCGGTCCCAGTGACGCCATGTTTGCTTTCAGTGCTTCTCCAGCCTCTTTTACTATGCCCTTTGATATGGATACGCCTGTTTTGTTCTCGGTGTCCATGTCCATGAAGACGCATTTATAGGACTGATCGTCTTGTGCTCTGTTGGTTCGAACAAGGTGCTGTAAGACATACTTTGCTGTCTTCTTGTCTTGATTTCTGCTGGATAAAAGAAGTGCAGCACCTCCCATTCGAAAGAGACAGTTGGTTAGCAACATGGAGCGATCCTTGCCATCGTACCAGTCTTGACTCAGGATCTCACTGCTCACAATTAGGGCGAGGGAGTTGGGATGGGCTCTCAACAGGTCTTTGGCTAGACCTACTGCTATAATTCCAGCACTGCATCCCATACCTGAAAGGTTGTAACCCATGATATTGCTCCTCATCTTGAACTTGTTGATTACCATTGCACTGAGTGAAGGTGTGGGACAATATATACTGCAATTAGTGATCAAAATGTCGATGGCCTTCGGGCTGATATCTTTCTTTTCCAACAAGTCTGCAACCATGGAGAACATCACCGTTGCGGCTTCTTCTTTGCTTAGTGAGAGCGATCTTGTTCTGGGCAGTCGACAGAGGGAGGGATGAAGGCATGTCTCCTCGCTGAAACCTGATTTTTCAAGGATCTTGGTTTGGAAATCGATGTTGGTGTTGTCAAATTGTTTCTCAAGTAGTACATGCTCTATGAACATGGACATGGGTATCCGATTGGAATTGTGTGGCCTGTAGCAAACGTAATCGACCAAGTAGATTGCACTGGCTAATTTCCTGTATGCAAGATATAGGATGGCTAAGAGAATGGCTAAACCAGTCAGAAAATGGTGATAGGTGATGAAACTAATCAGGTCATGAAGACCCATTTCCATAGAAACCAGTAGTCCTTTTTGTCCCCTATTACTTGCTGTTGTGAAGGGGGAGGGGTGAGGGCATTAAGAGGGAAGAAAGGGGAAAGGGAAGAGAGAGTTCTTTAAGAAACTAGAAATGGATAACAGTGCGAAGAGGCCTTGAACATCCTTTTTGCATTGCCTTGGGTTAAATTTATGTGCACGCATTGGTAACCTCTCTGTGTTTATTTTCATTTCAAAGCTTCTTTCTTGTTTGGCTTGTTTTTGTGACTGCCCACCTGCAAGTGTAGCATTATCATCTCAATGGGAAGTTGAGATACTTGGAATTGGCGCTTGCGTTTTCAAATTTATGCATCGGTTGACTCCCAGATTTCTCGAGTATGAAACCATTAGGTGATTAGTACATTGATGCTTTTTCTGTTACTTCAAAATTAGCTACTTCAGCCACTCGAATTATCATGGAGTGACTGCCATGAATTTTACGTCATTTCTACAGTCAATTTCCACAACTTAAGCTTGTTCTAATTTAAGTTGTGGTATCAACCAGTCTGAGGGCACTGTTTAAAGACCACTAGAACTCTACGATTAAAAGGACCCTTTCCTATGTCAGGTCATAGGTCATGATTGCATCTCTTGTGCATTACCAATAGTGCTTCATGAAGCAACAAGGTCAGGAAAGGCCACAAGAAGTAAGCAACTTCTATTAGGCTACAATATTAGTAGTTGACGAAGCAACAAGGTTTATCCAAAAACAAGCACATACCACCTTTATTAGGCAAGTGACCAAGATTGACCTCCTAGTAAAATAACCAGTTATATTAGTTTCACTGCAATGATCAAGAAGAGACTATTAATAACAAAAAACTTTGGTGCCAATGAAAACAGTCCCTAACCTTGTAGACTTTGGGACACAATAAGCCCTAACATCTATGGGGCATGCGAATGAAAAGGCTATACAAGTGCGGAGGCTTAGACAGCGCATGCATTTGCTTGACCAACTTTAGCATAAAATTCTTACAGCCAGCAACTTCAGAAGATTCGATCCTACGACTACTTGTATAGCCATAAGCTCGAGAACCATTGCAATTGGATTGGTCTTTCGAAAGAGCTTTCCTAAAGTTGCATAGATTTGGACCATCTATAGGAGATCAAGTTGCTCGTGAACACGAACGATCCATTGAACTTGGCTTTGTGGGTGGAGGAAACCCACAAAGTGTGTGTGGCGATGACATTGAGTCTCTCTCCTTGATGCACTAAAACGATGTTGGTTTGAAATAAGAAAAATACCATAGCACCCAAGTCGCTTGTTTCAACATATATTTGTCAGACGTGCAACATGCGACTTTTGTATGCTGTGCCACTTTCCTTCTGTATGGTGCCATTGCTGCTGCTTTACCTGTGGCATAGCCTATGCCACAGGTAAAGAAACTAAAGACATTGCACCACCGTTGGACCATGCATAATATACCTAGGATTCCTCATGAAAGATGACGGTAACTTTCAAATCAGGGGGTTGAGAAAAAGCATATGCCATGCTAAAGCTTAGGGCCGGGGTGCAATACATAGAGTGGGCTATCCTAGGTTTTGCGCAAGTTGATTACGAAAACGTGCAGATTTTGATGGGGCTTAGTTGAAGACAAAGCAAGCAATTGCTCTTGGTTCACAATCTAAGGGAGAGAAGAAGAGGAGAAAGAGACTCCTGGCCTCATTCCCTTCTATAAAATGGCTGGCAATGCATCACCATTCTTGCAATAGTCAGTGTTCACTCAAAGTTGCTTCAAAGTACAGATTTCTAGGACTTATTGAGTCATGGCCTCCAAACCGATTATCTTGTTAGTCTCACTCTTGGCTATTGCAATAGCAGCCTCAACTGCTGAAGCTCAACTCGGGATTATAAACATCCCAGGGACTGTCTTTTGTACAATCAATGGCAACATAGGTCTCAATGGCATCGCAACCCCAGTTTTCCCTAGTAAGTTTAGCTACGAAATCCAACTTTTCTTGCTCATACGTGGAAGAGATGTAGCTCAAATGACAAGGCCTCACGAGTCATGAGAGCAATCTCAAGTCCTTCGATTAATAATATGGATACTTGACTTAATGCCAAATATTTTTGTTCAAAGTATGCAAATTAAAACCATGCATACCGGCCAAAACGCTAACTACTTGGCTCATGGTGCGCCATTTATTTTGAAGTAGATATTTGGGATAGAAGTTTTTTTCGCCACAAAAAGTAAAAAGATTTATAATCTTATTTGAGTTGGCATTCTGCATGGAGCTAAACAAAAGGCTAATCACTGTACCGTCAGAAATGCACTCACGTGGTGCTTTCTATCACCTGGAGTTGTTGCCATAAATATTCCATTAGAAGACGTTTTGCAAGCATAAATATGGCAAATGAAAATATTAGACTATACTGTCTCCTTCAACATACCCAACCTAGTACCTAGGCAGTGGGCACAATTATTTTCCCAACTTTAAGGTTTCATAAAAAGGTTTTTGGGTGACATACCATATATCCTAGTTATAATCTTACTGCAGCACTCATGCTAGAAGTTGTAATATTTCTGCAGATGCTCTAGTGCTATTGAGGTGTGGAGGAGCCGTGGTTGCGAATGCAACAACAAATGGATCAGGGTTCTTTTCCATAGTCTTGAATCCTTCTCCATTACCTGTCTCTACCGTACTCTCCAGCTGCAACCTAGTCGTCAACACGCCGCTCTCCACCTGCAACACGACCCTGCCAGCCGTTGGTCGCCTGCTGTCCCCCTTGCAGTTCGTCGGGACCACCCTCGTTGGCCTTCTGAATGTCACCAACCTCATTCCTGCCGGTTTCCAGCTTCGTTTAAATCTTGGCTGATCATGCTTCAAATGTATCAATAAGGGGTGGTTGTGTTATCAATGACCTTTCCCATCTTTAAGCAAGTGTTTACAGTTTCTATTTAAGCCTTTATGGTATGGTCACAGACCTTTGCAAGGTATTTGTGCTATGCCGCTATGTAATGAATAAAACGAGAAGCCCAACACCACATCAGTACCACCTCCTTCGTGAGATTTTGGTGGATCACAAATGTATGAACTGTTGGATTATCATTAAACTCTTTCTTCTACAGTTTTAAGCAATCATACATGCGCTATTTTACCTACCGGCTGAAGTAAAAATTACGTTTGTTGCTACATTGAACTGTTAATCGTATGAGGAAAACTCATAGGGCCTGCTTAACTTGATCACGCGGTAAATGAGAAAGCAGGGTGCTGACAAAAAGGTCACTAAAGAATTTTGGGTGATAAAATGGATACAATCGTCGCTAGAGCCAGCATTTTAGAGCAACAAAAGCATTTACAACAACATTTAAGTGTCAACGAAAAACCGTACACTTTTTTGTTGATCCAATCCAATAGAAGGATAGAAGAGTTGTTCCATTTATGCAGCTAATGGGACTTTAACCTCACTCAACCTCAGAGGAAAGGCTTTCAAATCGATCAGACACGCTCCTCGACCTCAACATTCTTAATGTATCCGCATCTCAAGTGGAACCACCGAAGAAAAATGAGGAGTTCTTCATGTATCTTTCTTTTGATCTAATGGTGTTTATGAATCTAAGGACCCACAATTCCATTGTAACTATTTGGTTTACAGTCTCACCACAACTTAATGTCTTCCTAAAAAACCAGCCTTGAAGGTACTTATGAGTTCTAGGGGAGGGACTTATGAGGTCAATCTCATACTATCTTACATAAGTACATGTGACTTGGCGAAGTATTGATCGAAGTTGAAATGCACTGCTCACCAAGGACGTGTTAGCGTGAAGAAACCGAAAAACCTACTAATTAATCAACAAAAATAAAACCCCTCTTGGAATACCAAGGAAGTGTTAGTGAGAAGAAACCGAAAAACCTACTAATCAACAAAAATAAAACCTTTCTTGGAATACCAAAGAAAGAAAGAAATCTCCTAACACCACCTATTTCAATCACTATAAAACAGCACCAAAGCTTAACACACCCACCCCCCTCCCCCTCCACACACACACACAAACAGCGTGAGACTGCGTCAAACTAGAACAAGAGAAAATAAGTTTAACGTAGTTCATCGGGAACACCCTCTCCGGCCTTCTAAATGTCGCCAACTTCATTCCTGCCAGTTTCCGGGTTGTTATTTAAATCTTGGCTTATCATGTTTCCAATGTATCAATAAGGGGTGGTTGTGTTATCAATGACCATTTCCATATTTAAGCAAGTGTTTGCAGTTTCTATTTAAGCTTTTATGGTATGGTCACAGGCCTTTGCAAGGTGTTTGTGCTATGCTGCTATGTAATGAATAAAAAGAGAAGCCTAACTCCACATTAGTACCACCTCCTCCGTGAGATTTTGGTGGATCACAAATGTAAGGACTGTTGGATTATCATTAAACTCTTTCTTCTACAGTTTTAAGCAATCATACATGAGCTATTATACATACCGGCTGCAGTAAAAATTACTTTTGTGGGTACGTTGAACTGTTAAGCGTATGTGGAAAACTCCTAGGCGCTGCTTAGCAGTCTCCTATATGCTTTTGCACTTGATCACGCGGTAAATAAGAAAGCAGGGTGCTGGCAGAAAGGTCAAAAAGAATTTTGGGTGATAAAATGGTTACAATCGTCGCTAGAGCCAGCATATAATTTTGGAGCAACAAAAGCATTTACAACAACATAAAAGGGTCAATGAAAAACCATGCACTTCTTTGTTGATCCGATCCAATAAAAGGATAGAAGAATTGTTCCATTTATGCCGCTAATGGGACTTTAACTTCGCGACCGCAAAGGAAAGGCTTCCAAAACGATCAGACACGCTCGATGACCTCAACATTCTTAATGTATCCGCATCCCAAATGGAACCATTGAAGAAAAATGAGGAGTTCTTTGATCTAATCATGTTTATGAATCTAAGGACGCACAATTCCATTGTGACGATTTGGTTCACGGCCTCACCACAACTTAATGTCTTCCTAAAAAATCTTATGAGTTCTAGGGCAGGGATTTATGAGGTCAATCTCATACTATCCTACATAAGTCCATGTGACTTGGCAAAGTATTGATCAAAGTTGAAATGGCTCACCAAGAAGGTGTTAGTGAGAAGAAACCGAAAAACCTACTAATCAACAAGACTAAAACCCCTCTTGGAATACCAAAGAAAGAAAGAATTTTTTTAACACCACCTATTTCAATCACTATAAAACTGCACGAAAGCTTAACCCCCCCCCCCCCCCCCCCAAACACACACAAACACAAATGCAAACACAAAGAGGGTGAGATTGTAGCAAACTAGAACAAGAGAAAATACGTGTAACAGAGTCTGAAAAAAAGGCTCTCCGAACCAAAACACAAACAAAGTATTAACTATTAAGGACCGAAAAGGCACAACAAAGACCAAATGTAGGGATGGCAATTAGGGGCCTAACAAGAGCCATGTCCCACCCTGCCCAACATGGTACCATATTTAGGAAAGCCCTAAATGGATACAAGTCTAATAGGGATCGGGCAAATGAGAGCTAACAAAATGGAGCTATTTGGATTTTCCTCATTCCCGACTTAACCCGAATAGAATTTTAAAACTTGAACCCGTATTCATGTTTTTTCACTCTCACCTCTCTCTCTTGTGCTCTCGCTCACACACATAAGCCGCCAATTGGCAGCCATCGCCGCCCACCAACTGTCGCCGCTAGGAAATTTTGACAGCCATCGCTAACCATCGGTAGCTGCTGCTAAGAAATTTCGACAGCCTCCACCGTCGCCTCTTGTCGTTGTCATCCAATCACGGTAGCCACCTCTGGCTACCACCACTGCTGAAAAAATGAAATAGGTTTTGCAACCAAAAAATAAATAAATTTGTGACTATTTTAAACAAAAAAGTTGCAAACTAAACGGGTTGACCCATATATAATAGGGGTGAGCACGGTTCGGTTTGGTTTGGGAGATGAAACCGTAAACCGAACTGTTACCCTCAGTTAAAAAAATCTTGAACCGAACTAAACCAAACACCATCATTTTGAACTGATCGGTTTAGTCAATTTAAAAGATTCGGTTTGGATTAGTTTGCACCCATTGGAAAGTTATTCCATTGCACACCTACTATTGGATCCAAATATTTATTTAGTATCTAAAATTACAGATGATCTTGCTATATTTACCATGGAGAACATGAAGACCCATTTCCATAAAAACCAGTAGTCCCTTTTGTCCCCTCGCAATTAAACCTACTTGCTATTTGGAAGAGGAAGGGGCGGGGGGTGGGGGGGGGGGGGGGGGGGGGAGGAGAGGAGGGAGAGAGAGAGAGAGAGAGAGAGAGAGAGAGAGAGAGAGAGAGAGAATTATTTAAGAAACTAGAAATGGATAACAGTGCAAAGAGGCCTCGAACATCCTTTTTGCATTGGTAACCTGTTTTGTGTTTCTTTTCATTGCAAAGCTTCTTTCTTGTTATGGCTTGTTTTTGTGCCGGCCTCGCGCTCCAAACTGATGGAGTCCTGCAAATGTAGCATTGCCATCTCATTGGGAAGTTGAGATACTTGGAATTGGCGCTTGCGTTTTCAAATTTATGCATCGGTTGACTCCCAGATTTCTCGAGTATGAAACCATTAGGTGACCAGTACGCCGTTGCTTTTCTGTTACTTCAAAAGTAGTTGCTTCAGCCACACGAATTAGCATGATTTAAGCTTTTCTTACAAAAAACAAAAGATGCAAGTTCACAACCATGGAGTGACTGCCGTGAATTTAACGTCATTTCTACAGTTAATTTCCACTGCTTCACTGCTCGTTCTAATTTAAGTCGTGGTATCAACTACTCTGAGGGCACTATTTAAGGACCACTAGAACTCTAAGATTAAAAGGACCCTTTCCTATGTTAGGTCATAGGTTATAAGTGCATTACAAATACTACTTCATGAAGCAGCAAGGTCAGAAAGGCCACATGAAGTAAGCAACTTCTATTAGGCAACAATCTATGTCTATATAATATGTAATATGCAAAGTAAAAGCTTATTTGCACGACACCTCATCACAGAAATAGCTTCTTTACTTGACACATCATCACATTATGTGTGAAATAGAACTGTAACCATTATAAGTGTCACTAAGGGTCTAAAATACTATTTTGGATGAGGTTCTTATTTCTTGATAAGTTAATTTCTATTTTAGTAAGCCTTATATAACTAGAAAAACGAAAATAATATTAATTTAAATGGGGTCTTTATTAATTGATAAGTTAATTTTCATATTAGTAAGCCTAATAATTGAAAAACTAATTCTAGACATTCTAAGACTTTATAATTTTAACCATTATATCCTTAAAATCACTCTCTAATATGAACATAAAAACTCATACGTCTGCAAAATGAAAATAACATATTAGACTTAGAAGAGAGAACAAAATGATGTTACAATTGAGATTGAAACAATAAAAGTAATGTAACAACTGATTTATATTTATTGTATTTTAACATATGCTAACCGTAATATATATATGCTTACCGTTATTGATATGAAGAATCCTTTTGGTGCAAATTTTCTTTTGGGTGAGACCATACGACCACCAAAGATGCAATTAAATCAAATTATTCTTAATTGCTATATTTAAGAACATCTAAAACCTTTAAGATGCAAAAATATGATATGTTATCAGATAAGGTTTTCATTGTGAAACAAAATGATAAACATTATAAGTGTCCTAAAAGTCTCAAATATTATATTGAATGTGGTCCTTATATTTTTTATAATTTAATTTTCATATCAATAAACTTTATATAATTGAAAACTGATTCTAAGTATTCTGAAATTCTAACATATTATGACTTAACTTTAACTGACGTATCCCTAACCCACTCTCTAATATGAATATAAATTTTTTTATATCTAAGAAATGAAAATAACATAAAGAGAGAAAAAAATGACGTTACAATTGAGATTAAAACAATAAAAATAATGTAGCACTTGATTCATATATATATATATTTTTATTTTAGTATATGCTTACCCTATTGGATCTAAAGGTTAATCAATATAATATATAGCTTTTTAAATCTTTTGATAAAATAAAATAAAAAAATTGATTGTATTTTTTGGGTGGGACCACACTTCCAATAAATAAGTGTACAATTATTGTTAATTGAAATTATAGTAATGGTAAAACTTTGGTGCCAAATGAAAACAGTCCCTAACCTAGTAGACTTGGGACACAATAAGCCCTAACATCTATGGGGCACGAGAATGAAAAGGCTACACAACTTCAGAAAATTCGATCCTACGACTACTTGTATAGCCATAAGCTCAAAACCGTTGGAATTGGATTGGTTTTTCGAAAGAGTTTTCCTCAAGTTGCAGATATTTGGACCTACGACTACTTGTATTAGTAGTGGAGCCAACAGGGGGCACCGGTGGGTCAGTGCCCACCTGCTACTCCATGAAGGTTTTTCTTCTTCTTCATATAGTAGTATATTTGATACCTAATAACAAAAGTGTCCACCTAAAAATTAAAAAAAATTTGATTTAAAGAGTTGTCTTGTTAATTATTTTGTGTTAGAATACCTAATTTTTTAAAAAAATGGTATAAAAATTATCCTTTTAGTCACGTTACAATACTATATATACACATCTAATCTAATTTTATATATATATATATATATATATATATAAAAAGCTGAAACCTTTGTTTAAAATTGCGATACTTAGGATTTTTGGAACTATATATTTGCGACAAGTAGGACTTTTTAAGAGCATTCTCCTTCGTAAGCTTCAATTTTGCACGTGGTAATTAATTCTCTAACATAGTTGGTCTCTTTATTTAAAGTCCAACTCTTTTGAATTAGATATATAAAATTCAAGAATCCTATTTGTTTTGGTATTCTTTTCTTTTTCTACTCTATTTAACTATTTACTATAATTTATTATTAGAAAATTCGTAGGTATAATTTATGCAATATTTTAAAACTTTATAAAACTAATTAAGAAACTAATTATACACCTTCTAAAACTCTACCTAATCAATATACTTATACATTAGGCCTTAATTTTGATTATTAAAACCTCAAAAGTACTTTAAAATAACAATATAAAATCTCAAAAAATGTAAAATACGAAAATCATACCCTCCTTACTAATTTTTTAGTATGATCATTGGCCCGACTTTTCTATTTAACTTTTTACTATAATTTATTATTCAATATTTGTAAGTATAATTTATGCAATATTTTAAAACTTTATAAAACTAAGAAACTAATTATTCACCTTCTAAAACTCTACCTAATCAATATACTTATACATTAGACCTTAATTTTGATTATTAAAACCTCAAAAGTACTTTAAAATAAAGTTTTAAAATCTCAAAATTTTAAAATACGAAAATCATACCCTACTTACTAATTCTTTAGTATGATCATTGGCCCGACTTTTGTAAATCTTATAAAATTAAAAAACCAAATCTACTTCTTTAAAGTTCTACATAATTCAAAAAGGCTTCATTTTGGACTACTAACTTCTTAAAAACACTTAAAATAAATAAAATAAAATCTCGCAAATGTAAACAACAAAAATCATGTATGAAATTAATGATTAATCTTTACAAATTAAAAGGTAAGCTTTTCATAGCATATATTTTCGTTTTTACCTCGATCTTTTAGTTATGCAAAAGATCATCCTATTTGTTTTGATGTTTTTTTTTTCCTTTTTAAAGAAATCTTATTTCTCCATAAGCTTTATTGTAACTTTCGTCTTTTGCACCAATCTTCTTAAAATCTAACATGTTATGCACAATATGAACAAAATATTCAGAACCAATTATATTGGATCTCCAAGAAAAATTAAAATCGACTGAAGAATAATTTGTGACAAGCTAAGAATAAGTTTGTAGAATAAAAGAGACGAAAAGATAAATTAGTTATAACAATTCTTTACCCTTCATAAACAACTACAAAAAGGGAGAAGCCTGGGTGGCCCCAGGGTGGTAATGGTATAACCGAAATATCGGAGCTATATATGAGAGTGTGAGGGTGGTAATATATGCAATTATGCGAGTGATCAGCCATGCTAATTACAATATTGAAATTGTTGTGGTAGAATTGGAGTGTTGGTAGTGAGATTTGGATTATGTAGTGACAACATGTGGTTGTAGCGGTGTTGGCGTGTAGTATGCTGATGCTTGTGATGGTGATAGTCATAACTAAATGGTGATAGTGCAAGAGGTGATGGTTATTGTTAGAGTTGTTGTGGTGGTAGCACTAACGTGTTTTGAGGTAATATTGATGTACATTACGGTACTAATTGATAAGTTATTATCTAAATCTAGATTGAACAAGTGATAAACCTAAAAAAGCTGACGATAGAAACAGTGCATTGACGAGCAAAAGTTATGACTATGGTGAAGGTAACTGCATTTGTAGTGGCAATGATAGCGCTAGTTAAGGTATTTGGAGGTAAAGTTAGTGTAGTATTCGTGGACGGGTTATGCCGAGAATCTTATGCAGACAAGCGATGAACTTAAATAAAAACATAATGATTTTAGGTTAGTTCTACCAGCAACTTGAAGGTACATAAACTATATCTAGGACTAGAAGCAGTATATTTTTTTTTCCCTAGAATGACTTTTATCTTTGGATTTTGATTTTGGTCCCACATTTTGATTCCTTAAAGTTTCGCTAATTAGGCAATACGATGTTTTTGTGGTTAACCACTTTCTAGCACCTGGCTACACTAATCTAATATTCCAATGGTATTGTTATTAAGTCATGTTAGCAAAACTTTAATAAGTTATGTATAGATAGAAATACTTTCAATGCTATTTTTCCTTTTCATTATGCACGGGACAAATAACACACACAAAGAGTTTCTCATGAAGAAAGAAGGTGAGTGAATTTGACATTTATGCTTATAGGAAAATTGAGGTTCATATACACCACCAGTAAATAAGTTATAATGCTCTTTACTAGATTAAACTCACAAAAAACTAGAAGTGATGGTACAAATAACTGACTTTTTTTTTAATCATATTGGTTCCGGATTTATCATTGATACATACTAGCGATTATATCTACAAAACTCCAAATATTAAATTCAGTTAAATAGTAGTACGAGAATGTTGCCATATGTCGTCGCGAAACGTTAATGAAAAGGCATCCTAAGTCTATAAGACGGTTTTCTTTTAATTGTAACGTCCACATCTTATTTGTGAGTAAAAACTGATCATATTAAATCATGCATTCTACTTTTGTTGTTAAGGTATGCTTTTATAATGCTAATTTTTTAAAAATTCTATTCAAAGGCAATTTTCTATATAGTAAATTTCTTGCCCGCAGTTCAAACAATAACAGTTATAAATAATTTATAAAAACACATTTTAAAAAATATTTTTAGAAAGTTAGGGAAATTAACAGTTGTAAAATATCTAGAGAAATAAATATTAGACAATGTTTGAGAAATTAGAGAACGCCCCGTGCGTTGGATGGGTCCCTTAGCTAGTATATATATAAAAGCTGAAGCTGAGAGAATGTTTTCACGTCACCGCCTACGTGGACATTCTCTTATATAATTAGGCTTAGGATTCTTTTTCAACACTTTATAAATTTTTTCTTCCTCCCTCGGAAATGATTTCTGAGGTAAATGGGTATATTGTTAATTTCAACGTTTTATGTCCTTGCAATATGTATCTTTTCATTTTCTAGATTTAACTTCTCTGATTACTTTTTTCTTTGTTGTTGCTATATACCTCTCAAGACTGTAAGGCTTAGAATTTTCTGACACACTCATAGTACTTTGTTTTACTTCGTTCCTTTGCTGTTGCTTATACTTATTTTTGTTTTAACCTTTTTTCTTATTATCGTTGTGTTACCACTTTTGTTGAAAAGGTTTCTCTTAGTTTGCTCAATTTGATTGACATTAGTTGGATAATGATTGAAAACCTAGGTGTTTAAATCTTCTCATTTTCGATCAGTTTCAGACCAACCTCTATGGGAACAAGTGAAGCTTTCTAGTAACATCGTAAATCTGGCAACTACTTAAACCTATGAACCATATCATACATTCTCTCATTTATCTTTCACGATATATAAGGTTTATCTGATTTGGAACCTTTACATTCTTTAATGTTTTGTTCATGCAAAGAGAGTTTTGCTTCGTGCTTACGCAAAAAGCAAATTATTTAGTAAAAGTTCTATTTTTTAGCTGGATAGTCAGCAATTTACTGCGATTTCTTATGTTTGTTTAGTACCTTATGTTTTAAAGAATCAAGGTCGTTCCATTTGTCAGTGACCAAGCTTCAAGTGACATTCAAATTCTCGCACCTATTGAGGTATGCCCCGTATACTTCATGCGCGCGTGTACATGTTGGTGTGTGTTTATAATTAAATCTCATGTGACCACTATTTTGCTACATTTGAATGTTAATCTTTTGTACTTTGGTTCCTTTAAATTAGTATATCACGTGTTATGATTTTTCTATATTTGTTTAATACCTTAGATTTCACAAGGTCAAGCCATTCTCTTTGCTATAACGCGAACTACACTATTGAAGTCTAAGAAGTTTTTCTTTGTTCACAATCTTTAAAAGATTTGCGAAAATTGATTCTGTTCTAGTCTTTTTACCTCTCGCTATTAGGATCTTTTTATCTCTTATTATTTTTATTGGTCCCTCTTGCTCTTTTATGCTTTTAGCATTTTAATATTGTAGGCTATTTTATATGTTTAGATAGGTTGTATAATCTTCCAAGAGAACAACCATGTGGTTGAGTGTTAAAAGGAGATGAGATCTTTAGGGAATGAATAAATCTAATTCTTATGTATATTAAGTCTTTTGTTTGAGTTTTCTTGACTTTGAATTTATTTATGGATCATGTCCCAGCCTCCTTTTTTTCATATATGTCTACTTAACTAATTATATTGTTATAATCTATTGATCTGTCTTTACTCCCGTGTGCAACGCACGAGATCAAAACTAGTAAATGTGAAAAGACCAAACACCAAATAAATAAAGTGAACAGATAAAAAAGAAGAGATAAAGATTAATGGGTCTGTTTTCATTTCCCAAGCCCATTATTGAGTAAAAAAGTCTATCTCTCACTATTAGATACATTTCCCAAGGCCACTACCGGTTGTAAAAACAAAATCTCTCTCTCTCTCTCTCTCTCCCAAGCGACAGTCGGTGGAAGTCGGCGATGGACGGTGCCTCAGTTCCTTCACCGTACCGGCTTCACGGGCCACGCCTGATGCCGACACGTCACCACGGCCTCAATGTTTTGACCGCTCAACCAGTTGTCCGCTTCCTTTCTCCTGTTCAAACTATTATCCTCTCTCTCTCTCTCTCTCTCTCTCTCGTAAGTCCTCCCGCCGACGGCCGGTCCAGCTACGGCATAATCTGCGCATCTCGGCATAGTCTGCGCACTTGTCCATTCACAATTCCTCCCATTCTCTTATTAGTCACTCACGGCACAACAATAGTTGCCAATCGGCGACAATTTTGACGTCATAGAATGGTAACATCCGTTTTGATTGAATTTCTTTTTTAATTCATTGAACAATTTTTTTTCCTCAATTCTTAGTACTAGATCAGATTTTTATTTCAATTTTGAATTTGACATTTGGGAATTTGGCAAATATTGCCTCGTGGAATTTATAGTTTATAATCTCTAGATTGAGTTTTGTAGTTGGGATTTGTGTTGTTGCCTGCTCATTACTCGTGGTGGCCATGTGAATTGGGGATGGTGGGATTGTTTATTTGAGATTGAGATTTTTAATTTCAGATTGATAAAGTGGCCATTGCTGCTCGTGGTGGCAATTGAAAATTAGGAATTGGCAATTGCAATTGGAGTGTGGGAGGAATTGGGAATGGACAAGCTGGAAATCGGACTATACTGCTCAAATTTGGAACTTTTAACCTGGAGAAGTATTGCAAATTTGGAATATACTGCTTTAAGAAGTATTGCAAATTCAAAACTCTCAACCTGGACCACTTGAACTCAATACAATGTATATGATTTGATTTATCCGGTGTAAATTGTACTTAAATTTAATACTTCTAATGCATATATGTTTTTCAATTTATATATTCCAATATATTGTTTGTATAACACTTGAAAAACTTCATTGTCAGTATATTCCTGGACGTGTATATGACAGTGTACATTTGATTCTTGTTAAAATCCAATATTCAGTTAATATTAAATTTTGCAGTGTATATGTTACACTCTACTTTTGATTATTGCTTATATATGACAGTATGTGACGGTGTATATTAAATATACATTAATATGTAATTAATTTTTGTGATAATTTTTTTATGTGTTTTGTGCCCACCTTGAATAATAATCCTGGCTCCGCCACTGGGGGCGGGTTGTATAGCCATGAGCTCAAGTTGTTCGTGAACACGACCGTGCCATTGAACTTGGCTTTATGGGTGAAGGAAACCCACAAAGCGTGTGTGGCGATGACATTGAGTCTCCTTCCTCAATGCACTAATTAACAATGTTTTTGGTTTGAAATAAGAAAATACGCTAGCACCCAAGTCGCTTGTTTCAACGTATACTAGTTTTGATCCCGTGCGTTGCACACGGGAGTAGTGACAGATCAATAATTTGGATAATACTAATTAAGAAGACAAATATGGAGAAAAGGGGACAGAGGCATGATCTATAAACAAATTCAAAGCCAAACTCAAATAAAATAGTCAATATACATAAGAATTAGAATTTTTCATTCCCCAAAAGATATCTTTCATTCCTTTTAACACATCAATCATATGGGTGTTCTCTTAGAACATTATGTAACCTATCAAAGCATATAAAATTGCATAAAGTATTAAAGTGCTTAAAGCATAAAAGAGAAAAAGGGACCAATAAAAATAATGAGAGATAAAAAGATCATAATAGTGAGAGATAAAAAGATTAGAATAGAACAAATTTTCACAAATCTTATAAAGATTATAAACAAAAAAGTTCTTAGACTTCAATAGCGTAGTCCGCGTAATCACAAAGAGAATGGCTTGACCTTGTAAACTCTGAGGTATTAAATAAATATAGAGAAATCATTACAAGTGATATACTAATTTGGAAGAACCAAAGTACATAAGGATTAACGTTCAATGTGGTAAATTGGTAATTCCGTAAAATTTAATTATAAACAATACCAATATATATGTGCGCGTGCGTATGAAAGATGTGGTGCATCCCTTAATAGTTGAGAGAATTTGAATGTCACTGGAAGCTTGGGCCGGATTTCTGAATTATAAACAGATATGGAGGTAATATCAGAGAGAAATACTCTTACCATATTCTGAAGAGATAATAGTTTGTGATTTTAAAGTTAAAATTTATGAAGTGGCGGTGATATTTTGAAATTAAAAATGGTATAACGTAAACAAAATGTTTAATTGGAAGTGAAAACAAATAGAACTTTCTTTTTGTGAAACCGAGACAAAGAGAGAGATTCGTGGAGAAGAAAATGAGAAATTAAATGACAAAGGCCATTAAATGATGACAGAGATATTTTAGGGAGACTTTTGAAATTGAAATGGTTAAATTTGATTGGTCTGTGCACATAAGTGAGATACCTAGAAAATATGTATTGATTAGAGAACGTCAAATAAAAAAATAAAAAAATGGTTGATCGTACATAAAAAAATTAATTAATCCACATGGCAAAAGGAGAGAATGTCCACGTGAGCGGTGACATGACAACATTCTCTCAACTTCATATATATACTAGTTTTGATCCCGTGCGTTGCATACGGGAACAACAACTATCAGATATCTCGTATTTGTATGCCTAATAATAATTTCAAAATTAGTAGTGACAATAAGATAATCAAAAATTATTTTTACCTTTTTAAAGGAGTTATGCTACCAAATTTTATCGTTAGATATGACCTTGAGTAATAATTGTTCATTTTTAGTGACAAATGAAGATAAAAAAAAGTGTATGAAATAATAGAAATGATCTCTACTAACTAATAACAATTGCAGTGATAAACTATTACTCAAGATCACAAAGAAAAGAGTAACATTACATAATAAATGATTGAAAAAAAATGGGAGTGTAAACTGTGTATTAAACTTGTAATGAAATAAAAGGAAGGAGATTAGGGTAGTTTAAGAGAAAAATTGATGGAGAATCTTGTATTTCCCTAAACAATAAAAAAGATTTAAGATAAAAAAATGAATATATAAACAATTACTTTTGTCAAAATCTAGAAATTAATGGAATTGTCAAGATATAAATAAAATTTTTGAGTGATGCATGTTAACATAGAAGAGAGAAAAAATGTAAAATATATATAATTGATTGAATTTCAAATGGAAAGAAGGAATTCAATGAGAGAGAGAGAGAGAGAGAAAATATGAATCCAAATCATTATTAAAAAAGTAAGTAACTTTAAAATATTTAAAATATTCAAAATAGGAAATTCCATAGCACCCATGACTGGTCAGCTTGACTTTCATATATATTAGATTTGTCAGACGTGCAACATGCGACTTTTGTATGCTGTGCCACAGGTTTAATTTTCCTTCTGTATGGTGCCATTGCTGCTGCTTTACCTGTGGCATAGCCTATGCCACAGGTAAAGAAACTAAAGACATTGCACCACCGTTGGACCATGCATAATAGAGTGGGCTATCCTAGGTTTTACCTCATGAAAGATGACGGTAACTTTCAAATCAGGGGGTTGAGAAAAAGCACATGCCATGCTAAAGCTTAGGGCCGGGGTGCAATACATAGAGTGGGCTATCCTAGGTTTTGCGCAAGTTGATTACGAAAACGTGCAGATTTTGATGGGGCTTAGTTGAAGACAAAGCAAGCAATTGCTCTTGGTTCACAATCTAAGGGAGAGAAGAAGAGGAGAAAGAGACTCCTGGCCTCATTCCCTTCTATAAAATGGCTGGCAATGCATCACCATTCTTGCAATAGTCAGTGTTCACTCAAAGTTGCTTCAAAGTACAGATTTCTAGGACTTATTGAGTCATGGCCTCCAAACCGATTATCTTGTTAGTCTCACTCTTGGCTATTGCAATAGCAGCCTCAACTGCTGAAGCTCAACTCGGGATTATAAACATCCCAGGGACTGTCTTTTGTACAATCAATGGCAACATAGGTCTCAATGGCATCGCAACCCCAGTTTTCCCTAGTAAGTTTAGCTACGAAATCCAACTTTTCTTGCTCATACGTGGAAGAGATGTAGCTCAAATGACAAGGCCTCACGAGTCATGAGAGCAATCTCAAGTCCTTCGATTAATAATATGGATACTTGACTTAATGCCAAATATTTTTGTTCAAAGTATGCAAATTAAAACCATGCATACCGGCCAAAACGCTAACTACTTGGCTCATGGTGCGCCATTTATTTTGAAGTAGATATTTGGGATAGAAGTTTTTTTCGCCACAAAAAGTAAAAAGATTTATAATCTTATTTGAGTTGGCATTCTGCATGGAGCTAAACAAAAGGCTAATCACTGTACCGTCAGAAATGCACTCACGTGGTGCTTTCTATCACCTGGAGTTGTTGCCATAAATATTCCATTAGAAGACGTTTTGCAAGCATAAATATGGCAAATGAAAATATTAGACCATTGACTATACTGTCTCCTTCAACATACCCAACCTAGTACCTAGGCAGTGGGCACAATTATTTTCCCAACTTTAAGGTTTCATAAAAAGGTTTTTGGGTGACATACCATATATCCTAGTTATAATCTTACTGCAGCACTCATGCTAGAAGTTGTAATATTTCTGCAGATGCTCTAGTGCTATTGAGGTGTGGAGGAGCCGTGGTTGCGAATGCAACAACAAATGGATCAGGGTTCTTTTCCATAGTCTTGAATCCTTCTCCATTACCTGTCTCTACCGTACTCTCCAGCTGCAACCTAGTCGTCAACACGCCGCTCTCCACCTGCAACACGACCCTGCCAGCCGTTGGTCGCCTGCTGTCCCCCTTGCAGTTCGTCGGGACCACCCTCGTTGGCCTTCTGAATGTCACCAACCTCATTCCTGCCGGTTTCCAGCTTCATTTAAATGTTGGCTGATCGTGCTTCAGATGTATCAATAAGGGGTGGTTGTGTTATCACTGACCTTTCCCACCTTTACGCAAGCGTTTACAGTTTCTATTTAAGCCTTTATGGTATGGTCACAGACCTTTGCAAGGTATTTGTGCTATGCCGCTATGTAATGAATAAAACGAGAAGCCCAACACCACATCAGTACCACCTCCTTCGTGAGATTTTGGTGGATCACAAATGTATGAACTGTTGGATTATCATTAAACTCTTTCTTCTACAGTTTTAAGCAATCATACATGCGCTATTTTACCTACCGGCTGAAGTAAAAATTACGTTTGTTGCTACATTGAACTGTTAATCGTATGAGGAAAACTCATAGGGCCTGCTTAACTTGATCACGCGGTAAATGAGAAAGCAGGGTGCTGACAAAAAGGTCACTAAAGAATTTTGGGTGATAAAATGGATACAATCGTCGCTAGAGCCAGCATTTTAGAGCAACAAAAGCATTTACAACAACATTTAAGTGTCAACGAAAAACCGTACACGTTTTTGTTGATCCAATCCAATAAAAGGATAGAAGAGTTGTTCCATTTATGCAGCTAATGGGACTTTAACCTCACTCAACCTCAGAGGAAAGGCTTTCAAATCGATCAGACACGCTCCTCGACCTCAACATTCTTAATGTATCCGCATCTCAAGTGGAACCACCGAAGAAAAATGAGGAGTTCTTCATGTATCTTTCTTTTGATCTAATGGTGTTTATGAATCTAATTAAGGACCCACAATTCCATTGTAACTATTTGGTTTACAGTCTCACCACAACTTAATGTCTTCCTAAAAAACCAGCCTTGAAGGTACTTATGAGTTCTAGGGGAGGGACTTATGAGGTCAATCTCATACTATCTTACATAAGTACATGTGACTCGGCAAAGTATTGATCGAAGTTGAAATGCACTGCTCACCAAGTAAGTGTTAGCGTGAAGAAACCGAAAAACCTACTAATTAATCAACAAAAAAAAAAACCCTCTTGGAATAACAAAAATGGGGCTACCTGACCGGCGCCCTCTCGCCATCATCACTGCCTGCACCACCCTCTGTTGCCGATTGCGGTGGCCGGCAACCGTTAGGAAATTCCGGTAGCGTCTACTGCGGCTGGCCACCAGTTGCCACTATTGAAAAATTTCACCGACCACCACCGACAGTCGGAGCTGCCGCCGACCAATTGCACCAATCACCTCCGCCCACGACTACTATCAAAATAAAGAAAATAGTTTTTGTAAAAAAAAAGATGTGAGTAATTTTTTTAAAAAAATAGAAACTAATTGTGTTAATCTGTATAAAATTGGGTTAATAAAGCCGGTTGGATTTAAATGGGATAGGGCTTAAATCAAAGATGAAGCAAATATAGAAATTGGGCAATAAAAAAGGAACACAAGCAAATAAAGCCACAACCTTAAAAAATCCAGAGCACGTCTGGTCACACTAACAAAGGTAAAAGCTCATAAGCCAAAGGCAACTGTCAAAGAGAATTTGATTTTGAAACACTTGAACAACCAGCACTTGCACGCAACCATAAATGCGTCCCTGTACGTTACGACACTGCCAGTGACTCGGTGGTTAACCGAGTCGCCGTCTGCAAAGTATTCCAGCGGCCTGTCCACGTCGCCATCAAGGATGCTTGCCTCGAGCTCATCCAACTCTCCGGCAACGGCCGCGAGGTTCGGCCTCCAATCTCACGATTCCGCTCTGAATCCTTCTGTCACATAAGCTCTCACTGTTATAATCAAATGGTCAAATCAATTGTGGGATCATGCAATATTTGCACTTGATATGGGTAAAAAATACCCACCATGGGAAGGTGACACTTGTCACCGCCAGGAGGCACCAAAACTGCTCTTGGATTCTTGGAGAAGTGGGAGTGGCACTTGCCCACATTTCCACTATCCCACTATCTCATTATGAGCAATAACTGCCCATTAAACCCTGGTAACCTCCCACTAATTGGGATAACTACCCATTATGTCAAGTAACTGACCCTTTAATACATTCCTATAAAATGGAGGAAAAAGGTAAGTTCTAGGGAGCTAAGTTATTTTTCAGATACTCACTCAAAAATGCTTACTGACTTAAGCATCGGAGACTCTCCGCCGGAGCCCCCTCCGGGGTTCCGGCGCGTCACCGTTTGCTCGTGTTGTGCTTTGCAGGTCTGCTCATTCGGTCCCGGTCAATTTTTGGCCACAACAGCACTATTTGTGCCTTCTTTTTAGTGGCTGCCATGCCGGTGACGCTCCATTGTGATAATTCTCTGTTGATCGAAGACCATTATACCATATACTATCAAGTAAGGAATTGATAAATGGACATCGAATAAAGTCATTTGAGCTCGATTCATACTGTTGGCAACCGTTTTTGAAGGTACAGAGCAACAATTTAATGGCTCTAGCAACGGTTGCAAATTTCAAATAGCGAAATGTGGAGCTCAATCGTGTCCCGTATAGTGACTTATGAGTCATGTACCTTGCACCATGCCCTTTTTGTTTACTTGTACATTGTGTTTTTATGCGGTGGAGTCATTGATTAATTCGGGTTATCTCTCCATTTTTCATATTAGGCACGTGCAAAAAGGAATTTTTTTTTGCTCTTATCCTGAATGTAAGAAGATATGTATATAACCAAGTAAGGAACCATGGCATATAAGTTTGGAATAAATTCTATTTTGAGAGAGTTGAAAAAGCACTATCTCGTTGAAAGGTTATATACATCTACCATTTCTTAACGCATTTCTTTTAGACAAAGATTCCGTTTTTTCCTCTTTTCGGATGATAAATATTTCTCAGAACATGGAATGTGAATCAAAGCCATGTTTGAATTGAAATTGAGATATTGATGCAACTTCTTCCCTTCTGAATTAGATAGATAGATTCATATCTGAAAGAGGTTGGCAACAAGTTCTTTCAAAATTGACTATTTGTCCCTATGTTAGAGGTGTTCCAGAACTGTCTGCTCTCGAGTAAATATGTTCAATCAATGGTCGCAAGACCAGCGGTCCCAGTGACGCCATGTTTGCTTTCAGTGCTTCTCCAGCCTCTTTTACTATGCCCTTTGATATGGATACGCCTGTTTTGTTCTCTGTGTCCATGTCCATGAAGACGCATTTATAGGACTGATCGTCTTGTGCTCTGTTGGTTCGAACAAGGTGCTGTAAGACATACTTTGCTGCCTTCTTGTCTTGATTTCTGCTGGATAAAAGAAGTGCAGCACCTCCCATTCGAAAGAGGCAGTTGGTTAACAGCATGGAGCGATCCTTGCCATCGTACCAGTCTTGACTCAGGATCTCACTGCTCACAATTAGGGCGAGGGAGTTGGGATGGGCTCTCAACAGGTCTTTGGCTAGACCTACTGCTATAATTCCAGCACTGCATCCCATACGTGAAAGGTTATAACCCATGATGTCGCTCCTCATCTTGAACTTGTTGATTACCATTGCACTGAGTGAAGGTGTGGGACAATATATATTACAGTTGGTGATCAATACGTCGATGGCCTTCGGGCTGATATCTTTCTTTTCTAACAAGTCTGCACCATGGAGAACATTACTGTTGCGGTTTCTTCTTTGCTTAATGAGAGTGATCTTGTTCTGGGCAGTCGACAGAGGGAGGGATGAAGGCATGTCTCCTCGCTGAAACCTGATTTTTCAAGGATCTTGGTTTGGAAATCGATGTTGGTGTCGTCAAATTGTTTCTCAACTAGTACATGCTCTATGAACATGGACATGGGTATCCGATTGGAATTGTGTGGCCTGTAGCAAACGTAATCGACCAAGTAGATTGCACTGGCTAATTTCCTGTATGCAAGATATAGGATGGCTAAGAGAATGGCTAAACCAGTCAGAAAATGGTGATAGGTGATGAAACTAATCAGGTCATGAAGACCCATTTCCATAGAAACCAGTAGTCCTTTTTGTCCCCTATTACTTGCTGTTGTGAAGGGGGAGGGGTGAAGGCATTAAGAGGGAAGAAAGGGGAAAGGGAAGAGAGAGTTCTTTAAGAAACTAAAAATGGATAACAGTGCGAAGAGGCCTTGATCGAACATCCCTTTTGCATTGCCTTGGGTTAAATTTATGTGCACGCATTGGTAACCTCTCTGTGTTTATTTTCATTTCAAAGCTTCTTTCTTGTTTGGCTTGTTCTTGTGACTACCTACCTGCAAGTGTAGCATTACCATCTAAATGGGAAGTTGAGATACTTGGAATTGGAGCTTACATTTTCAAATTTATGCGGCAGTTGACTCTCATGTTTCTCGAGTATAAAACTATTAGGTGATTAGTACGTTGATGCTTTTTCTGTTACTTCAAAATTAGCTACTTCAGCCACTCGCTCGAATTATCATGGAGTGACTGCCGTGAATTTTACGTCATTTCTACAGTCAATTTCCACTACTTAACCTTGTTCTAATTTAAGTTGTGGTATCAACCGGTCTGAGGGCACTATTTAAGGACCACTAGAACTCTAAGATTAAAAGGACCCTTTCCTATGCTAGGTCATAAGTTATGAGTGCATCTCTTGTGCATTACCAATAGTACTTCATGAAGCAGCAAGGTCAGGAATAAGGCCACAAGAAGTAAGCAACTTCTATTAGGCCGCAATATTAATAGTTGATGAAGCAACAAGGTTTATCCAAAAACAAGCACACACCACCTTTACTAGGCAAGTGATCAAGAATGACCTCATAGTAAAATAGTTATTTATATTAGTTTCACTGCAATGATCAAGAAGAGACTGTTAATAACAAAAACTTTGGTGCCAATGAAAACAGTCCCTAACCTAGTAGACTTGGGACACAATAAGCCCTAACATCTATGGGGCACGAGAATGAAAAGGTTATACAAAAAGTGCAGAGGCTTAGACAGGGCATTCGCTTGACCAACTTTAGCATAAAATTCTTATAGCTAGCAACTTCAGAAAATTCGATCCTACGACTACTTGTATAGCCATAAGCTCAAAACCGTTGGAATTGGATTGGTTTTTCGAAAGAGTTTTCCTCAAGTTGCAGATATTTGGACCTACGACTACTTGTATTAGTAGTGGAGCCCACAGGGGGGGCACCGGTGGGCCAGTGCCCACCTGCTACTCCATGAAGGTTTTTTTTCTTCTTCGTATAGTAGTATATTTGATACCTAATAACAAAAGTGTCCACCTAAAAATTTAAAAAATTTATTTAAAGAGTTGTCTTGTTAATTATTTTGTGTTAGAATACCTAAATTTTTTAGGTATTCTGAAAATTTAGGTATTCTAATACAAAATAATTAACAAGACAACTCTTTAAATAAATTTTTAAAAATTTTCAAATGACTTTCTTATAGTATGCCTTTATGATGATGGCATAATATATTTAGGGAGTTTCATTTTTTTATAACAGAATTCAAAGATAGTATGGTGAGAAAGTTTAAAATGTCGAACTTGGGTATGTTGCATTATTTTCTTGGCTTGGAAATTAAACAACTTGAAGACGGTGTTTTTGTGTCACAAAGAAAATATGCTATAGATTTGTTGAAGAAGTTTAATATGTTGAGTTGTAAGGTAGGTGCTGGTCTTATGAATTTGAATGAATTGAAAAGCTTCAGTCACAAGATGGTACTAACGCATCTATTGAAAAAGTTTTCAGAAGTATAGTTGGTTGTTTGATTTATTTGACTCACACTAGACCCGCTATATCTTTTTCTGTGAGTGTTGTTTCAAGACTTATGCACTCTTCAACAAAGCACCATCTTCGAGCAGCTAAGAGGATCATGTGATATGTTGCTGGAACTATTTTGGATATGGTATTCTCATATATCTCAATTTAAATTACGTGGATTCGCTGACAATGATTGAACAGGGTCTGTTGAAGATAGAAAGAGTATTTTTGGAAGCGATTTTATTCTTGGATAAGGTGTTGTCTCATGGAGTTCAAAGAAACCAGCAACAACAGTACTATCATCGACTGAGGCGGAGTATGTTGTTGCAACATCTTCCACATGCCAAGCACGTTGGTTGAGAAGGTTACTTGTAGACTTTCTTAAGGAGCAATAGAGATTTGGTGTGATAACAAAGCCATGATTGCAATGACAAAAAAACCCGGTCTACCATGGGAGAACTAGGGTAGTCTTTGAAAACCACTTAATTTTCTATTTTTTCTCCAGTTTTGTAAACTAGAGAAAAAAATGTGATTGGCACACAGTTTTTATTTTTATTTTCTTCAATTTTTAAAACAGGGTTATTTTTTAAAACTCCCATTTAGGAGTTTTGGTTTTATTTTGAGACCACCACCACCCTCCCACCGCCACAACGACCACTGCCGGCCACCGACAGCCACAGCCGGCCACCACCGACGACTGTCGCTGGACACCCCGCTGGCCACCACCACACCCCACCACCGCCACCAAAGAAAAAACTCAAAATAAAAACTAGGTAATCAAACACCCAAAAGAGAAAACTCAAAATAAAAACTAGATAATCAAACACCCATTTATGTTTGTAAAAAATCAAAACTAAACTGCTTTTGGTTTTTAGTTTTTTAGAAATAGAAAATCAAAACTGAAATTGATTTCAAACAGGTATATCGATATTTGGCATCACTTCATCCATGAGTTGGTAGCAGAAGACATGGTAATATTGAAGTATTGCAATACAAATGAGTAGGTGGTTGATATTTTAACCAAGTCACTTCCTGTTCATAAGCATACTTACTTTAGAAGTCGACTTGGAGTGTCCAACTTCGAATCAACGACGGCTATTAAAGAATGATTCAAAGTTATTAAAGATAAGTTGTTGTAGAATTATCTTTTAGTGGTTTAGTGGTGTAGTGGCTTAGTGATTTAATGGCTTATGTAGTGGTTCTTGTTTTTAGGAATTCTTGTTATTTGTAAGCCAATATAAAGGCACTAGTTGTTCATCATTCGAATTGCATCAAACAATTGAATGAAATAATCCTCCTATTTCATTCCTTTCTTTGTCTATTGACTTTATCTTGAGCTCTTAAATTCTACATGATACACTTATTTTGTTCTCGGTGTCCATGTCCATGAAGACACATTTATAGGACTTGTCTCTTGTACTATGTTAGTTCAAATGAGGTGTTGTAACACGTACTTTGCTGTCATCTTGTCTTGATTTATGCTGGACAAAAGAAGTGCAGCACCTCCAATTCGAAAGAGGCAGTTGGTTAACAGCATGGAGCGATCCTTGCCATCAGTACCAGTCTTGACTCAGAATCTCATTGCTCACAATCAGGGCCAGGGAGTTTGGATGGGCTCTCACTCGGCATGTCTTTGGCTAGACCTACTGCTATAATTCCAGCACTGCATCCCATACGTGAAAGGTTATGTTCCCAACCTACTTTGGTCATGCCCACGGACCCACTGAGGGTCCCATTTTGCACTATACGTCGACACAGTCAATAGTCATTTTTCAATGCTCCCAATCGGTCAAAACTGGCACACCCAAGTCACGTGCGTTCTTCATTTTGTTCGCAATTTTGTTGCTAAAATTTTTTACTTCAGCGCGACTCACGAAAACGTGCTCGTCGAGCATCGACTACCCGACTCATTTTCTTTCCCTAAAACATTGACCGTGTGCATACCTTGGTGCTTACCCAAGGGGGTTGGACTCGGCCTCCCCTAGGGGGTCGGCCTCGGCCACCCTTAAAGGGTCAGCCTCGGCCTCCCTTTGAGGGTTGGCATCGGCCACCCTTGAGGGTCGACCTCGGCCTCCCCAAGGGTTAGCCTTAGCTTTCCCCAAGGGATGGCCTTTGGCCTCCCCCTTAGCATCCTTGCTTCTCTTCAAGGAAGCATGCATCCTCCGCGATGCATGTCACCCGTGCCGACTCGCCGACTTCATGACGCCCTTCGCCCCGATGACTCGACTCCGGGACACCCGTTGCCCGCGCCGACTCTGCGACGGCCATCATCCGCGCAGACTTGTCAACTCTTCGATGCCCATCGCCCGCGATGACTCGTCAACTCCTCGACATCTGTTGCCTATGCCCCCACGCCGACTCCATGATGCCCGTCGCCGGTGATGACTCGTCGACTCATAAACGTCTGTTGCCCGTGCTGACTCCATGACGTCCATTGCCCATGCCGACTCCACTGATACAGTTGCGCCCCCTGACTCTCTGACCATACTATCGTGCCCCTGGCACCATACACACTTCACTGCGCCCATGCGCCACTTACATGACATGGGCCCTGGCACCAAGTTTTTTCTCGTGACAGGTGTCGTTGTGCTCATGCGCCACTTCCATGACATGTGCCCCTGGCACCAGGTATTGTCTCGCGACAAAGGTCGCCGCGCCCATGCTCCATTTCCATGACATGTGCCCCTGGCACCAAGTATTGTCTTGCGACAGAGGTTGCTGTGCCCATGCGCTAGTTCCATCACATGTGCCCCTGACACTAGGTATTGTTTTGCGACAATGGTCGTCGCGCCCATGCGTCACTTTCATCACATGTGCCCCTGACACTAGGTATTGTCTCGCGACAGACGTCACCGCGCTCATGCCCGACAATCATGTCTCGTTCTGTTGGCACCATGTGCCACAATCATGTTATGTGCTCCAGGCACCACACTCATTCACCACACCATGCGCCCCCGCCATGGACGTGGAACATGCTTCGACCCACTCTCTAGAGTGTGTAGCATTTCGAGGGGCTCCGCTCGCAATACTACGGCATGAGAACCCTTCGTAATGGGACAGGCTCGCTATCACATAAGTTATTGTTGCCTGGGGTGACTTGCATGACACTAGGCACGTCTGGGCTGTGACCACGTCCACTCACGTTACTGATGATCATCGGCGCCCCCAGGACGATGACCCCCGGGTCACTCCGAGACGGGAGCAGGTCTTTGGAGGGCATCACGCCTAGTCCGCCTGGCAGTTGGTCACATGGACCTTCCTTCGCCGTTGTCAGGTTCTCTCCGCATCTCTTGACGCACCTTTGTGGGATTCAGTAAAGGCTTGGACCGGTGGCTGGGTCAACAGGCTTACTCTGATCACGCTGACACTGTGTGGTAAGTCTTCTCAGACAGGCAGAGCGGCGCTATTTGGGGCAGGCAGCGCGGATTTGGCAACCGGCAGTCCAACAAAGAACTGGTATTTCTAGACCCCCAGTGACGTGTCACTCTCAGGAGACGACATATGGCATTTGATGACACAGATATACTGTTGTCTATAAATAGAGGACTTTGTAATTCATTCAGTGACTTTTGGCTCATTATCACAAAATCACTTTCTCACTCTAGAACTCAAGAGCTCTTTGATTCTAGAAAAAGAAACACAATTGGACATAATCTTGAACACAACATTGGACCGTAGAATTGGACCCTAACTTGGACTGTCAACTGTTGGCCCTGTTCGTCTCTGCCTCGTCTCCACGGCATTGCCACTCCTCATGACCTGTCTGGGAAGCCTTGCTCTCTGCCCTTACTCCACCCTCACTGTCTCTCACTTTAATTTGTACATCTGACAGTTACTCAGACTGCATCCTTTGTGGCACCTCCACATAGGTACGAACTCAATTTCTTTGGCATCAGGCTATAACCCATGACATCGCTCCTCATCTTGAACTTGTTGATTACCATTGCACTGAGTGAAGGTGTGCGACAATATATATTACAGTTGGTGATCAATACGTCGATGGCCTTCGGGCTGATATCTTTCTTTCCAACATTACTGTTGCGGTTTCTTCTTTGCTTAATGAGAGTGATCTTGTTCTGGGCAGTCGACAGAGGGAGGGATTAAGGCATGTCTCCTCGCTTAAACCTGATTTTTTCAAGGATCTGGTTTGGAAATTGATTTTGGTGTCGTCAAATTGTTTTTCAAGTAGTACATGCTCTATGAACATGGACTGGGTATCCGATTGGAATTGGGTGGCCTGTAGCAAGTGTGGTCGAGCAAGTAGATTGCACTTGCTTTTCTATATGCAAGATATAGGATGGCCAAGAGTATGACTACACCAGTCAGAAAATGGTGATTGGTGATGAAACGATAGAGGTCATGAAGACCCATTTCCATAGAAACCGCTAGTCCCTTTTGTCCCCTCGCAATAAAACCTACTTGCTATTTGGAAGGGGGAGGGGTGAGGGCATTAAGAGGGAAGAGAGAATTATTTAAGAAACTAGAAATGGGTAACAGTGCATTAAGGTACTATTTAAGGACCACTAGAACTCTAAGATTAAAGGACCCTTTCCTATGTTAGGTCGTAGGTCGTGAGTTCATCTTTGTGTGCATCACCAATAGTACTTCATGAAGCAGCAAGGTCAGGAAAGGCCACAAGAAGTAAGCAACTTCTATTAGGCCACAATAGTACTTGATGAAGCAACAAGGTTTATCCAAAAACAAGCATGGACACACCACCTTTATTAGGCAACTGATGAACAATGACCTCCTAGTAAAATAACCAGCTCTATTAGTTTCATTACAATGATCAACTTGAGACTGTTCTTGGTGCCAATGAAACAGTGCCTAACCTTGTAGACTTTGGACACAATAAGCCCTCACTTCTATGGGCATATATGAGAATAAAAAGGCTATACTGCGGAGGCTTAGACAGTCCAATTGCTTGACCAACTTCAGCATAAAATTCTTACAGCTAGCAGCTTCAGAAGATTTGTATCCTACGACTACATGTATAGCCTTAAGCTCATGAACCATTGTGCAATCGGATTGACCTTCCGAAAGAGTTTTCCTCAAGTTGCAGATATTTGGACCATCTACAGGAGATCAAGTTGCTCGTGAACACGACCCCGCCATTGAACTTGGCTTTGTGGGTGGAGGAAACCCACAAAGCGTGTGTGGCGATGACATTGAGTTGCATGACACTGAAGTAACATAGATTTGACAGGTTCGTCTCCCTCCTTGATGTGCTAAAACGATGATTTTGGTTCGAGATAAGAAAAATACCATAGCACCCAAGTCGCTTGTTTCAAGAGATAATAGTTTGTAAAGAGATAATAGTTTGTGATTTTAAAGTTAAAATTTATGAAGTGGCGGTGATATTTTGAAATTAAAAATGGTATAACGTAAACAAAATGTTTAATTGGAAGTGAAAACAAATAGAACTTTCTTTTTGTGAAACCGAGAGAAAGAGAGAGATTCGTGGAGAAGAAAATGAGAAATTAAATGACAAAGGCCATTAAATGATGACAGAGATATTTTAGGGAGACTTTTGAAATTGAAATGGTTAAATTTGATTGGTCTGTGCACATAAGTGAGATACCTAGAAAATATGTATTGATTAGAGAACGTCAAATAAAAAAATAAAAAAAAGGGTTGATCGTACATAAAAAAATTAATTAATCCACATGGCAAAAGGAGAGAATGTCCACGTGAGCGGTGACATGACAACATTCTCTCAACTTCATATATATATATATATATATATATATATATATATATATATATATATATTTGTCAGACGTGCAACATGCGACTTTTGTACGCTGTGCCACACGTTTAATTTTCCTTCTGTATGGTGCCATTGCTGCTGCTTTACCTGTGGCATAGCCTATGCCACAAGTAAAGAAATTAAAGACATTGCACCACCGTTGGACCGTGCATAATATACCTAGGATTCCTCATGAAAGATGACGGTAACTTTCAAATCAGGGGGTTGAGAAAAAGCATATGCCATGCTAAAGCTTAGGGCCGGGGTGCAATACATAGAGTGGGCTATCCTAGGTTTTGCGCAAGTTGATTACGAAAACGTGCAGATTTTGATGGGGCTTAGTTGAAGACAAAGCAAGCAATTGCTCTTGGTTCACAATCTAAGGGAGAGAAGAAGAGGAGAAAGAGACTCCTGGCCTCATTCCCTTCTATAAAATGGCTGGCAATGCATCACCATTCTTGCAATAGTCAGTGTTCACTCAAAGTTGCTTCAAAGTACAGATTTCTAGGACTTATTGAGTCATGGCCTCCAAACCGATTATCTTGTTAGTCTCACTCTTGGCTATTGCAATAGCAGCCTCAACTGCTGAAGCTCAACTCGGGATTATAAACATCCCAGGGACTGTCTTTTGTACAATCAATGGCAACATAGGTCTCAATGGCATCGCAACCCCAGTTTTCCCTAGTAAGTTTAGCTACGAAATCCAACTTTTCTTGCTCATACGTGGAAGAGATGTAGCTCAAATGACAAGGCCTCACGAGTCATGAGAGCAATCTCAAGTCCTTCGATTAATAATATGGATACTTGACTTAATGCCAAATATTTTTGTTCAAAGTATGCAAATTAAAACCATGCATACCGGCCAAAACGCTAACTACTTGGCTCATGGTGCGCCATTTATTTTGAAGTAGATATTTGGGATAGAAGTTTTTTTCGCCACAAAAAGTAAAAAGATTTATAATCTTATTTGAGTTGGCATTCTGCATGGAGCTAAACAAAAGGCTAATCACTGTACCGTCAGAAATGCACTCACGTGGTGCTTTCTATCACCTGGAGTTGTTGCCATAAATATTCCATTAGAAGACGTTTTGCAAGCATAAATATGGCAAATGAAAATATTAGACCATTGACTATACTGTCTCCTTCAACATACCCAACCTAGTACCTAGGCAGTGGGCACAATTATTTTCCCAACTTTAAGGTTTCATAAAAAGGTTTTTGGGTGACATACCATATATCCTAGTTATAATCTTACTGCAGCACTCATGCTAGAAGTTGTAATATTTCTGCAGATGCTCTAGTGCTATTGAGGTGTGGAGGAGCCGTGGTTGCGAATGCAACAACAAATGGATCAGGGTTCTTTTCCATAGTCTTGAATCCTTCTCCATTACCTGTCTCTACCGTACTCTCCAGCTGCAACCTAGTCGTCAACACGCCGCTCTCCACCTGCAACACGACCCTGCCAGCCGTTGGTCGCCTGCTGTCCCCCTTGCAGCTCGTCGGGACCACCCTCGTTGGCCTTCTGAATGTCACCAACCTCGTTCCTGCCGGTTTCCAGCTTCGTTTAAATCTTGGCTGATCATGCTTCAAATGTATCAATAAGGGGTGGTTGTGTTATCAATGACCTTTCCCATCTTTAAGCAAGTGTTTACAGTTTCTATTTAAGCCTTTATGGTATGGTCACAGACCTTTGCAAGGTATTTGTGCTATGCCGCTATGTAATGAATAAAACGAGAAGCCCAACACCACATTAGTACCACCTCCTTCGTGAGATTTTGGTGGATCACAAATGTATGAACTGTTGGATTATCATTAAACTCTTTCTTCTACAGTTTTAAGCAATCGTACCTACCGGCTGAAGTAAAAATTACGTTTGTTGCTACATTGAACTGTTAATCGTATGAGGAAAACTCCTAGGGCCTGCTTAACTTGATCACGCGGTAAATGAGAAAGCAGGGTGCTGACAAAAAGGTCACTAAAGAATTTTGGGTGATAAAATGGATACAATCGTCGCTAGAGCCAGCATTTTAGAGCAACAAAAGCATTTACAACAACATTTAAGTGTCAACGAAAAACCGTACACGTTTTTGTTGATCCAATCCAATAAAAGGATAGAAGAGTTGTTCCATTTATGCAGCTAATGGGACTTTAACCTCACTCAACCTCAGAGGAAAGGCTTTCAAATCGATCAGACACGCTCCTCGACCTCAACATTCTTAATGTATCCGCATCTCAAGTGGAACCACCGAAGAAAAATGAGGAGTTCTTCATGTATCTTTCTTTTGATCTAATGGTGTTTATGAATCTAATTAAGGACCCACAATTCCATTGTAACTATTTGGTTTCCAGTCTCACCACAACTTAATGTCTTCCTAAAAAATCAGCCTTGAAGGTACTTATGAGTTCTAGGGGAGGGACTTATGAGGTCAATCTCATACTATCTTACATAAGTACATGTGACTCAGCAAAGTATTGATCGAAGTTGAAATGCACTGCTCACCAAGGAAGTGTTAGCGAGAAGAAACCGAAAAACCTACTAATTAATCAACAAAAATAAAAACCCTCTTGGAATAACAAAAATGGGGCTACCTGACCGGCGCCCTCTCGCCATCATCGCTGCCTGCACCACCCTCTGTTGCCGATCGGGGTGGCCGGCAACCGTTAGGAAATTCCGGTAGCGTCTACTGCTGCCGGCCACCAGTTGCCACTATTGAAAAATTTCACCGACCACCACCGACAGTCGGAGCTGCCGCCAACCAATTGCACCAATCACCTCCGCCCACGACTACTATCAAAATAAAGAAAATAGTTTTTGTAAAAAAAAAGATGTGAGTAATTTTTTTAAAAAAATAGAAACTAATTGTGTTAATATGTATAAAATTGGGTTAATAAAGCCGGTTGGATTTAAATGGGATAGGGCAGGGCGGGTTAAATCAAAGATGAAGCAATATAGAAATTGGGCAATAAAAAAGGAACACAAGCAAATAAAGCCACAACCTTAAAAAATCCAGAGCACGTCTGGTCACACTAACAAAGGTAAAAGCTCATAAGCCAAAGGCAACTGTCAAAGAGAATTTGATTTTGAAACACTTGAACAACCAGCACTTGCACGCAACCATAAATGCGTCCCTGTACGTTACGACACGGCCAGTAACGCGGTGTTTAACCGAGTCGCCCTCTGCAAAGTATTCCAGCGGCCTGTCCACGTCGCCATCAAGGATGCTTGCCTCGAGCTCATCCAACTCTCCGGCAACGGCCGCGAGGTTCGGCCTCCAATCTCACGATTCCGCTCTGAATCCTTCTGTCACATAAGCTCTCACTGTTATAATCAAATGGTCAAATCAATTGTGGGATCATGCAATATTTGCACTTGATATGGGTAAAAAATACCCACCATGGGAAGGTGACACTTGTCACCGCCAGGAGGCACCAAAACTGCTCTTGGATTCTTGGAGAAGTGGGAGTGGCACTTGCCCACATTTCCACTATCCCACTATCTCATTATGAGCAATAACTGCCCATTAAACCCTGGTAACCTCCCACTAATTGGGATAACTACCCATTATGTCAAGTAACTGACCCTTTAATACATTCCTATAAAATGGAGGAAAAATGTAAGTTCTAAGGAGCTAAGTTATTTTTCAAATACTCACTCAAAAATGTAACTGACTTAAGCATCGGAGACTCTCCGCCGGAGCCCCCTCCGGAGTTCCGGCGCGTCACCGTTTGCTCGTATTGTGCTTTGCAGGTCTGCTCGTGTGCTCATTCGGTCCCGATCAATTTTTGGCCACAACAGCACTATTTGTGCCTTCTTTTTAGTGGCTGCCATGCCGGTGACGCTCCATTGTGATAATTCTCTGTTGATCGAAGACCATTATACCATATACTATCAAGTAAGGAATTGATAAATGGACATCGAATAAAGTCATTTGAGCTCGATTCATACTGTTGGCAACCGTTTTTGAAGGTACAGAGCAACAATTTAATGGCTCTAGCAACGGTTGCAAATTTCAAATAGCGAAATGTGGAGCTCAATCGTGTCCCGTATAGTGACTTATGAGTCATGTACCTTGCACCATGCCCTTTTCGTTTACTTGTACATTGTGTTTTTATGCGGTGCAGTCATTGAATAATTCGGGTTATCTCTCCATTTTTCATATTAGTCACGTGCAAAAAGGAATTTTTTTTTGCTCTTATCCTGAATGTAAGAAGATATGTATATAACCAAGTAAGGAACCATGGCATATAAGTTTGGAATAAATTCTATTTTGAGAGAGTTGAAAAAGCACTATCTCGTTGAAAGGTTCTATACATCTACCATTTCTTAACGCATTTCTTTTAGACAAAGATTCCGTTTTTTTCTCTTTTCGGATGGTAAATATTTCTCAGAACATGGAATGTGAATCAAAGCCATGTTTGATTTGAAATTGAGATATTTCCCTTCTGAATTAGATAGATAGATTCATATCTGAAAGAGGTTGGCAACGAGTTCTTTCAAAATTGACTATTTGTCCCTCTGTTAGAGGTGTTCCAGAAATGTCTGTGATCGAGTAAATATGTTCAATCAATGGTCGCTACGTGCTTTTAATGACTTTTCTGTTTACACTTTTAGCTAGAACTCTTAGCAGCACTTTTTAACGTCACTACATAAAAGTCACTACAAATATTTAACGGCCATTAGCTATCTCTATAGGAGGGTTGTAACTATCTTCCTACAACTCGGATCACAGTAAAAAAATTTCATATGAGAAAATACAACCCCAAAGATTTGTGGAAATTATCTATGCTATTGGTTGTATGTCAATTGGATAGTAGTCAATTACATCACTCCACGGATTTTTGATCTCTCCCCCAACTTCACGAACACATTTCCACACTACGCTGTTACACTTAAACCCACTCCCGAAGGCAACCTGCCATACTTGCTCACCCCTTCTCATCCTTCCTTTGGCTTCCATGTAGCAAAGTTCATACCAGATGGTAGAAGAGGAAGTGTTGCCGAACCTATGAAGAGTCATTGTAGAGGCCTCGACGTCCTCCTTCGTCAACTTCAGACTCTTTTCAATGGCCAGAATCACGGCTCTTCCTCCTGCATGTATGCAGAAATGCTGGAAAGCTCTCTTGAAATCTGGTACCAAGAGGCTCGAGCTCCTCGAACCCCTCGTCTTCTGGCGTATCATGGACAATCCGTAATGGAGTTTCTCGGAAAGCGGCAAGACCAGCGGTCCCAGTGACGCCATGTTTGCTTTCAGTGCTTCTCCAGCCTCTTTTACTATGCCCTTTGATATGAATACGCCTGTTTTGCTCTCGGTGTCCATGTCCATGAAGACGCATTTATAGGACTGATCGTCTTGTGCTCTGTTGGTTCGAACAAGGTGCTGTAAGACATACTTTGCTGCCTTCTTGTCTTGATTTCTGCTGGATAAAAGAAGTGCAGCACCTCCCATTCGAAAGAGGCAGTTGGTTAACAGCATGGAGCGATCCTTGCCATCGTACCAGTCTTGACTCAGGATCTCACTGCTCACAATTAGGGCGAGGGAGTTGGGATGGGCTCTCAACAGGTCTTTGGCTAGACCTACTGCTATGATTCCAGCACTGCATCCCATACCTGAAAGGTTGTAACCCATGATATTGCTCCTCATCTTGAACTTGTTGATTACCATTGCACTGAGTGAAGGTGTGGGACAATATATACTGCAATTAGTGATCAAAATGTCGATGGCCTTCGGGCTGATATCTTTCTTTTGCAACAAGTCTGCAACCATGGAGAACATCACCGTTGCGGCTTCTTCTATGCTTAGTGAGAGCGATCTTGTTCTGGGCAGTCGACAGAGGGAGGGATGAAGGCATGTCTCTTCGCTGAAACCTGATTTTTCAAGGATCTTGGTTTGGAAATCGATGTTGGTGTCGTCAAATTGTTTCTCAAGTAGTACATGCTCTATGAACATGGACATGGGTATCCGATTGGAATTGGGTGGCCTGTAGCAAGCGTAATCGACCAAGTAGATTGCACTGGCTAATTTCCTGTATGCAAGATATAGGATGGCTAAGAGCATGGCTAAACCAGTCAGAAAATGGTGATAGGTGATGAAACTAATCAGGTTATGAAGACCCATTTCCATAGAAACCAGTAGTCCTTTTTGTCCCCTATTACTTGCTGTTGTGAAGGGGGAGGGTGAGGGCATTAAGAGGGAAGAAAGAGGAAAGGGAAGAGAGAATTATTTAAGAAACTAGAAATGGGTAACAGTGCAAAGAGGCCTTGAACATCCTTTTTGCATTGCCTTGGGTTAAATTTATGTGCACGCATTGGTAACCTGTTTTGTGTTTCTTTTCATTTCAAAGCTTCTTTCTTGTAGCATTGCCATTAAGTGAATTGGCGCTTACTTTTTCAAATTTATGCAGCGGTTGACTCTTAGGGTTCTCGAGTATAAAACCATTAAGTTACCAGTACGTCATTGCTTTTCTGTTACTTCCAATGTAGTTGGTCAACCACTCGAATTATCATGAGTTAAGCTTTTCTTACCCAAAATAAAAGATGCAGCATTCAAGATCACAACCATGGAGTGACTGCCGTGTATTCGACGTCGTTTCTACAGTCAATTTCCTTTTTGTACTTATTTAAGTTGTGGTATCAACCAGCTTGAGGGCATTATTTAAGGACCACTAGAACTCTAAGATTAAAGGACCCTTTCCTATGTTAGGTCGTAGGTCGTGAGTTCATCTTTGTGTGCATCACCAATAGTACTTCATGAAGCAGCAAGGTCAGGAAAGGCCACAAGAAGTAAGCAACTTCTATTAGGCCACAATAGTACTTGATGAAGCAACAAGGTTTATCCAAAAACAAGCAGGCACACACCACCTTTATTAGGCAACTGATGAATAATGACCTCCTAGTAAAATAACCAGCTATATTAGTTTCATTACAATGATCAACTTGAGACTGTTAATAACAAAGAATTTGGTACCAATGAAAACAGTCCCTATCCTTGTTGACTTTGGACACAATAGCCCCTCACTTCCATGGGGCATGAGAATGAAAAGGCTATACTGCGGAGGCTTAGACAGTGCAATTGCTTGACCAACTTCAGCAGAAAATTCTTACAGCTAGCAGCTTCAGAAAATTTGTATCCTACAACTACATGTATAGCCATAAGCTCATGAATCATTGCGCAATCGGATTGGTATTCGAAAGAGTTTTCATCAAGTTGCAAAGATTTGGACCATCTATAGGAGATCAAGTTGCTCGTGAACACGACCATGCCATTGAAATTGGCTTTGTGGGTGGAGGAAACCCGCAAAGCGTGCATGGCGACGACATTGAGATGCATGACACTGAAGTAACATAGATTTGATAGGTTCGTCTCCATTCTTGATGTGCTAAAACAATGATACCCAAGTCGCTTGTTTCAACATATATTTGTCAATTTCAAGCGTGCAACATGCTGTGCCACGGATCTAATTTTCTTTCTCTATGGTGCCATTGCTGCTGCTTTACCTGTGGCATAGGACTAGCTCGACTCTTGTATGAGCCAATCAGCATATAATCCAATAAATGTCGCTTCAAATTGATCGTATTTCCTGATCAGATCTAGACGACCTAGATGGATCGGACCTGAAAGACGCCAAACGGCTGGCTTAAGAGTGCAAGAGCCCGCAAGAGACAAGTCCTCCTTAATGACCAAAATCAGTAGCTTGTTTTAAGTTTATCAATTGGGTAGCATTAGGTGTGCGAGACAAGAAAATAATTTCTCTTCCACATCAAGTGTATAGGTTGTGTAGTTCTGTCTCGCAAATTTTGACACCATCAGCGCATTTGTTATTTTTTGTAATTAATTTATGATATGCAGAACCTTAATGCAACCTAAGAAATTTAAGACATTGCACCAACGTTGGACCATGACGATAATATACCTAGAATTCCTCATGAAAGATGACAGAACAACTTTCAAATCATGGGGTTGAGAAAAAGCATATGCCATGGTGAAGCTTAGGGCAAGGGTGCAATATATAGAGTGGGCTATCCTAGGTTTTGCGCGTGTTGATTATGAAATGTGCAGATTTTGATGGGGCTTAGTTCAAGACAAAGCCAGCAAGGAGATAAGAAGAGGAGAGAGGGACTCGTGGTCTCATTCCCTTCTATAAATGGCCAGCAATGCATCAGCATTCTTGCAATAGTCAGTTTGCAGTCAAGTTGCTTCAAAGTATACTGCAGTGTTCCAATTACTTTGACTCCAAGTTTCCAGGTCTTATTGAGTTATGGCCTCGAAACCAATTATCTTGTTGGTCTCACTCTTGGCAATTGCAATAGCAGCCTCAACTGCTGAAGCTCAACTTGGACTTATAGGCGGTCTCCTTGGTTTGATACGCATCCAAGGCACTCTCTTTTGCACTCTCAATGGCAACATAGGTATCAATGGCACCTCAACCCCAGTTTTTCCTAGTAAGTTTAGCTACCAAATTCAACTTTTCTCGCTCATACATCGCAGAGGTTTAGCTCGAATGGCAAGGCCTCACGAGTCGTGGGAGTAATCTCAAGGTCCCAAGTCCTTTGCTTAATATTTGGATACTTGAATCGATGCCAAACATTTTTGTTCAAAGTTGCAAAATAAACTCGTGGATACCGACCAAAACGTTAACTGCTTGGCTCATTGTGTGCCAATTATTTTGAAGTAGATATATATGGGATAAAAGATTTTTCGCCGCAAAAAGTATAAAAATTTATAATCTTTGAGTTGGTTAAACTTTTTGCAACAACAAGGAGTGGCAATTGAAAATAATTAGACCACTCTCCTTCAACATACCCAACCTAGTACCTAGGCAGTTGGCACCATTATTTTCCCAAGTTTCAGGTTACATTAAAAAGGTTTTGTTGGGTGACATATGTCATATATCCTCGTCATAATCTAACTGCAAACTCATGCTAGAAGTTGAAATGTTTCTGCAGATGCTCTAGTGCAATTGAGGTGTGGAGGAACCGTGGTTTCGGCTGCAACAACAAATGGATCAGGGTCATTTTCCATTGTCTTGGATCCTGCTCAAGTTCTTCTCTCTTCCATACTCTCCAGCTGCAACCTAGTCGTCAACACGCCGCTCTCCACCTGCAATGCGACCCTGCCCACCGTTGGTAGCCTGCTGTCCCCCTTGCAGCTCATCGGGAACACTCTCGTGGGCCTTCTGAATGTCGCCAACCTCATTCCTGCCGGTTTCCAGCTTCTTTCAAATCTTACCTGATCATGCTCCCAGTGTATCAATAACGGGTGGTTGTGTTATCAATGACCTTTTACATAGTTTTCTCTACAAACAAGTGTTTATAGCTAAGCTTTTATGGTATGGTCACAGGCCTTTGCAAGGTCTTTATGCTATGTTGCTATGTAATGAATAAAAACAGAAGCCTAACTCCACATTAGTACCACCTCCTTCGTAAGATTTTGGTGGTTACACAAATGTAAGAACTGTTCAATTTTTATTAAACCCTTTCTTCTACAGTTTTAAGCAATCATACATGCACTATTTTACCTACCGGCTGCAGTAAAAATTACGTTTGTGGTTACGTTGAACTGTTAATCGTATGAGGAAAATTGCTAGGGCCTGCTTAGCAGTCTCCCGTATGCTTTTGCACTTGATCACACGGTAAATGAGAAAGCAGGGTGCTGGCAAAAAGGTCATTAAAGAATTTTGGGTGATAAAATGGTTACAATCGTCGCTAGAGCCAGCATTTTGGAGCAACAAAAGCATTTACAACAACATAAAAGTGTCAATGAAAAACCGTACACTTCTTTATTGATCCGATCAAATAAAAGGATAGATGAGTTGTTTCATTTATGCAGCTAATGGGCCTTTAACCTCACTCAACCGTAGAGGAAAGGCTTTCTAAACGATCAGACACGCTCCTCTGCCTCAACATTCCTAATGTATCCGCATCTCAAGTGGAACCACTGAAGAAAAATGAGGAGTTCTTCATGTATCTTTCTTTTGATCTAATCGTGTTTATGAATGTAAGGACGCACAATTCCATTGTAACGATTTGGTTCACAGCCTCACCACAACTTAATCTTCCTAAAAAATCCAGCCCTTGAAGGTACTTTTTATGAGTTCTAGGGCAGGGATTTATGAGGTCAATCTCATACTATCCTACATAAGTCCATGTGACTTGGCAAAGTATTGGTTGAAGTTGAAATGCACTGCTCACCAACGAAGTGTTAGCAAGAAGAAACTGAAAAGCCTACTAATCAACAAAAATAAAACCTCTCTAGGAATACCAAGGAAAGAAAGAAATTTCCTAACACCACCTATTTCAATCACTATAAAACTGCACCAAAGCTTCACACCCCCCCCCCCCCCACCCCCCAAAACACAGAGCGTGGGACTGCAATAAGCTAGAACAAGAGAAAATACGTCTAACGTAGAGTCTGAAAGAAAGGCACGTCGAACCAAGACACATTATGGACTGATCGAATAAGGCACAAAAAGACCAAATATTAGTGCCAGAACAAGTAGGGATGGCAATTAGAGGCCTAACAGGAGTCATGTCCGACATAGTTATGAATACCGTACCGGAGTGCGTACCGTTTTCTCCAAGAAACGGTACGTACCGGTACCGTCTCAAGATTTTCATCAACAATATCTATTTGTATTATTTATTCACTGGCGAACTAACAATATATACATATATTTTTTTACTTACAGCTCCTCTAAAATAAATTCTTTATCTAATAGAGCTTGATTTACCATAGTTTTCAAATAAGCTAGTTTGTTAAATAATAATGTCTTTGGGTTCAAGAATAAGTTGTTTTTATGTGTGTGCATGTGTGTGCGTGAGCGGGTGTATGTAAAGTAGTACATCATATATATGAAAGAATATGATCAAAGTTTACAGGTATGAAGTAATCAAAGATAAATGAATATTGAAAACTTATCAGAAACGATTTTACAAATTGTAATGAATTTTATGAGCAGGAGGCTACAAAAGTTTTGATTAGTATAATAGAACTTAAGAGTGTTTTTCTATTTGGTCTTTATATGGTCAATTTACAAAATTTCTAATAAAATTTGTTGCTTTTACATTTTTTAAAGGAACCAGTACAAAATACAATATCTTGGCCGGTACGCAGTTTTCGGCCGGTATCACCTGTACCGGCCGATACAACCGATACAGATCTGTATTTTGACCGGTACAAAATTTAAGGGATACCGTACCAGTAAAAGGCAAAAACGGTACGTACCGGCCAGTACGGCCGGTACCGGTACGGTATTGATAACTATGATGTCCGACCCCGCCCGACATGGTAACAATTTAGGAAAGCCCTAAATGGATATAAGGCTAACAGGGATCGGGCAAATGAGATCTAACAAAATGGAGCTATTTGGATTTTTCTCATTCCCGACTTAACCTGAATAGAATTTTAAAACTTGACCCATTTACAAGTTTGTTCTCTCTCTCTCTCTCTCTCTCTCTCTCTCTCTCTCTCTCTCTCTCTATCTATCTCTCTCTCTCTCTCTCTCTCTCTCTCACAAGCCGGCAATTGGCAACCATCGCTGCCAAGAAATTCCTACAACCATCACCGATCATTGGCCACTGCTGCTAAAAAATTGCGACTTCCACCACCGTCACCTATTGTCGTTGTCGTCCAATCACGGTAGCCACCTCTACTTACCACCACTACTGGAAAAATGAAAATAGGTTTTGCAAAAAAAAAAAATGTGACTATTTCAAACAAAATAAATTACAAACTAAACAGGTTGACCCATATATCATAAGGGTGAACAAGGTTTGGTTTGGGGGGTCAAACCGCAAATTGAACTAGTACCTCTCGATTTGAAAAATCTTGAACCGAACAAAACCAAACACCATCGTTTTGAACTGTTCGGTTTAGTCGGTTTAAAAGGTTTGGTTCGGATCGGCTTGCACCCATTAAAAAAGTTATCCCATTGCACACCTACTATTGGATCCAAATGTTTATTTAGTATCTAAAACTATACTCTCTTAAATTACACATAATCTTGCTATATTCAATATTTAAGTGTTCATGTTGACATACGATATAAGTATTATTCCATATATAAATTTTAATATGAACTTAATTATGCCTTTGTACTACATTAATGTACGAGAAATAATGAGTAAATTATATAAAAGACATTGATCGCTAGAAATTTGTGTTGTAACTGCTCTCACAATTTTATGTTCTTTTTAGCTTTTAAAGTTTCGTTTATTTGGTTTTGCTCCGTTCTACCTATGTAAAAGACTCATTAAATATTGTTAATAGCATTTTACAGCTATCTTTAACGATAACCTCAAATGGCATTTTTTTAACTTATCCTTTCAAACGTTACTAAATATTTTTTTTTTTGAAACAGTAACTTTTATTAAATCGGTACACAGGAAATGTACCAAAAACTAAAGAGTACAGATTTGCTGTCAATAATTAGACAGCCCAAGGCTTACAAAAGTCTAAATAAGTAACAGACTCAAAACCCCCCTTTACAGAATACCAATAAAAAAGAGATTTCAAGAACAATTCACACAGCAATAACGGAGATCTCTCTACATTTCTGAATGCTCAGGCCTTACGTTCAGACCACAGTAGCCAGAAGATTGCCCCCGGAAAAACAGTAAATAGACATTTTAAGGATTTAGACAGACCTTGCATTCTCCAGGCCGCCAAAAATTCTCTCACAGCATTAGGAAAAGTGAAAGACAAACCGATTAATGAAAGAGCCGTTGCCCATAATGTACGTGCCACCGAGCAGTGCAAGAGTAAATGGTCCACGGTCTCTTCTTCATGACAACAAAGAAAGCATCTATTCGCAAAAGCCCAATTCCTTTTTTGAAGGTTATCAATCGTTAAAATGCTATTCCAATATGTGCACCAAACAAAAAATCTGACCTTATGAGGAAGCACATGATTCCAAACCGTCTTCATAGGGAAAATGCTTGCATTACCATGATGAATCAACTTATAAAAAGAACATACCGAGAAATTTTTGTTGGATTCTAGAGTCCATATAATTTTGTCCAACTCCTTGCCAATAGTGTCGCAATTGTACTGTAGCAGCAAGAAGGCCTCTACCCTGTATACCTCTTGACCCCGTAATCTTCTAAAAATGTGGGATTCCAAACAATTGATTGACCCTCCATCTGACGTACCAAATATATTTAACAACCATGATTTGTTATTACATGGAGCAGGCTACTCTTGCCGCTCGGATCGCAACCAAAAGAAATTTCTTGATATTTAAAAAGGTTAATGCCATGGTCACAGCATAGCTGAAGTGCCCAAAGTGTGCTGCTGGCAGTAGGTTTCACAGGTCCACGTAAAGTTGTCGAATATGTAAATGGCCTTTTGTGAGGACATTTTCAACCACACACGTCCAATTTATAGCACCCACCACCAAACCAATTGCCAGAAGCTCTTCTCCTCTGCCATGTCCTCGACCTCTATATATGTATAATATTTTCACAGATAGAAACCATCACAGATGATATAAACATCGTAGGATCTGTTTTAGAAAGCTTTCTGTAATCCTTTTCTTGGAAGAAGAGAAGGAGAATTTCTTGTTGAAATCTGAAACTGTTGTTATGGGTCGCTGTTCCTTCAAAGCCAAAGTTGTGGCTGCTTCTGTCCTCGATGGCCTTTCCTTCACCCTTAACCGGTTAGTGCGAAATCACACACACAATACATATGTGCTGTGCACCTACAAGTTTACACACACACACAAAAGTGGAGTTTCTGTTTTTTCTGAGCTTTTTACCAATTACATATGAACTACAGATATATACATGAAAGCTCTTGACTTTCATAGTTTCATGTATAAATATTGTAGCAGGAAGAAGAAGGGTGACCTAAAAAGGAAAGAAAGATTTCGTCAAGAACATAATCACTCTTTGGAATTGGATATTTCTTCAATTCGGTGGGGAGAAAAAGTACACGAAAAACTTTTGTTTTAGCCTTTTTCCCTTTGTTGCACACCCGGTTTGGATACATTAAAGTATTTGAGTCTTAGGAAGGTAAACTTTTGGCTTGCAATCCGTTGAATGAAGAGCCTACAATTCACCATATAACAACTAATGATCGTCACTAAATATACTTGCTGACTTTTAATTAGCGGCATTGAAAAGTGTTTTTAAAAATTGTTGCTAAAGGTGACTGCAAAATGACGCTAAAAATATTCAGTGATAAATATTGATTACTATATGGGAGTTATAAAATATTCTTACTACCGTGTGTTTGTAACCGGTATATTTCCGTCCTAGGAGCTAGCTATTTGTACTTTGGCAAAAGACTTTCTATAAAACTAATGCCAGTGGAAATCATTTCTACTTTGACAATAGGATGATAACTTACTTTGTAAACAGGCGAGGATATGCGGCGGCTGCGACGCAAGGCGGCGCAGCGAGCGGCGCTCATAAGGGAGGGGCCACGACTCAGGAGACGGTCGTGATTAAGGACGAGCCGAGGGCATCTTCTTCGTGGGGCCCGGACCCGATGACCGGATACTACAAGCCCGGTGATCATGTGGCCGAGGTCGACGCTGCAGAGCTCCGTGAAACGTTCTCGAATCACACAAGGTCAAGCCCCAGTGAGCCAAACGACTAACCAGAGGGAATAAGAACATAATGCCGTGTGGTTGTCACCGGGCGTTTATGATGTTTGTACACACGGCCAGTGACTATATATTTGGAGTTGGCCTGGCTTTAAATTTTGTTCTAACAATAAGGCAAATGTTGGTACGTGGTAACGAACTTTTTGCATTTGAGCAGCACAAATGACGCTCTCGATATAAGTAATCTCTAATGGCCCGATGACAAATTCCTCGAGCGACGCCCTTTCCTTTGCAAATTAGGTACTCAAAGTAAACATGCGACGAAATTTCAACCGTGGAATTTTCCTTAAGTTCTTAGCATTATTGTCAAACACTAACACTCTGTTCCCATCAACAGTTATTGCATTATTGTTATAGTACAAGTGGGGGGCAACTTTATTCCAACATGAAGGACGAATACTTGGTGCAAGACGTGACTAAGTATCGTAGACCAAGCTCCAACGGTGCTGGTCTTTTGTCTAAGTTTTATAAAACGGCAATGGAGTGGTTGTTAGGTCCTGCATTTTAATATATCGTTGAACGGTGAAATGACAAACCGACGAATCTCGAGAAATAGAACTGTATTTATGAGTTTCTCTTTTCTCTGTTTTACGGTTTTTCCCTTGGTGCTACGGTTTTTCAAACAAAAGCGTATAATGATGTCAATCAATTACAAAAAGTTGAACTGCGAATTGAGTAACATCTTTTCAAGAGACCAGGGAAGTGTTCAACACTCATTGTTGACATGGGCATCAATGAATCAAGCAGATCTAAGTTTGGTGATATGTTCCAATCAAACTGCATACTGTTTGAGCTCCATTTTGATCATTTGACATTCATGTATAGATTAACGATATACCAACATTTGAGAGATGTTTAACAAGAAAATATAACTTAAATGATTGGAGTGAAGCTCATGTATCAATTCACTCGATTCACACACTGATAATTATACACGCGGTTCTAGTTAGGACAGAACTGTTCATTTTTTGAACTCCGCAACCACAAAAATCCAAATGGAAATGGAGACAGAAAAGTGGAACAAGATAGGACATAGTTGCTTTGTAGCTTTACTATGCTTCTCATGATGCATTACCCAGCTGCCAGCCTAGCTTTTAACATTGTTATCATTACCCTTTGTCTAACTTAGCTCTCTTTGTCCATGTGACCATGTCTATGATCATATATCTACTGGTATTAGCTTCGTCTTATTCCACTGCAACGTTAGTTGAGAATTTTGAACTTAAAAAGCTTCAATATAATCCACGTTGTTTTTTACACGGTTGTTAAAATTTAATATCGTTTATACATGAAAATTAAGATCGATACTTATACTTGTTATACTATCTAATAAACTCATGCAAATGCACGGGTTGAGATGTAATTTGGTCTAGTTGAGATGAAATTTGGTTTATATGTCAATCTAGAGATTTATACCATTTGTCCCCCGAAACTAACTTAATACCTCCAATAACTATCATCACTTTCATTACTGAAATTATTATCAATAACAAACCTGCATTATATTAACCGGTATAACCTCCACCCACCGTAACCATTACCACTGTCATAATTATCACAACAACATACCGCAGCCATCTTCACCTGATCACAACCACTATTATATCGATAAATCAATTATCACCTTAATTTACCGTCACCCTTACTCCCACAGCCACTACCAAATTACAACTACCATCTTGCTAGCATGAGTACCATAACTACCACCATGGCAACCAGGCTGCCACCACAGTATTGGAACCATTTGTCATGTCTCAAGTAAAAATTTGTCTTAAAGCTCACTGTTGACTTACCTTTAAACTTGTGTATTTATAAAATTCATTCCCAGCTTGTCACGACTTAGTATCTAATCAGTTTCGGTTCCATTTTATATAACCTACACCATGATAGAATAAATAATTCTAAAAATCAACTATCTCTTACCACATTGCAATGCCTAACTGGTTCTAATCGAAATCGTACACTACAGGTCGGCTAGGTTTTTGCCTCTCTCCCTGCTTCACCACTCTCATTCTCCCACTTCACCACTACAATTCTGCCTAGGGTTCCTTACATTGGCGAGTAATTTCAAGCCCTACCATAATAAAAGTGCTCTAATTTTCGTTGCCTTTAGTTCTAAGATTTTCTAAAATTATAGCCATCAAACTCTCTTTATCCTAAGGCTAGGTTTGAGAAAAAAAATTTCCTCTTTTTTTTTTCAGTTTTTAAAAATTGAAAAAAAAAGGGGCGTTTGGTAACCATTTTTTTTTCCAGTTTAAAAACCAGTTTTTAAACTGAAGAGTAAAAAAAAAAACTCCAGAAACTGGTTTTTTTTTCTTAGACCACCACCACCACCCTCCCACCGCCGGCAGCCACCTCAGGCGACCACCGCCGGAGACTGCCGGCAGCCACCTCCGGCCGCCGGCGACCACCTCCGGCCGCCGGCTGGCCGCCGGCGAACACCTCCGGCCACCGGCAGCCACCTCCGGCCGCCGGCGACCACCGGCAGCCACCTCCGGCGACCACCGCCGGAGACTGCCGGCCGCCGGCGACCACCGGCAGCCACCTCCGGCCGCCGGCCACCACCACCACCACCGGCCACCACCGCTACACCCCACCACCGCCACCGCAAACCACAAAAAAAAAAAAGTCAAAATAAAAGGGTTACCAAACACCAAAAAAAAAAAACCTCAAAAAAAAAGGGGTTATCAAACACCCACTTGTTTTTATAAAAAAAAAAAATTAAGCTGCTCTTTAAAAAACTGCTCTTTAAAAACTGAAAACCAAAAAAAAAAATTTATCAAACGAACCCTAAGTTTTTTCTAAGCGATTCCCATGGGACATCACCCAACTCATTTTGAAACCACATTCCTACAGTAAAGTATCTCATACAAAGTGATTTGCTATCCCTTTTGGGTTAGGATGGGACCCAATGGCGCCTAAATATCATCTCTATAGTCATGGTTGCGCAAAACTCCAAAACACACACACACACACACAAAGGAAATCTTTCTTTTGATTCCTCCAATCATAATAACGTTAATAAAAAGAAGACAAACAAAAAGTAACCTCATCACATCATATAATGCCTATCCATCAAAGCAAACTACCAAAAAAAGACACAAAAGTAACCTCATCACATCGATATTATTCTCCGACATAAACTACCATAAGCAATCAAATCTCCAAACAACCCTGACGATGATAGTGTCACTTGAACAGAGTTAGCCTTGATGTATGATTGTGCAAGCATACAAATAACTCTTAGTTTCTTATATTAACACCGATGTAAACCAATCTATAGACTTAATTCCACCAACTTGTTACATGTATTTATGTTATCAACTAAGAAATAATGAACTATAGGCATATAACGCAATTCAGTATTTACTTTGTGTCTAATGGAGACCGTGCCAACAAAAAAGTTGTTGTATGACCCATAGCCGTAAACAAAACGAAGCAATTCAAGATACAGAACAGAACAATAGATAAGTGCACGATGGTCATCCATTTTGCTGCTATGATAATGTGCAAGTGCCAGCATTGTTTCATTTGCCATATTATCTAGTTAATGATAATAACAATCCCGCATTAATTTCTTATTACTTAGCGCATAGTTTAAACAGCCATGCGAAATAGAAGAAAGGATGTGAGGAAAAAAAGAGCCGAAAGAGAGAACTGTTGACAGGAGCAGATTTACCTCGTATGGAAACGGTGAGGTTGAATGGAATCTGTCGAGAGAATTTGAGGCCATGGAAGTGGGGAGGTAATATTGATCTATGAGTTCTGTGAAGTTTACTCGTGATTTTTCATTAACGTTGAGTTTTGTAAATTAAACACGCTTCTGTATGTTTTAGAATGTACTACACCACGACCATGTTGCGACAAGTTTGCCATTTTGGAAGGGGTCTTAGCATAAATAACTTTTGATTGACTTTGGCCAGAAATTGTTATCCATATACATTAGTTTATAAGTTTGTGAGGCCAAGCAAAAGTCAATGCATAGCTAGAACATGAACTTGATCGTGGTTTAGTTGACCTTCTTCATGGAGTGGCTTGCTGGTAAGAGGGTTTATTAGTTAAGCAACAACAATCTATCTATCGAAATGGATATCTTCTATAATATTCTGTACTATATATAATGAAAACAATTTGATTGTCAATCTTACGTCGTTTTTATATCAATAATTACTTATTTAAAATAATGACATTGGAAGATAATTTTTTTTTAAATGTCACAAAATAAAAAAAGTGTAAACATTGCGTAAATACGTGGGGAAATGCTTGGTTTGTAAAGTTTGTAATTCATTCAGACAAATATAGTTAATTAAAATGCATCATATAGACAACAACTCAAAAAAATATATGATATTCCTAACTCCATGGATGCGCGCGCATCCATATGTGCCACAATAAATAGGACTATATGCAAATTGAAAATCATTTGGTAGCCATGTAACAGCGCTTTTGATTTTATATAACTAACTACTTGAAAAATGATATTTAGCATAGTAAAATATTATATATAAGTGACATACAATTTAAAGTTCACTTTACGAAATATCGATATTAAACACTTGTATGCCATGCTTGACTTTTCAAAACATTTCAATTTTTTACTGTCTCAACAGGCGTACTGCATGTGCCACGGTAACTAGCCTATAGTTTGATACATCCGTCTATCTATCTTTATTATATCTACATGGTAGACACTTTTTTTATGCAACACCGTTTTTTTTTTTTTTTTTGTGTTACATAACTACCTTCCTAGAATAACAATAATTATCATTATATGAAATATGTCAAAACTTTGAATATTAAATAACTATAGACATGTTTGGTTTTCACAATTTATGATTTATTTTACAATATATGTATAATAAATTCTTATATGTCCTGCTTGACTTTCGAACAATTTCAGATTATTAGTTTTATTTTTGTATGTTAGTGTTGTGGGTCCCAGGGTAGCGAGTCTAGATTCAACACTAAAGGGTGAGAGAGAAAACCTATCTATATCTAAAAAATTAAAACGTATATATCTCATCAGAAAATTAATATATTCACACTCTTTTATTTGTATCACCAAAATTATTAAAAAAAAATCTAATAAAAAGTTTCAAATACTTGGACATTGAAGTGTTTTGCCAAATATCAGCTTCCTTTACAAAACTATTGACCAAGGAAGAAAACTGTACAAGAGAATTAATGTGTAAACTTGTATATCAGCTTCCTTAAAAAAAAAAAATGACCAATGAAAAAAAATGTACAAGAGAAGTGACGCGTAAACTTGTGTAAAAGCTATTTTAACTCGATATAAACCCTCCGCACTCTCGGTCAACATCATGCCTCTGTAAGAGTTCTGCTAAATTCACCCTAAATTAATTAATACGATAAAACAAAAAATCCGGTGAGATCAGATTCACAGTCTTTTTCCTCGATTTATGATTATATATATATACCCTAAATTAATTAATACGATAAAACAAAAAATCCGGTGAGATCAGATTCACAGTCTTTTTCCTCGATATATATATATATATATATATATATATATATATATATATATATATTATTTTATTTTTTGCAAAGGGTTAGAAAGCATCGTTGCCTATTTTAGCGATAAAAGGGTAAGAACGTATCCACAAAAAAAAAAAAAAAAAGTTGCCATTTGTTGAGTGTCCATTATAGCTGTAGTTTTTTCATTACCAAAAAAACGAAAAATGGGCTTTTATAGTGGGCTATTTGAATAACCCTCCGGCTTCATAAAATCTAAACTGTCCAATGCGTGAGTCAAGTGGGCCTTATCCTACAAAAACTAAACCGCCCATGCACTTTTTCCGTGAGTTTAGACCATCACTTGGTCATGGTCTCTTAGCCTCTCGTCTTTTTCATCGGTTGCACATTTACGTTATGTTATATCTGTAGCGGTTATTTTTCATGTTACGAATGTTACGTCGATGTTGTTACAAGGACTTTTTTCGGGTGCTGTTGCAAGGATTTTTTTTTATCGTTATGCACGACTAGATGTTATATAGATTATTAGTTATAACTAGCATCGGTGTTACGTGCACACTTCAACAATTGAAATGATTTTGCGTCTCAATATCAAATATTTTACCTCGATTTTCGTGAAAATACTTCAATCAGGCGTAATTTGTAACGCGCATTATTACAACCGTTGTACTGAAAATTTTCAACTCCCAATCTATAATATGATAAAGGTTTAATATATCCATGATAATTGTAGGATCGTTTTTTTTTTTTTTTTTTCTAAGCAAATTTCATTAACTAACATTACCCATTACAATCTAAGGCAATACTCGAACGAATATCCCTGGAACAACAAAGACAACGCATCCAAATGGATGGTCTTGGAAAATGGCTCACATGGCCTTGGAGGAAAGCACAGTAAACATAAGGGCTATCCGTATTTGAGATTACCAAATTAAGGGGTAGCCAGAAGCGGGAAGATGCAAAAAAATACGTCAGATCCCTAGCTCCCACTGAAATAGGGGCGAGAGTCATGGGCGGCTTTAGGTGGCAGTTTACATTACTGTCGCGGCTTTCATCGAAGTTCCAACAGCTGAAGGGGGTCCTCCCAAGGTCGGAGCGAAGCGATCCGCAGCTCGAAGGGAGTGTGCATCCTCCAACTCTCGCAAATCCGTCATCTTCAAGCCATAAGTTCTCCATTTCTGATTTATATCAGATGTATCTAACCAAACCAACCGGATCATAGATCCGGCAACGATCATGACGGATCTAAGAAAAATTCTCAGATCTGAGGAAATCAGAAGGAGGGGAGAAACCTTGAGGCCGAAGAAGTTCCGATCTAAGGGAGAAACGATGATCGGAGCATGGAGGAAGTCGGAGATGGGCGGCGCAAGTCGGCTAAGATAAAGTGCCAAGGGAGCAGGAGAAGAGTATGCCATAGAGAGGAAGAACAGGAGGAGGAGAACAGGGAGGGCCTCCCCTTCCATCCTCTCAGCCATGGAAGTTGAAGGAGGAAGGGGCGGCGGTAAGGATCTAGGGTTTTGTAAGAATGGGTCTTTGCTTTTGGTCCGTGCAAGATCCAAGATCAAATTCAAGTCTTTGGGTTAGTTGATTAATTGTAGGATCGGTTATATTTCCCTTCATCATGATGCATGAACTATTCATGAGTTGAAACACATGGTTTACAACTGCAACTTGTTGCAAATTCATAACCAAAGACAATGAAATTTGTGAAAGTCCCTTACCGAGAATACATGGAAATTAAATTTGATTTTTCTACGTGTGGGCTTGTCTTCTTCTTGGCATGCTTTTGAAAAAGTTATTACGGTGTCAAAGTTAACCCCTATATGTGTCTCGTGGCCATCAACTCACGGTTTGGTTAGTCCGCTTCACACGACTCAAGACTTTAAATCTCTAAAAACTTCACGCTATGCATAAAGGCTGGTGGTAAAGTCTCATATCAACTATACATAGAGTTTGGATTCGCTTCTTGTACATAGTGTGTTAATCCTCCTTTTGACAATGACTTTGGGTTGAACACCCTGCTTTCTTATGTTACGAGGGTTAGACCCTATTTATTCCCGATGGTCTCTGAGTTGCCTCGTTATTGTCCCATTCATCCAAGCTAAGGTATAAGATCCACCAAAATCCAAGTTCTGGCTTTGATGATTATACTTGGTGGACTCATCCTCCTGAGCATGCTTTTTTGGGTTAGGGACTAAGCCAAATCATGATATTGGAACGTGCAATCACATGAAATCAACCACATTACTTTAGTGTGAGCATTAAAGTTTCAATACGGCTATACTTTGTTGGCTCATCCTCCTCTTGAGCATTCTTTTAGGTTGCGCACGAAAATTTACTCTAGACTTTAACAAAGTTTATCTACTTTTATCTACTTTCCATTTACGAAAAAGTTTGTTTACTTCACGTATATATTAAAAAGAGATAACTATAGTAACGTCCCTGAGGTTATGCTGAAATTACAGTCAAAGAAACTAAGTTTCAAAATGTGATATATCACAATTTTAAAAACACGTTAGCTGTGTCCATCCGTAATTAATCCGTTGGAAAAGTGTGACTTTTTGCTTATGTAATTAACATGTATTTTAAATTGACAATATTGCCCTTATACGATATACAAATGGTATATTTTATATGGTTTTTCTTTTAATTACAAAATCTTTCAAATTTTCTAAAAAAAACTTTATTTTCATTCTCCCCCAACCCTAACCCACGCCGCCACTCCATCCCCCTAACCCACGCTCTCGATGTCCCATCCCTCAGCCCCACCCTGATTCCACCCACCCCCGCTACTACCGTCGCCTCAACCCACACTTTCATTGTGCCTATGTCGCCGCGCCAACCAAATCTCCCACCGCGCAGTATCCAGACCTCCATTCGCCACCAAAACCAGATCTTCCATACATGCGAAGTGGCAGCCAAGGCGCAGGAAGGCGACGGTTGATGGTGGTGTTGGGTATTTGCCGCGAGGGTGCCATGGTGGTGGGTCGTAGAAGACACGGTGGTGGTGTCATTGTTGGTTAAGAAAGAAAATAGGAAAGAAGATCACGATAGTGGCTCGCGATGAAAAGGGGTTACCGTGAGGTTGAGGTGGCGCAACGGCGTGAAGAGGGTGTCGTGATTGGTTGAGGTGGCGGCAACGGTAGCGGCGATGTGAACAGGGCTGCAATGGTGCTATTGATGTGCCTGTGTGTATGCGAACTCTGTGTGTGTGTGTATGTGTGTGCGTGCGCGCGCCCGCGCACAACTGGCCTTTAATGTCTGTGAGCACAGACAGGAAGGCCGAGAGGTGGTAGACCTAAACCCAACTAAAAGAAGCACGAAGATTTCACATTGACGGCACGGTAAAGGTGGTGTCGGCACCAACGCCATGCCAGTGGTGTTGTGCTGTGCAGTAGAGGGTTATGAAGAGGAAGACCATGGGCAAATCAGGAATTTTAATTTTATTTAGGGGCAATCAAATCTTATTGTCAAAGTCATCATGCATTTTCGTATTATGTTCGATCAACGGATATAAGCATAATTTGTCAAAACTAACAGACACGCCAGTAATTTTACCCTAACCTCAAGGACATTGCTGTAATTATCCCCATTGAAAACTACTAATTTCAAAATAATGTCAAAATTCCCCGAAAAAATGCAACTTCAAATTATGTTTGCGAACCTTCACACAATAGTACCATAATCAACTTGGTAACTCATTTTTCAGACGTCTAGAATTAATTAATATTTCTATCCAAATTAATACTTCAAATTAGTATATCAACCCAAACTAGTTCAATGAATAAAACTATCAATTTCCAGGAGTACTTGGCATCAGCCAGTAGTACAATCTCAGCAGGCTTCACCTTCAATGGTCATTGTTCATCCCAGCCCTTCAAAGCTTCACATTTTACTGTTTTAGGACCACAGACTTGGCTGTGCCATTTAATGCAAGAGTGTAATGCTCTTCATTCAAGGAATGGCAGTATTATGTCTTGAGGTACAAAATCCAGGACAATAATATTGGGAAGTTGATCCCAAACAGCTTTCACCTCAGCCAGTCCTTGCAGTGCTACGTACTCCCAGAATAGTTCAGTAAACACACTGGCTTCGGCGATAGCTGTCTTACATGCATGTATTTGTGTTCAAGTGCAAAGTTTCAAACATATCTTTACCCATATAACTTACTAGTAGGTTCGCTCGCAGATGGCGAGCAGTGACGATCTGGACGCAGTGTTAAAGCCTAGGACTAATTACACATATATCCCTGAGGTTAGGGGGTAATTACACGTAAGGATAATAGTTTGGACAAATTACACTTATATTCGTTGACCAGACGGAATTTGAAAAACCCTAACGGTTTTGATAAAAAGACTGTATTACCCTCAAGTTACAAATTTATTTATTCAAATACCATTATCTTAAAAATTCTCTCTTAAATTCTCTTAATTTTCTCTCTCTATCTCTCTTAAACTCTCTCTCTCTCTGCGCCCCCCCCCCCTCACCCCCCACCCCGCACACCACCCTTCTTCCCCCACCCCACCGCTGCTACCACCTTCCTCTCTCACCACCACCCGCACCCCTGCCAAAGCGACCGCGCCGTCGCCGTCGCCAACTTTCGGCCAACCTAGCCACGGCGAGGCGACAGCCGATGGTGGCGACGAGGCAAGCAGAATTCATTCGGATCCTCCCACATGTAAAGAGAGAGACGGGCTCCAGATGTTCCAATGCGGGTGGGAGTGAGACGGGCTTGCTGGCGTGGTGGGGGGAGAGGCTGCCGGCTTGGTGGCGTGGTGGGGCAAAGGAGGCTGCCGGCGGCGGGGCGCAGGGGAGGGAAGGACTGCCGGCGGCGATTTGAAATGCACTGAAACCTAATTTTGAAATTAGGGTTTTGGAACCCTAATTTTCAAATTAGGGTTTTGAAACCCTAATTTCAAAATTAGGGCTCTAATAAACCCTAATTTCTGAAATCAGGAGGATAATGTGGGGTTATTCTTAATTTTCTTAAAAAAGAAGAAAAAGAAAGACTTTAAAAATTATTTGGTATATAAAGTGTAAACGTATTATTGTCATTTTAAAAATATATAATGATGATATCAGTCAAAAAGTACACTTTTTGGATGGAACCCTGACTGATGGATACAGGTGATACATTTGAAACACTTTTGGTCACGAAATGTTACATTTTGAAACTTTGTGTCCTTAACTGTAATTACTCACTAACCTCAGAGACATATGTATAATTAGCCTTAAAGCCTATTATGTATGACATTTGTTCAGTCTACTCTAGTTTTGATTTTTGTAGCGTAAGCACGGGGAATCTGGACATTCTCCATGAGACCGATCAGCTTGGTCTCACGGCAAGGGAGTCACGCTTGTTTGTTTAGCCGGAGTGGTCATCAGTATTATGAATAATGAAGATGTTCGGAGGGTTTACACCCCAGCACATTCACCTGGCGACGTTTTCCTTTTGATCTGTCTGGCTTTTGCACTCCTCATTTCCTTTCAATCTCATATATTTGGGTTGTAATATATATATATATAGGAATGCACTTTATGTAGCTCTCTCTTTGATATCAATGCAATTCCAAAATCATCAAAGAAAATAATGTATTACTTCTGTCAAATGAGTCCAGTTTTTAGTTTGTACAGTTTCAAAAACAGATGATATTAACTCTGCAGGTAAAAATAATTTTGACAAAAAGCCAAAAACCACCTTGTAACTTCTGAATAAAGGAAAAGTTTTGATTGGTGCAAGAAAATAACTATAACCTCCATATAAGCGACAATTAAATGTTATTCAATATTTTTAATAATTTTTATTGAGTGCCTAAGAAAATATTACTAAATAATTTCGCCAAAAATATTAACAAAAAAGTTACGTAAAATATTTAACAATTATTAACTTTAGTTGTATAAAGAGTTATAAGTATCTTCATACGGCGCGAAAGTAAGGCAAAAAAGTTTCCATTGATAGTGGCAACTAATAATTTGGACAGAGCTGAATTCATTGAGATGGGAAAGGCCCAAGCATTATCTGCTCCTAAGCATTGGTCTTTTCACACTCACAGTATCTGAAGAAGTTTCCCCACAAGGAAAGGGGCCCCTGGAATCCATCAGGGCATTTGTTCACATCTTAAGCCTTGTGGGGTTTCCCAAGTACAAGTCCTTTTTTTAGTCCATGGCTCATCATCACCATGTTCTCAACTCCTGTATCACTGTTTCCCCAAGACAGACTTTCTCCATGTCTTCTTGCAACTGGGTACCCTCTGTGCCATCACATGCCCCCATCATGACTTTGATCATCTGAAGTCTTGTACTGGCCTCACTGCAATTTTTTGTTTGGACTCTTCCCAGAAGTTCTAACAAAAACCCATCAAAATAAAAGGCAGCTAAAGTGTTCTCAATACTGTTGAAATGATTGCAGTTAGCCCACTGCCCTGGAGTTATCTGCACACTGTAGTTTGATTCTATCTGTTCAATGCAACTTTTTTTTTTTTTTTGATATAAACTATAAAGGTTGATGGCATTAGATCAGCAAAGGTTGAAACAGTGTTTACATATTACACATAATCAGATAATCATGACATACCATGACTTTAGCAGAAGTACTTCCACACAAAGTCTAAACAAAATAAAGCAGGCCTAGTTCAACCAAAAATGACCCAGTAACCATGGCCTTACAAGATCCAAAATAAGGTCCTACGACCAAATAAGTAACGTATCCGAGCAAAGTTTGGCGACACAGGATTACCATGTTAAAGCACAGTGTCCAACTCAAAAACACATTTATAGAAAAGATAAACCTACCGAGTATAAGAAGCCGAAGCAGATCTCTGATTTATTTTATTTCTAGCTGACGTGAATATAACTTCTCAGCGACAACGAGAGATCGTCATTGAAGAAGAGGATTAATTAGCCCTACCATGACTATGCATACATAGCCTGCAATGGACAACATACTTCCACTGAAGTCTCTCATAGACAAGAGGATACATGATGACAGAAGATGAAAAGATTGATCAATATACTTTCCACTTCAATAATACAAATCTCCAATAATGTAGATAATTTGCTATCCAACCTTTAACAAGATTAGTTGAGCTTTGACTCATTCCCAACCTTGAATTAGACCATCTAATGTGCCCTGGACCCCCACACATGTGCAACTTTGGACTCATACTTAGGGGTGAATCTTTCCAATATTTTATCTGTAATCCCTCATTAATGATTAGTTGTACCAATGGGGTCCTGCACATGCAAATCTAGCTAGCAAACTTGTGAAATGTGAATACTTGCATGGCATCCTTTTGTATTTCTTGTCCAGCTAGAAAGCCAGCACAGGAACTAGAAAGACTCCTGAATGGAGACATCAGGGTACCTAATCTAACCCACAATCTATCCAAGAACTTTGTGCACAAAAAGTTACTACAAGACACCTTATGATAAAAGCTAGACATCAAGTCATCAATCAAGAATCCAAAGAGTTGCTTCCTAAAGCACACCATTTTTTTTATACAGAATACCAAAGCACAGTCAATTTACTGTAAATAAACTCAATCATCTCAACCCCATTAATCTCGTCGTCGTTCATCATCTACACTGTTTATAAAGTATTACGACGCTGCGTGAATGCAATCGTTGGACATGTATAGCGTCAACAAAATCACTTCTCTGAAGCAATCGTGGGTGTAATCGGATCATACTTAGAACCAGGAACCGATATTGTGGTCGTGAGCCGATAAAGTGTCTAGACTCGTAGTAGGAAACGCAGAATTGGGGTTCCGTCCGGCCTAGTTCCGTGAAGCCCAAAAAACCAAGACTCGATTTCGATTTTAACTTACAGTCGTGACCGGGGCCAAGAGTGGGATACCGTGATTTCACTCCTTATTTGAACTAACCCACCCCGAACAACAGCATTCATGTGAGACAAGACAGATCGATAAATTGAAGTGGTTCATGTGAGACTACAGGAGGAAGGCTACTCCAATTGGACCAAAAGTGAATTTGTGACCAAGTGGGCTCATGGACTGTACCACAAAAATGCAAAAGCAATTCAAGAGCTACCCTTAAATTAAGATAGAAACCTGAATAAATATAATCAACACTAGAATAAATAGAATGACATTGACAATAACAAGTTTGAAACATGAAAACAATGTACCATCACCAAGAGTAACTAAGCATCAACACACAGATAAAAGGAGTAATCAACAGAGGTAAAAGCAGTAATATCAAGTGTAATGACAGCAGCAGTGGTATTAGGTAAAGTTTTAGCCTCTCACAGCCAACAAGGAAGGAATGGCGGCCAAGTTCGGCTGCGGGTTCTTACTGGGACCTTCTCTCTTGCCGGTAGAAGGTTTACTGAAAGCCCGAATCGGGCTCGCAAAGGCCCAGCCCCAGCTCTTGCTCCGGCCGTGCGCCAGCTGCGGCCCCGCCACCGGTGGAACCGCCAGTCCTGGTTTGGCGGCCGTGTTATCTTCGGTTGATGATGAAACCCAGTACGACGAAGAGGAGGACGACGACGACGAAGAAGTTATCATGAACCCACTGAATAGCCCTCCGCATTTGACCCTCTCCTTAATGCAGTCCTGCCCGACATTGCGTTGGGTTCCCTTTGACTTGCCTTCGCGTTGAGATTCAACGCGCCTGAGGGTGCAGTCGCCAAACCCAGTGGAAATCCGCTCGAAAAAGTCACCGGAGAAGCTCCGGCTTCCGCAGCCAACGGATCTGGATCTGGACACCTTCCGGTCAAACGAGGCCTGGTTGGGACTCTCGTTCTCGTCCACTACGGGAAAGTCTTCTTTTTTCTTGTCCCGGTGATGGGAGAATGAGCCGATGGTGGACGCACTCAAGGTGTTCGACGAAATGTCTGTGAGAGACCTGACGGTTTTCCTGGGCGTGGAGTGCTTGGGCAAGTGGAGGAATGACCAGAACCTTCTTTTGTGGGGGCTGTAATCGTCGGCATTGTCATGTCCCGTGAAATGCATGCCGTGTCTAGGGGTTGTGGTGGACTTGCTTCTCTTGAAAACAATGCTGCTGTGGTGATCCGAAGCGGGAGTGGTGTTCATGGCGAGATCCTTCTTCTTCTTCTTCCTTTGGATTAGGAGAAAGGGTAACTTGGTCCGCCTCGAGTAGTCCTGATGGTGGTAGTGACAGTTGGTGTTGTTGCTAAGACTGCGAGTGTTTGATGTGGAGAGTTGAGTGGGACGCACCGGCAATGTGGAAGTGCTGCTTCCGCCAGTGCCAAAGTCAGATCTGAAGGATGGGGATGAAGACGAGGAGGAAGAGGGGAAGACAGCAATGGGGAATGAAGATGAGACCAGCTTTCCAAGCTTCTCTTGGAGGCAGAATGCACAGATCCCCCCTGGGGTGTTGTTCTTGTAAGGATGGTCTATGCATTGCATGCTCCCCTCACCCATGTCCTCTTGAAGCCCTTCCAACACCATGTTGACGCCAAATCCTTCAAACCCAACACCCAAATTCACTTCTCCGATTTGGGTGTCTGGTTTTCTTGTTGCTGGTGGCGTTGCTTCATACCCTTCAAGATGGTACCACCTACAACACCTGTAAATGGCTCCAGATAGACACTACGGAATATACAGGGAGAACGCAAGAGGAGGGAGAGAGACAGAGAAGACAAATGGTCAAAGGGTTGTAGATGAAAGAAAACATGGCATTGAAGTAAGTAGGATGGGGGAGTGGGGTGGTGGGGAACTGGGGAGAGAGTCCCCAGGAGCACGTGGAAACCTGACTGGTTTACATAATTAAATGGCAGACGAAGAGGACAAGCAAAAGCCTACAAGGGCTATATTAATGTCTGTGCAGACCTATGTGTGTAGGGGTGTGTATCTGAGGTCTTGCATCCCAGCCTTATAAAGAGAATCTGTGACTTGCTTTGCTTGTTGCTGTCCAAAGGGACACCACAAGGCTCTTTTAGCTGCTGCAGATCTCTATTTCTCGTGAATTTTGACAAGAAAGGCTTCTTATTTCTACTGCTGCGGCGAATATCACCCACCTGCTTGGGTCTTGATTGCGTCCGGTCTACCACCACAGGCTTTCATAGTCATTACTGTTGAAGTACCGATTAATCGAAGCTGTGATACCGGTACATGAAGGTCCTGTCATCTCAAAATGTAACGCCCCTAACAGGATATTGCTGATATACATTCTTCATTTCAAACTAGCTCAAGGTTCTACTGACCAGTGAGTGGTGACTCTTGGTTAACTTTCTTGTGGGCACGTGGAATGTAGCTGTTAAACATTTTTAGCGACGAAGGTTGAAACATAAGGATGATATCGGCCGTTAGAGTCTCATTTAACTTTCTCCATTATCGTTGGTATGAAACTTTAACACCCGTCCTACACATAGCATGAAATAATAGGCGATCTCAAGCTTTGATCTGAGTAAATCGGACTGTAAATTCTGAGGAGTCAAATCAATCCCAATTTTTCAATGCAATGATTAGCCATTCATAACCTAGCTGCTTAGTCTTATCCGCTCTGCATTATGTTATGGTGCGATAAATAACTTTCATATATTATATTAAAAGCCTAATTTATACTTAAAAACATTACTCATATAAGAAATAAATTCATCAAATAAGAGAAGCGATAACTCTAGACTTTAACTATCACAATAAATCTTGCGAAAAAGGTACTCATTTCGCATTTCCCTTCTTTCCCAGATCAAAAACTGGTCAACTATTAGCCGTAAGATTAAATACTGCACATGGGGATCCACAACAAGTTTGTCCTTTCCCTGTGATCCCAACCTCGTGAACGGTCTTACCATAACGCTGTTTGATCCGCTGGACTTTTCTTCCGCCGTGAACTAGTATTTTATTTTGCTTCCAAATGAAAATGCATGCACAACACTCCATCTGCACGAATGGTGCAGTAGTCTCCATCTCCATCCATGGATTCTTGTCGAGTTTTGACGGTGATGATCTTTGCTCACGGCTCTTTCACGTATCTTCGGTTCCTCTTCACATGCAGAATGATTGTATTCACGGGAAGAGTCTACTGTTACATTCGACTAGGCACGGCTTACCATTCTTCCGAATTATTTTGATCGGTTGTTTTCTCGTTTCAAACTAATGGCTTGAGAATCGTTATATTGAGGGAAGTCGATGAAACGAAGCATAACGTGAAAAAAGCGAGATATTTTTACGTAAGTAACAAATTAGTTAGCTTACTAGATAAGAGGGCATGGACAGGCAGGCAAGCAAGCGCATTACCACATTCAACTTGGACAGTAATTATTTTTTCTTTTTGGTTTTCAACGGAACTACATAGTATTTTATCAAAGAAAAGGAGCTTACTAAGACAAGAAGAACCGGTATTTACATGACCGATAGGCCAAACAAATCTTCAAAGTGGACACCATACTTTTTTTCCTCTTTTCCATGGTTAGAACTTTAATTTTTATATGACACATCAATATAGGGATTGAAATCGACAACCCCAAGCTTATCCGTAAAAGCCATGTCATTTCTCCCACCTGGTAGAGTTACGTTATTTTTTTTTCTAATCAAGCCAAAGAGTTTTATTTCAAACGTGATACTCCCAACAAGAAAAAGGATATCAAACAAGGAAACGACTGTTTTAGGAACAAAAGCGTCCTCGTCAAAGAAACCGGATTTACACTCCATATTTGTCCTATAAACTCTTTTGTTTTAAATTTTTTCCTTTTTGTAGTTTGGTACAAACTGAAGGATTAAACCCTTTAATTGCCTGTGTACGGTTTGAGAATGGTAAAGCAAATTTAGGTTGAAAGGAAAAGCTTTTAAATTTCAGTAACTTGGGCACATGCATGTACTTCTAATACACACTAATGCTGTATATATATATATATATATATATATATATATATAGTGTGTGTGTGTGTACACATTTATAAAACACGAAAAGGGAAAATTGACAGGACGTGTCAGTATATGGAATATAACAAGTATACTTGGAAGTATATATTTACTACGCAGCAGCATGTGCAACCAGGTGAAGTGGTTCGGACTATATCAGTCAATGGTTGGTTGGCAGAGTCCAATGTGACCATGCCCCCCCCCCCCCCACCTTTATTCCCAATTCCAGATGCAGTAATGTTCATTTCTTTTTCCTCATTTTCTGTGTGTACTTTTAGAGGAGGGATCCTACTATTTTTTAAAGAAAATTTCGTATTATATACATACGTTGTTAGTTCATCCTATTCTCGCACCTTTAACTGATACTGAGTCTCACATTAGACATACATCAATAAATATTCAACGGTCAGAGTTCAACCAATCTGGTCAACCAAGAATGCACGCCCCAAATCTCTTCTCGCGCATTCATCACCAAGAATATTCTAAATGATGGTATAGATGCTCTGAGGCCTTCCCGTTGGTGGTCGCCTGAGACCCTTCCCTTTGGGGGTTAGCCCGAACCTTTCCTTTGGAAGGAGATCGGCTAGAGCCTCTTATTCGGGTACTCCCTCTCCTTGCCCCTTGATCTCTCCTCTCTTAGAGGGCTCCTTGTAGTGTGAAAGTCAGCGTAGATACTTATGACGTTAAAGTCGGCATATATTTCTTACAATGTAAAAGTCATAATTCTGTCTTAGCCATCACTTAGAAATTTGAAGGGTAAAAGTTAGTATAGAATAATTGTCCACAATTTAAATGTATTTTTCATAGCCCTATGGAATAATAAAAATAAGGGGAGTATTTATATCATAACTATACAATTGAAATCAAAGGTTTGAAGCTTTCTCGTGAAGTCGGAGGTTTGAGTGAAGAAATCATTCACATAGCAGATATTGCCCCAATATGCTCCAGAGAAATACAATTTTCTGATCGAATCCAATTACTGTCTCAATCTGTAAATCTTCATTCCTCTTTTTGGTTTTTTGAAAAAATAATGTCAAGTAACAATATACAGGATAATTACAACACTTTCTGATTTATTTTTGTTGGTTAATTATTAATTAATTATCGGCTATAAATCTGACAATTCAAAAGGTACGCGCTAACACTTCAAATGACCCTTTTACTAACTCATCGGGAATATATATATTTTTTTTTGTAAACCAACTTAATTAACGACAAGCAACACTTCGCAATTGGTTTAAAATTTACTTCCCCACAACCTTCTTGGAGCTTCAATCAAGAATTTGATCCACTTGATGATGTAGAAAGCTTGTACAATCAATCACACACGCGTACATGAGCCCAAAGTATCATCTGCCGACAAAAATAGAGCCAATTATACCAAAGTAACATGCCCTCGACATGTACAATGTATTAAGCTTGTAAATAGTACCACCAAAGGTCAATTCCGGTGTTTTGAGACAGATATAAGCTGCGACAAATGAGAGCCGAGAGACGGTCACTTTCACATCCAGAAGTGTTAGCGAGTGTCCCATGTTCCATGCGTTTGATTTGCAGATGAAAGGAGGTTCTCATGTTGTTCCCCCTCTTCCAATTCGTTTTCTATACTCCTCGATGGCTTGGCATTCCTATACACAGCATAGAGCACTAGTTGTGCCGTCCCAAGTACAAAACCAGTCCCATTTGGCACCTATAGCATAAATTTGAAGTTTTATTTCACGACAAGTGAATAGATATTGAGCAGATACATAATAACGTCGTGTAGCATACTGCACACTCTCTCTTTCTCTCTCTGTCTCTCTCAATGTTATAATTAGAAAGTTAAGATGACGAACAAATTTTGGCTGCTAACCGTGTTATAGAAATTTTCCTCCAACTCCGTATATAGTGATGATTAATAGTCACTAAATATTACCAGTGCTTTTTCCCGAACACTTTCAGCGTCAATTCTTAAGAGTATTTTTTAGCATTATTAAATAAAAATTATTAAAAATATTTAGCGACTATTAATTATCGCTATATAATGGATAGGCTGTAGGAAGAAGATTTCTTAAACCCGGTGCCAAAAATTTTCTAAGATGATTATAATGACTATTGCAGTGCCCAGTGCACAATACTTTTGTAACTTGAGCCTATAGAGGTGGGCTGGGCTTGTGACTCAGGTCCGAAGAACATACTGGTGGGCCCTCGATTATCCAATGGGCCGTGAGTCCCAATAAAAGAGAGAAGACCAAATCGAGGCCCGCAATCATTATAGGGAGAACTTAGTAGAAGGCCCAATCCCACACTTCCCAAGGGCAGCTTAGGTGTCTTTCCTCTTGGTAAAATAAACAATATATTATTTTTTTCTCATTTTTGTTATGTTCAAGGCCAAAACCAGGAGAGATCATTTTGCACAAAATGAGTAGCTAAAATCAGCGCTTTACATTTTGACATTTAAACTCGCTTTAAATTGTCAACAAAGCGACACGATAACATATTGTTCGTCTAAGATGTGCATTACTCGGGTGAGATTTATCTGTTTAAAGAGGCAGAAGGAACAATTGTCTGATGGTCCGGAACCATCAGCTAGCAATGCTCTAAGAGAGCATTACTCAGACGAGAAAATATTGCATGATCTCGGACTATTAGTGCCAACCATTTAGAACAGTTGGATTAATGAGACTGATGTGATGAATAGATGAGCTAAATGATGCACGAAGTTATTTTACCATGTACGCAACATCCATAAATAGTCAGCTCCTCAACACCCTAAAAATCGCCTTGTTTGAATAACTTGTCGAAAATCTCCTGACATCTTTTCATATGGTCAAACTTTTTGTAGATGCACTGTGAAGTCGCACAACGTTTATCGTAGTTCATATATACTAAGGTGCGAGCAAGGCGAGATCGAATTAATTCAAAGCGGTGTTGTAATGTAAAAGTGAGAAATGAGAACTTACTCCAAGGAAATAGTCACGAACAAGGAAAGCATAGAAGGCCCAAATGCCTCCATTCAGGAAAAGGAAGAAGGAGAGGAAGAATGGCATGTACTCCACGCTCTTGGTTGTCGCCACTGTTCTCTGGAAATCGACAGGTCACAACAACTCATTTAGCACGCAAAATTTGAGAATTGTAGAATGAGTGTGTGGTTGAACTTGGTGATTGCTATGAGAGCCCAGGCCTACCCAAGGACCCAACTTGTCTGTTGCAAAGCCCACACAATGGTACAAGACTGCAATTACTAACTCTGTGGGCATGTCTCGCATCATAATGTCGAAGCAGTTTTGACTTCTATCAAAATAATGCATATGTTGGTGCATTATTATTGAAGACACACACGCATCCAAGGCGGAGGCGCGCGTCTACATGCCTATGCATTTAACCAATAAAATCACGTCAAAAAAAGTTCCAGAACATGACGATTTAACTAGCTTTCAAAATTAATTGAAGCTTCCTACGTGTCCCGACACCGTCATCCTCATCATCAATGAGTACCAAGGCAATAATGCTTTCTTCTAAGTGAATTATAAGCTCAAAGTCTGATAGATTCTTCTTCGATTTTATCTTCATCGTATATAAGGTGAACTAAATGAGTAAATCTACTTGAAAGGGAGCAACAACAGAAAGCGAAGGGGCATTGGCACAGTGAAAATCAGTAAGAGAATCGATTGATCTGGAATTTGGGATTTTAGTTTTTTTTTATTTAATACTGATTTGTGATGTTATCAAAAAAGGAATAAAAAAAATAAGGAATGGTTGAGATGATGCCACAATAGCAAAAAGCAAAATCTTGATTTTTTTAGTGTTTATTTGCGCCTTCATCCCCGCCTTGAGCCTAGGCGCGCAAGGCGCACGCCTCTTTGAAGGGGCTCTGCCTAGCCCTAGGCGAGGCGCGCTCCCTCCACCTTGTGTCTAGACACGCTTTTAATAATATTGCTCTGGTATAGCAGTATCATATGTTTTTAAACCTATACATTACGTTGTCAAAAGTTATATATGGTGTAACACTATGACTCGCTTAAAAAAAATGTGAAAAATTTTGGGCTCTCAAAGAAGTCGAGTTACTGAAACCCAGCTCAGCTCGTCTTCGCTCGTTTAGAATTTGTTCTTCCCACTAGTTTTGCACAAAAACTTTGAATAATGATGACTATGATGGTCAAGTTGGCTTATAGACCCTACAACGAACAAATTTGGCTTCTTGAAGTTACAAGGGGTTGCAACTTCATGAACTTTACTAAGTTAGGTCCACTTCCCAAACGAGAGGAGCGGCACGAAGCATATTGAAAGATCGGAGGTTCTCTGTTATTTGAAATGTAATTGTACCAATAAAAATTGAAGTGTTCACTATACTTCATGGTGCAAAGCAAATGCATATCGACGGGGATACAGGTTACTTTTAAGCAAACGCGTTCTTCTGGTTCTTTAAAAGAGTCATTTTTCCTCCTGCGCACCTATGTTTAATGATTCAGGTTTACACTTAGCCTAAAGAAAACCCAATGGAGAGTAATGCTATCGATTTTGTATGGAGAAGGGGTCAAAAAAAGAAAATATTGTGCATCAAAATTTTCGGTCCTGACGGAAAATTCTTACCATGGCGGACAGAGGCGAACCGTACATGATGATGTTTAAGCCTGCGCACATGAACCCTATGGCGTCGATACGTGCCCCTCCTTGCAATGCCAGTTGAGTTACTAAAATCGCCGCTAGAAGGAAACCCACGTCCAAGATCCCCACCAGTGTAGCGGTCGTAGCCTGAAAATCTCCGATATCTAAGATTTCATAGCATTCTAGTGATGAAAAAACGTCGTAGAAACTAAGAGTTCCGCTGTAATCCTGTCTAGCACCTTTAGCAACAATTTTTTACTAAAGCACAAGAACTAGTCCACGGATTTGCTTACCTTTTTCTTTGTGGGTGCAAAAATGAGAAACAAGGTTATGTAGACAGTTTCAACAACAATGCCGAAGCCATTGACAGTGGCCACAAGGAACCCATCAGGCTTTGTGACCCCATAGTAAGTCCACAGTGATGAGTTCAACAACGTGCAGATGTAAGGGAGGCTCTCGAACTCTTCCGTGGATTTGTGCTTCACGATCCGCCAAAACGTCCCTCTGCATTCACATTTCGAGCATCACACGCTATCAGTTTTTGGATCGTTCCCATATGCTAAAAGGCCTTGCAAAGGGGTGTAATATGCAGCTACTTTTGAGTCGAGCTCCATAAGATGATGGACCTTAAAATACCAAGTTTTTGGTTGTTTCGTGAGTCGAATTAGTTAAAACAACGCTTGGATCTGATGCAACTTTGCATCTTTTTCCACCTAGTTGTTACTTAGTTTGGCACCTCCAACGGTCACAACCCCTATCATTTATTGCTTTCCTCCAAAGCCATGTTGGTTAATATTATCGCTTTCATGTGCACTTTCTCCCTACTTCGATCGTTTAGTACAATGGAAACTTTTTGTTGGCAAAGAAGGAAAAAAATTAACCAAGCTCCGAGTAAATTGGCCCGTTTCAAGTCTCTTTTTCAGTAGGTGTGACATGGTCTCTCTCCCTCCCTCTTGTTTCCATTTTACTGTACATACACACAAAGCAAATATGAAAGAGCAAGAGAGAGCAGTTTGAAGGAGCATACACTGGGGAGAGAAACACAAGCACTGAGATGATGTTGCCTGCATTAAGAGCAAAAAGGCAATGTATAAAAGACTTCAGGACAAAGATACACAATGAACAACACTTGCACAGGAAAATAATAGTTTCTCATGTACCTATGATTCCAACCCAGATGCTCAAGCCTTCCATGTATAGAAAACAGACAACTGGAGTTGAGATTTTGAGAGAGAGAGATAGATATTTTATGGGATGATTGGGGGGTTGGGGGTTGAAGAGGGAGAGAATAATAGTGGTTTTTTGGGAAGTTGGTATTTAATGATATGAATCACATGATTGACTGTTCAATAACTAAGGAGTGGAGTGCCTCACCATATGTGTATGGGTTAGCACAAGTCATTAGTAGAGACCCTTTGTTTATGTTTGCATTCTTTAGAAACTCTCACATAATTGCATTTCAAGCACAAAAATGTAAGGTCAATGTTGATTTGAACACACAAGATGTTCACATTACTCGTTACTTTTACCGTTATCTGCCAAAAAATAAATAAATATAATTAAATTTGAGTAATTTAATGATTAACGAATGCACGTTTTCTATGATATAGATTGAGGGCATCAGAATTCTTTGATGTCTTAGAAAAGTATCGCTACATATATTTAGTCACTATAAATTCTAATAACAGCGGCAATGATTGTTAGATTTGTTGCAGCAAAAGTGCCGTACAACGGAGAATCCTAGTGTAAGAATTAAAACTAGAGAGGCTCCAATTGCCGAACGGTGAGAGTGGAATTATAAAAACCGCATAAAACTCTTGTGTAACATATGAATGGGAGAAACTTTTGTAGTGTTTGAGAGGGCTTGCAAGAAGGCGTTCTAATTGTAAGAAACCTTTTTAGATTTACAAAAGACCTTGTTGAATCATACTAACATGCTTGGTAGATTTAAGAATGCCTTTATCAAGTAAGCCTTTGGAAGAAGCAATTGGGAGGTACTTTCTAGGTATCTTACGACCTCCATATTAATTGGATATTTTACTTTGACCATTTGTAAAATTTTAAAATAGATGAAGTACCATGAAAATGTCGAACCGTACAAAAATAGTAATCATAGATTAAATAAGTATCGTTGGCAAGTCGGGTTGGGTTAAAAATAACTAGCAAAGTCAATACCTAAATATACTAATTCTACATACTAATTCACAAAAAGATAAATGTTAAAGACCCAAAGTAACGGAAGTAAACTTCTCAACTATTTTTCTGAAAGCATGATTTCTTGACAAGGTTAATTTAGAGTGTGACGATGCAGTTTACCTTTGAGTTTCGAAAAGAATTCGAGTTGCTTACAATGCCATGGTCAAGAAAATTAAAATCGCGTAGAGGATAGTTTCGACTTTCGATTGCTCGTCTTACACGATTTCCTCTAATGTGAAACAACCTAAATAAGTTGTGTGACGATGCAGTTTACCTCCGAGTTTCGAAAAGAATTCGAGTTGCTTATAATGCCATGGTCAAGAAAATTAAAATGACGTAGAGGGTAGTTTCGATTGCTCGTCTTACACGATTTCCTCTAATGTGAAACAACCTAAATAAGTTTTTATTTGATGTAGATTTGAGACATAAAGGTCACGTGAGGGACATTCATAATGGCTCGGCATTGTCACTCGAGGCCAACTATACAGAGGTGGTCCACCTGGTGGGGTTGGGTCCCCTACCTTTAAGTATGTCCCTTTTAACCATGTGTCTCATTTTCTCTCTAGATACTTCTTCTTCTTCTTTTTTTGTACTCTCTCTCTAGATACTTTTTTTTTTTTTTTGTACAAAAATATGCCGCCACATACATCTGCACCCCCGATTCCCGCACCTATGTCTGTTCCACCAACAAGTGCAGCGGGCATGATTCGAACCCAGATGAAAAATCATGAACCAACCCTTGTTGGCTAAACTCTCTAGATACTTCGCAAAGATAAATGAGTACAAAAACTCTCCCTCAACTTCGCTACACTGACGATAACTTGACATGATATCAGAATTCTGTTGAAATCTATACTTAAGACTCAAACAAGTTAATTTCTCTCTATATGCATGCAATCTCGCTCTACCTGCGATTGGGCTTGCACGCGAAGGGGAGTTTAAAAAGCTTTAGGATTCTTTAAGAGTCCTTAAATTTTTACAGAATTTGAAGTAAATGTAGCCGGGGGGGTCAAACTTCCAAGTTGCATATACCAAAAGTGTAATACCGACTACCATAGAGGTGTCCTGAATTGGGTCATCATCCAGAAGACAATGATTGCTACAATCACCACTAAAGTAGAATGGTGGGAGTACAGCCACGACAATAACATTTATTCCTGAAAGCTACATAATGTACAGTAAATTCTTCTGTGTCATGAAACAACACCCACTTCTTATAATTTCCATGGCAGCAACAAGGATACACACACCCTTAAAAGTCTTTTCACTGGGCAAGACATGTTACAAAATAGTAATGTCTAGAAGCTATAATCAAATGCTGTAACTAATTATTCTCTAAGTTCCCGCGTATCGATCAAATTGACTCGACATCTCGTATTATTGTAGCTCTTCTTGAGCCGTTCAGAGCATCAAGGGAAACCCGAAAGTAAAACGAAGCAACACGTGCATAAGAACTGGCGGACGATGCAGCTTGGAAGTTAACCCTAAAGCCTGGACTTTGCTTGTTCCAACGGAGAACTCTGTGATAAAGAATCAGCATAAGAAGGTAACACAACAGCAATGTGAAAATCCAGTCAAACACATTTATACCAGTGAACTTTGCGTCTAAACCTTATAATTCGACTGAAAGTTCAAATTTCAAATGAAGAGACGGAAGGTGGTCAAAACTTGGAAGGAAAATGAATAGTTACCATATGAGACATGGTTGTTTTTAAAATGAGGCGGATGTTAATTGTCGACCATGATGGCATGAATGTGCCTCAAGTGCTCGTAAAAGTATATTATGCTGCACCTAGGAATTCCTGGTCAAGCTCGACTGAAGGGTGGATCCAGACCTAAGTGCATTAATTCACCAACCAAGTGTAGCCTGAAATCTGGCTGACATCACTAGTCGAGATCTAGGTAGGTAATTATGCCCAGTGCGGGAACTCGTGTGGTAAAACCTCTTAAGTTGCGCTTTCGGTTTGGCGACTTCCTGAATCCACAGAATCACAATTTTGACAAATGGGTTCCTTAAACTATAAGGGATCAGGCACCCGCTACTGCTATTGCCCTTCGGCCTTCGTACACAAACTACTCACTAACAGTGTCACATGGTCAAAACATATTTCTCCACACAGATATTTTGAGGACATTCCCCTATTGCCCATGAAACATCAATCACAATGCAGAAAAATGGAGAACCAGTTCTATAGTGCTTACCAGAGGCCCCCCTTTGGCTGCTCTTTCAACTAAGTAGGAGCAGGGCTTGAAGAATCCTCCATCATACATCTTCGACCACTCATCCAATCTTGAACAGATGTATTTGGAGCCAAAAGAATCCGCCCAGAACATAATCCCTCCTCTGATGAACAAGTGAATAGGTTACAGTGATAATATTGCACGTTATTGGAAGGTTTGCATTCGAAATAATAAAAAACAGACCTGTAAGGCGGGAATCCCATGCCCATAACAGAAGCGATGTCCAGATCGGAAGCTTTAACGGCAATACCTTCAGCATATACTCGGCAGGCTTCATTTACCACGGGAAAGAATACCATCTCCAGAATATCCTTGTCAGATAACTTGGCTAACTGATACAAGTCAATCACGTATACAGTCAGGGAGGGGCAGAGGGAAATATGCAACTAATTTTGACCTTTATATATGTCCTATTCTGAATAGGTTGTTAATTGATAAGTTCTAGTTAAAATCAACTCAACGTGCCCTCGTATTAAATTTGTTGGTGTCAAATATAATTAAATTATACACAGCTGTAGAGCTGTTCAGGTAACATAAGAGGGAAGTCAACCCTGACTACCAACTCTTGACTACTAAAAAGCCAAAAGATCACACGCACACAAAAACACACACGGAGAGAGAGACCGACCTTGGGGTCAATGGCAACACCAGATATATTCCTCGCCTTCTCAATATACTTTGTCAATTCTGGATCAGGATTTGCCTTGCGTTTATCATCGTAGACATAGAATCCTTTGCGAGTAGTTTCACCTGAAACAAATGCCAAAGTTTAAGGAACCCATTTTTGAAGAAAAACCTAGCAGTTTGACCGCTAAAAAGAGCTTCTAGTTCCGCCTTAAGATAGGATGAAGGAGGAGGATCCTACCGGCTCTCTTATCCTCTTGCATCAAAGAAATTAGCAATGATTTATAGGTTCTCTCTGGGAAATTTACAACAAACTGCGAACCAGTTGCAACAGCAACACCAAAACCAACAAGGTCACACAATCTGCATGGGAGATACAATATTACTAGGGCAGTTCAATGCAAAAGCTCAAACCATTTTGAGTACTACTACGAGACAATTGTACTCAACGCACCGGAATGGGCCCATTGGCATTCCAAATTTAGTAATAGCTTTATCAATCTGATAGACATTTGTACCACGTTCTACAAGTAATAGAGCAGCTTGTGTATATGGGAAGAACATCCTATTGACAGCAAAGCCAGTGCAATTCCCAACAACAACTGGGGTTTTCTTGATCTTTTTCCCGACATCCAGTAAGTCGACAATAACTTGGGGGGATGTCCTCTGAGTACGAACAATTTCCAAAAGCGGCATGACATGAGCCGGACTGCATCATGAGTAGAAACCAGTCAATGAGTGCAATAAGAACATAAAAATGATGAGAGCAAAGCACCATAGGTTACCTGAAAAAATGAGCTCCAATTATCCGATCATGAGACTCGGTCTTCTCCCCAATTAAGTTCAAGTCGATTGTGGAGGTGTTACTTGCAAGTATGCAATGTGGAGGACAATATCTTTCCAGATCCGCAAATATTTGTTGCTTCAAAGATACATTCTCGATAACAGCCTGCTTAATACATCAACAACAGTCATAATGAGAGCTCCACAGCTTCGTCATTTGTGTTGTGGGCGGGGGTGTCCTTTTTTCCTGGGTGGGGAGGGGGAAGGAAAGAACAAGAAATAATATGTAGATCTCTGCATCACCTCTATCACCATGTCCACATCTCTGAAGCCTTCATAATCAAGAGCACCCTTTAGGAGAGACAGGGTTTTTTCGAACTTCTCTTGAGTCATTTTCCCTTTTTTGACGCTGCTTTGCAAATTGGCTGGGGTAATTAAAAAAAAAAGTGGTTAGAGATCTTTTCAAGCACTTACTACAAGCAAGCTTCACAAAAAGACCTTGGCCTCACCTCTGACTCTTCCTATCCCACTCTCTAGGAATTTCTCGTTTACTTCTTTCAGGATGACAGGATAATTACTGAGAACCAATGCTGTAGCTATCCCAGAGCCCATCAGCCCTCCTCCAAGAATAGCAACCTTTTTTATTCGTCTTGGTGTCAACCCCAGATCAGTGATCCCTGGAATCTGTTCATAGTTCGATGGTAAGATAGGTTGTTAAGAGTTTAAGAGAACATATAACTTTTTCATAGTTGACATTATACTACAACAAAGGCACAAGCTAGCAATTTGAGTATGCGCCGTTATCCCAATGTACACTGCAATGGTTGACCAGACCACAATGCTTGATCCAAAATCATGCATCAACACCTGATGGTCATAATTATCAAGTCACACATCCATATAAAAGCCACCAATTCTAGTATGCATCAACAATCTGCATACTTGGTCTGACAAACACAGAAAATGGAAGCTTGGCTGTTGCATATGGTGCATGAGTATTACATCAGCCCCTTAAGATGTCTATAACAAGCACGTCTTTGCTTCCTCAAATTAAAATCCCTAGTTTTTCATACTTTAAAGTTTAAACCATGTAAACCGAAAAATAATGGCAATAACATGCTAGAGTACTAACTATGAGGAAGATCATTGGACTTCCGTAAGTTTCTTTTAGTAGCAGAACATCCAAATTCATATCAAGGTTAGATACTTAAAGCACGGCCCAAGGGACGAGTGAAAAATTCTCATTCAATATGAAACCAAGCACACACTGCAAAATGTTCTTCTACTATGTGGTATAAATAACCAATACTCAACTTTACAAAAATATTAACGTCGTTAAACCTTTGTGGTACCACGTTGGCCAAAGAAAATGTGAAGCAAGCTCTTGCAAGTATCTGAATGAAGAAGACCTTGAAACGCAGTGTCTTCCTGTCAAGATTAGAAAAAATTGATAGTGTCCCATGTTAGGGTAACTTGAACAAGAGAAACACAAGTACCAGAGCTAGATATGAACCTTCCAAAGCCCAGCACGGGGACCAGAAACTATACCCTCTTCAACAACATCAATGCAAACTAATGGATGTTTGAGATTGGGAGCCTGTTTGCGAGCCTGAGCTCTAGCGAAGTTAAGAATTTCCTTGGCCTCGCCGAGAGGTTCTAACTTGTCAGTCTTGTAAAGACTGGCAACCCATGGCTTTCTGCGCTCCAATATCTCCAGCGCCCAACGACGAGCAGTGCTTAGTAATTCATCGGCTGGGACTATTGCGTCCACCAGGCCCAAACTAAGAGCTTCCTCTGATCTAACCGGCTTTGATGTCTATCATTAAAGCAAAAAAAGAGCTGATGTTATAGACATCTTAGGTTGTTTCGGAGCACATCTTTGCTCCTAATATCCAGGTGAAATTGCTTAGTCTTAGGAGCACATGCAAACGTATTTAACAACATACCAGCATCATCTCAAGGGCCTTAGACAAGCCGGCAAGGCGTGGCAGCCGTTGGGTTCCTGAGGGAATCAAGACATGAGATTGGTAAACACTGGTAGTGACAAGGACTGAGTCTATTTGAACTATATAGATGTCACAACGGTAATCTTTTGAAGTATATAAATATCGCAGTAATAATATCAAAGTGCAGAATTTAATCTGGCAAGATATCTGCAGTTAATCCAGGGAAATTATTCAAAATTCTATACTCTAACTTCTAACTTTATACTCCTGTTGGAACATGGAAACTTCATTAATATCCAACCTGACTATTCAACAGATATAGCTATCGAAAATGACTATTCATCAGGGATGAAGAATTCTTTCTGCAAGTGACCATATTCATCTGCAATTCACATCAATTCTCCAGGGAACAACACCTAACACAAACACTATACGAGGTAACTGCTATGCAAGTCGCATTTGGCATACAATAATCAATATATAAGTATCACAAAAATGAAACCAAGCTTGAGCCCTACAAGAACAACACCCCCACCTCATTATAAGTATCGCAGGCCACTCTTTTTCTTTCTATATAAGAAATTGTTAAGGCCCCATGGGGGGACCAACCACACTATGAGGGTGACGGAAACTCGTCCATAAAACTACTAACACCACTCTTGAGCCTGAAAGTTTCAATCAGGACAAAGGGAACGCTTACTAAACAAAGAGCTAAGGACATATTACCAATACTCAACAAAGGTTACCCTCATTATTTGGCAAGAATGCTTCTTAAAGGCCAGATTTCTGTCAAATCAGAGGCAATAACATCGTCTAGTCATCGCGACCTTGATATTAACTCTGCTTGGGATTACATAGAAAGTTATGTTTTACCCCCTTAATTACAACTAACAACAGCAGCTTTTTTACCGTGGGAAAAACCATGTTGAACAAAATTGGTTACGCCCACGACTGAAGCTGCACTATGTTGCATGTTGTGTGTATTTACATTTTGTGCCATAAGACGCTGTGACTCTACCAATTATAAAAGTATACTTGTTAAGCAGCTAGAGTATTATATTGTATAATTTTGATTACGGCAACACTATGAAATCTGCTTTTAACTGCTGTAACGGAAGAATATTGAGAAAAGAGAAAGTAGCGCCTTTTGACAGCCAAACAAGAATTGAGAACCTCAGTCACTCAGTTTGCAAGTAGCGCCTTATAACTGTGAATGCAAATACAACGCATTAAAAATCTCCTGTTTCGGAGAAAACAAACCCAGTTTGCAAGGTTTCCAGAACTGTTTTAGATACCAACAGTCGTTAACTATTCAGTTTAAGATCCTTCGCAGATATAACCTCTCTGCGTCTAAGAATAAAGCAGATGTTTTCATGGCGATGATGTGACATTCCAAACTCTGACTCACGTGAAGAATAAACATAATCTTCACTCTACACTATAATTGCATTCAAGCACAGTGTCATACCGCCAAACCCAGGAATTATTCCAAGCGACAGTTCAGGTAAACCTAGTTGTGCATTCGCAGTAGATATGCGTGCATGGCAGACCTGAAAGAGAAATTAAATTGTCCTTTGGAAGATTCACTAGTAAAACATTCTTGCCCAAAATCAAAAAGTGACACATACCATTGCAACCTCTAACCCTCCACCATAGGCCATGCCATCTATAGCAGCAACAGAAGGTTTTTTTGCAGCTGGAAAACAAGGATGGCAATTCAGCGAAGATACATGGAAGTACAACTATATAGAAAATGTCAGCTCCTTACCTTCTACGGTGTCTGTGAGTACCTCAACTGATACATAACCAGGTTTTGGCGCTCTCGCTGTGATTGGAGCATAATGTGGATTTTAGCAAATAATTGGCAGTGCGAAACTAGGTTACAAATGAGATTTAACAGCATACCTGACCTACCCTTTCCTCCTTGTATTCCACCAAAAGCTGTAATATCAAAACCGCCAGAAAATTTGCCTTTTTCGCCTGCTTAGCAACGTAAGTCTTAGTTCACAGCTCAGTCATCTCTACCCATTAATCCAAAAAAAAAAAAGGCTACCCCTTCACATTTTACCTGTAACAACAATTGCCTTCACATCATCCCTGTGTAAAGCTTCCCTGTAGTTGTCCTCTAAGCTGCTTAAAACTGTCAGGAGGGATAGAGGAAGAGAGATCACAGATGATCAGACTGATACAAGTAAATCAAAAGTTGGTCCAGCACAAAAATGAAATAAAACGGAAAGGGACATTTGGTAGTATTAGCAATATGAAAAGACCGCACTGCATGGGGAGCAATGGGTGTTAACTGGTGTATACCGATACGATTCAGAATGAAGAATACATAATAAGCTATAAGCTTCCAATGTGTGAAAAATTCCACTAATGTGGCCAAGGCAATGGCATATTTAAAGTACTGGTTTTTTACTAACTGAAAACATGGAGGTAGTTGAAAAATGTTCATAATTTGTCTCTGGGGGATATCTGGGCATGTGACCTTGAGGGAAGATTATTACGAGAAAAGCAACCATGCATGGTTACAAACAAATCAAGAAACAAAAAGTTGCTGATTTCAATATCAAGCAATGACATGACAACAATTGGCAGTAGATAGGCCAACATCAGGCTGAAAGAAGCTAGGCAGCAATAATTTGGCAACGGGACAGGTTACAGGAGCAAGGCTCTAGCCACATAAAACATGATGGGTGAGACAGATGGGTCCTTTTTTCTTCTTCTCGTGCTCAATAACGCGTAGAGCTATATACAGGTGGGAGCAAGGTGATCTATTCAAGTTCACTAGGTTATAAGCCAAATCGTGAGTCCGATCATGCATTTCAAAGACCAAAATTCTAGAGCATTCTCAACCACACAAAATTCTAGGATAAACTTTCTTCTGTTAAATTGCAGATCTGCTAAGCTAAATTCAGATTCAAAATCATTGTCATGTGCCGTAAGTTCCACTTAATTCCACAAAAATTGAGCGAGTCCTCTGCCAACTCTACACGTATCTGGGGAAAACTTTCGTTAAACCTGAGAAGGATAAATGAAGTCGAGATTGCCAAAATCTTTCTTCAATCCAAATCAAGCACCCGAATTCAGTATATTAACTAATCAGTTTAATATGAATCATTAGCTATACGTGAAATTTAGAAAGACATGAGCTGCATAGAAACAAGAACTCCCAAACAGAAAGACATCAGACGTGACAATGCACATACTAGCTTGTGAACTTTCATGAAACTCTACTGGGCTCACATATCAACATAGTGAATCTTGTGAGGAAGGTAGCAAATAAATAACAGAGTGGCCAGTGCTTAAGCTCCTGCATTGGAGGGCCTGGGTAGGGTTTATGCAGTTTTATCTCCACTTTCGTAGAGAGGTTGTTCTCCTATTTTGAAACCCTAAGGCTCACCCATTGTAGAGGGAAAATAGTATTAACGGAAAAAAAAATCGCATGTCAACAAGCAGTTAACAAAGCAATCAGGTCCTACGGGTTGTTGCTCCAGAATATGAAGGCCTGTAAATAGTATCAAGCGAACTAAATGCACATATCATGACATCTCAAGTGCTACTGCATAAAAACAGGGAAACTTATATGTATACAAATAATACATCACCAAACACTCATGACACATTTGAAATGCCTCCTAAAGGCTGCCTAAATTTCAGCCGTGCTCATAATAGAACAGATCCAGCCTCACAGCTAAATTGCATGTATCTCTTTCTCAGCAATTGCTCCTGGCACATGATAGTTCTAGCATAGTGCCATCACTCCTTTAGGTAAGTTGGCATCATATTTGCTACCTCCAATCTCGATGAATTTAGCATCACTGTGAGAATCCCCCCTCCCAACCCCAAAAGAAAAGGAGTAAAAGGTTAGAGAAAATAAAACAAAGCCAACACAAGCATCCATTCACAGACAACCTCGAAGATGAAACTAATGTAAAACTATAAAGAGTTTGAGCATTTGGCCTCGAAAGCAGATACGACGCTGATATATGTATGTTAATTTTAGCTTCAGCTCTCACCAGTATGCACACGTTTCAAGAATAACTTACACTCCTTTTAGTTACCATTGCCTTGTTTTCATTATTATGTGTATTGAAGCATGAAAAGAATACCTTTTTTGGGAACACAAAAACATGTATAAACGTGTTTGCTCACCACTTTTGAACTACCAATATAATGTCATTTTATGATACCATTCGAAAAAAATATCAAGACACCTCTATGTTGTTTGAATAACAATTTCCAACCCAAGTATGGTCAATACAAGTGGGGTCGGATATATACTTTCAAGAAGTTGGTGAATAGAGTTTCGTGTTTCTGAAAACAGAAATGGTAACCAAGCAAGAAAATTTGAGTTTGGAGTAAAGAAAAACGGAGAGAAGATTTGCAACTATGCATGGAACCGAAGTTTCTGAAAATTTAACACAATTCATCATTCCTCAGACCATCTTGCTTATCAATAATTGCTCAAATGAAAAGAGTAATTGAGACCTTAGCGGACGCAGTCTACCTTCCCGAATTCTAAAATCAAGAACACCAAGCGTCCAAGCCTCGTGATCACTTTAAAATACATGATCTTCGCCACAATTACACAAAGGAACACAGCTCTATCACTCATCAACCCAATTAGCTCAAAAACAAAAAACAAAATTCAGTGTCAAGAAAGCAACAAAACTGGCAAGCGAATTCGTATAAGAAAGAACAGGAAACACCATAACTAACTAAAATCCCCACATAGAAGATAACGAAATTAGGAAATAACACGAAGTGGGTATGCGAGATCAGGGGAGTACCATCAAGAGAAAGAGAATTGACAGGTGGGTTGATGATGGTGATGACGGCCACCCCGTCAGCACCAACCTCCATGGTCGTTCTTCCCTTCGGATTGCTTCCCATTTTTCTCTAAGCTTTTTGCTATTTGTTCTTCCTCCTCCTCCTTCTCTGTGTTACTCGTTAGTGATGGTAATTCGAGAAATTGCTTTGGTTTGTTGGGGCGCCTTATATTGATGGCAGATGGTGTCGTGGCTGACTGATCAAAGTGACGTTGGTGATGCTTGGACGGTAACCCGGATAGAGAGAGATATGGGTACTGCGTGTGTACTGTGTGTATTGGTGTATGTACTGTGTGTATTGGTGTGTGTACACACAGTTAAGCACAAAATGTCAGAGGAGATGACATCGAGATGTGTGAAGAGGTAGCATTGGAACTATCACCTGATCCTTACCCTTTAAAGAATATTACGCCACTCCTCCCATGCTGATGATCTGTAAATCCGTGATCGAGCCAGTGATTACACGTGTCCAGTGTAGATTCAGGCTCAACTGCGATTGGCTGTTCTTCGTGCCCACGATAAGATCCGGCGGAGTGCATCACACCTTTTCATCTAATCTAAAACTGCCTAAAGCAGCAATTATGAAACCCGGTCCCGTTAGTTGAAGATATCGAGAAGGATGGTTAACGTGAAAGGAAAAAATTTGACCGCTACCTGATTAAAGGAATCTTCCTCGTACCTGCATGTAGCGATAATTAATGGTTATTAAATATTTCTAGTGACTTTTATTTAGTGACGTTAAAAAAATACTATTAAGAGTTATCGCTAAAAATGTTAACAGAAAACTCACTAGAAACATTTAACGACTATAAATTGTCATTATATAAAGGATTGAAGAACGATTCTTATAATTAGGATAGCGGCCAAAATTTGTTCATGTGAAAGGCCCTTCACTTATTGTTGTCTCTTCAATTGATTCAATTTTTTTTTTCCACATTTAATTAACAACTTTACCTATAGTACTCTTTTTTTTTTTTTTTGTAGAAGTTAAAAATATATACCAAGATTTGTTTTGAGACCGAATGTACATAGAGTAACCGAAAAGAAAATGACAAACTAGATGGATGACAACCCCATCCAAAGGAGCAACTAAAAGAAAATAAGATAAAAACAAACCAATAAAAAAAGATAATACTAACTAAAAACCAAAACAGGATAAATACAAAGCAAAATAAACCAATCACAAGACTCCAGCACACAGGCAGCCGCAATCCCTACTCCAGACACGTGTTCGGCTATCCCTTTCTGCCGAAAACCCCTCAACGACAGCAGAATCCCCGAAGCAAAAACTTTGAAAGAAGCTCTTCAACCCCCGACCAACCACCTGGACCCAACAGAAAAAATCCCACTGAAGCCACACATCTCACCGGCAACAAACCTTTCCGGTCACCACCAACGACAACCTCCTTCAACCACAACCACCGAAGACCCATCGAGCCCCGACAGCAACGCAACCACCGAATCCTCATCTTGACCCATCGGCAACAAACCTTCGTCAAACGCAACCATCGAAGCCCCATCGAGACTCGTCAACGACGCAACCACATCCATATGGAAACGAAACCACCAACCTTTCTAGATCAAGGGGGAAAGGGGGGCATCTAGGTGGGGAGGGGGAAAATAAGCCCTAGATGAAAACCTTGACCTAAACTCGCCTCACCTTCTCCAACCCATGGTCGCACAACACCCACAAATTTCGCTGGCGACATGTAAATCCCCCAACGAAAAACTAACCCCTAAACTCACCACTAACCAATCAAATAGCTCCCCAAGGATTCCAACAGATCAATTCTGTATCAAACCCCAATCCACGACCGGCGCCGAAAAAAACAAGGAGAAACAATCAGATCGATAGCAATTCGGCAACAACGCCGTCCAGCTCACCTTCGCCACCAAGATCTTTTACAACCCTTAACTAGACTACCTCATCACCACCGCCGAAAAATTGGCGTTGGCGACGGAAACGGAGAAGATTCGAACTGTAGCAGAAAGCAAGAGTTTTTCGTTATTTTGCGCTCTCTCAAATAGCTCCAAACCTCTCCGTATAAGTGTTTGCTACACGTTCCGTTACCTATAGTACTATGTACTAGAGAGAGATATGGGTACTGCGTGTGTACTGGTGTGTGTACTGTGTGTATTGGTGTATGTACTGTGTGTATTGGTGTGTGTACACACAGTTAAGCACAAAATGTCAGAGGAGATGACATCGAGATGTGTGAAGAGGTAGCATTGGAACTATCACCTGATCCTTACCCTTTAAAGAATATTACGCCACTCCTCCCATGCTGATGATCTGTAAATCCGTGATCGAGCCAGTGATTACACGTGTCCAGTGTAGATTCAGGCTCAACTGCGATTGGCTGTTCTTCGTGCCCACGATAAGATCCGGCGGAGTGCATCACACCTTTTCATCTAATCTAAAACTGCCTAAAGCAGCAATTATGAAACCCGGTCCCGTTAGTTGAAGATATCGAGAAGGAAATTTGACCGCTACCTTGTTAAAGGAATCTTCTTCGTACCTCCATGTAGCGACAATTAATAGTTATTAAATGTTTTTAATGACTTTTATTTAGTGACACTAAAAAAGTGCCGTTAAGAGTTATCTTTAAAAGTGTTAACAAAAAAATCACTTTAAACATTTAACGACTATTAATTGTCACTATATAAGGGATTGAATGAAGATTCTTATAACTAGGGTAATAGCCAAAATTTGTTCATGTGAAATGCCCTTCACCTATTGTTGTCTCTTCAATTGATTCAATTTTTTTTCTCCACATTTAATTAACAACTTTACCTATAGTTCTTTTTTTTTTTTTTTTTTGTAAAAGTTAAAAATATATGCCAAGATTTGTTTTGAGACCGAATGTACATAGAGTAACCGAAAAGAAAATGACAAACTAGATGGATGACAACCCCATCCAAAGGAGCAACTAAAAGAAAATAAGATAAAAACAAACCAATAAAAAAAGATAATACTAACTAAAACCAAAACAGGATAACTATAAGCCTAAAAAACAAGATAAATACAAAGCAAAATAAACCAATCACAAGACTCCAGCACACAGGCAGCCGCAATCCCTACTCCAGACACGTGTTCGCCACTACAATCGGCTGCAGATCCTCGTGCACCGTTCTGGCGCCGGGAACCACCATTTCCGGGCATCCCTTTCTGCCGAAAACCCCTCAACGACAGCAGAATCCCCGAAGCAAAAACTTTGAAAGAAGCTCTTCAACCCCCGACCAACCACCTGGACCCAACATAAAAAACCCCACTGAAGCCACCCATCTCACCGGCAACAAACCTTTTTGGTCACCACCAATGGCAACCTCCTTCAAACACAACCACCGTAGCCCCACCGAGACCCAACAACAACGCAACCACCGAAGCCCCATCTTGACCCATCAACAACAAACCTTCGTCAAACGTAACCATCGAAGCCCCATCGAGACTCGTCAACGACGCAGCCGCAACCACATCCATATGGAAACGAAACCACCAACCTTTCTAGATCAAGGGGAAGGGGGCCATCTAGGTAGGTGGGGAGGGGGAAAATAAGCCCTAGATGAAAACCTTGACCTAAATTCACCTGACCTTCTCCAACCCATGGCCGCACAACACCCACAAATTTCACCGGCGACATGTAAATCCCCCAACGAAAAACTAACCCCTAAGCTCACTACTAACCAATCAAAGAGCTCCCCAAGGATTCTAACAGATTAATTCCTTATCAAACGCCAACCCATGACCAGCGCCACAAAAAAAACACACAAGCAGAAACAATCGGATCGATAGCAATCCGGTAACAGTGCTTTCCAGCTCACCTTCGCTGCTAAGATCCTTCACGACCCTTAACTATACATCAACTAGACTACCTCATCACCACCGTCGAAAAATCGGCGGTGGCGACGGAAACGGAAAAGATTCGACTGTAGCAGAAAGCAAAAGTTTTTCGTTATTTTTGCTCTCTCAAATAGCTCCAGACCTCTCCGTATGAGTGTTTGCTACACGTTTCGTTACCTATAGTACTATGTACTAGAAGAGCTTCAATTGTATCATCATCATTTACCTTAGTTTGTATTATAGATCGTCGATGTGTGTGTAAAGTTAATCGGTACAAATTACAAAAAGGATATAAAATTTTGAACTTATTAGTTTGTAATTATTGGTTTGCCCTTTTACTGAAATAAGGACAATTATCAAAAACAAAAACAAAAAAAAGTTTTTCATAGCAATAGAGAAAAAGAGCAGTAGAAATCGGGTAATAATGATGACGGTTACATAATTAGAAGATAATAGATATAAAGGGGTATAGTTAAAAATTCAAAAAAGGCTTCATCATCTCTCTTAGTATTCATGTTTAGTTTTAATAACCAAAATGTCATAATCAGGAGGTTACCATTAAAAAATATATATTGAAGCCAATCTTATAGTGGTGGAAGGACCTAAGCCTTTAGAACTTCATAAGCGAAGCCCAAAAATGGTTACGCTTTAAAAGGTTTTTGATTTGAGTAAAAACTGTTGTTAGTCCATCCCAGCTACACACTTTTTACTGCTATTGAGTTTTGTCTTTGCGACATGGTAACAAATATCCAACTGTCAAAATTCAACGCTACCAATCTGGTCAATCAGACGCACACCCTCAAAGCCACATGTCACGCCCCCGTCATCAAAATTATTTTTTAAGTATTCACGTTAGTGCCACCGAGGCTTCCCGTTGCTGGTTGGTTCCTTGCCTCTCTTTGGGGCTCATTCCCCCAGTCCTTGGTCATTCATCTCATTGGGGGTTCCTTGCCTCACCCATTGGCCTTTTTTCCCCTTTCGAGCTCCATGCTCAATGACCTCCATTACCACGCCTAAGTGACGCGATTTTCAACCGCGTCTGAGCATCCTCTCTGCCTTATTTGCCCCTGTGATGTGCTCGTCGCCGCACCCGAGCACCGCCTCCTTTTACGCATGCCCCTGGAACTACTTCTCTCGGCTGCACCTACGCACTGTCACCATGTCATCTGCCCCTGTGTAACCGTTAGTGATCGTGCCCCATGCTGTCTCCAATAAGCGTGTCCCCGACACCACACACCCCCTGTCACGCCCATGCCTCATGCCACTTATACAATCGTGCCCCCAGCTCTATGTCACACTGCCCTGCACTGGCGTTGGTTTGTCTTTCATCGCATTGTGTGCACCTCACCTTGGTCGTGGACCACACTTCGACCCACTCTTTGAAGTGTGTAACATTCCTCAGGGTAAACTAATCATCAAAGACACGATCTCGGGGAGTTTTCAGTGCTCCAGCACAAGGACTCCCCTCCGTCAGACATAGGATTCCTCCAAAACACTACTTCTCCCCTCAGGGTAAGTAACTCATCTGTGACATTATCTTGGCACGCTCTAAGTACTCCAACATGAGGATTCATCGTGGGATAAGCGACTCTTCCGGGACACTGTCTTTATCACGGAGCTCCGAGTGCTCCAGCACGAAGACTCTCATCACGCCAAATAGGCGGCTCCTTCAAGACAATATCGTAGCCCGTCTTGGTTGGCAACTCATACGAGACAATATCTTGACGCGCTTCAAGTGCTTGGGCATAAACATTATCGAGGGATAGACGACTAATCTAGAACATTATCTATGTTATAAAGATTCATGGGGACTTTTTCCCCACTAGGTAGTGCGACTCCTCTGAGACACTACATTGGTTCTTCGGGTAGGCATCTTCTCTTAGATACTACCTTGGCGTGTCGGATAGGTGTCGGATAGGCGAATCCTTTGGGACACTACCTTGGGCCATCAGGTAGGCGACTCTTCCACGACATTGTATTTGCATATCCGTGCCAATGTGCGTGCGCGTGTTGTTGTATGTTTGTGTAGACCTGCGCGCTCGTGTGTGTATGCAGATCCGTAGGGTGGTGGTAGATGGTGTGGTTGCGGTGTGGAAGGCCAAGGGGAAGGGGGGTGGTGGTGGTGGGAGGGAAGGGGCTGGTTTTGCTAGAAAGAAACGCAAAAAAAAAGAAGAAGATGAAATGTGACATTTGAAATGAAATTTCAAGCGTAACGAAGGGGTAAATGAGTTATTATTATTATTTTATAAATTTCGTTAGCTTCATTATGCGGTTTGTCAAATCAAATGATGTATTTGATAAACACGTGTGTAATTATACACTAATCTCGTAGGTCCCCCCGTCGCAAAATAAGTAAAGGCAACAACCCAGGTGGTCCCTGTACTATACGTGTTTTCCACATTAGTCCCTAAACAAAAATTTTATCATTTTTAGTCCTTAAATATTACGTTGTTTGCCACAGTGGTCCTTTCCTCCATATCCGTCCAAAAAAGTCCGTTTGTGGACCCCACACGAGGGGTACAAAGGACATTTCCCCTCTTCCCTACCTGTCTGCTTCCCTTCCTTCCAAAACAACAGACTCTTTTCCCGCTCAAACGTTGCAAAGACGTCTTTGACAATTGATGGAGTATTCTTTGTCATTGACCCGGGTTTTTGTAAAATGAAGGTTTACAACCGGCGGATGGGTATGGATGCTCTCCAGGTCTTTCCTGTCAGTCGTGCTGCTGCCGACCAACGTTCCGGACGTGCTGGTAGAACTGGGCCTGGCACTTGTTATCGTCTTTATACAGAGAGTGCATACCGCAATGAACTGCTACCGAGTCTTGTGCCAGAGATTCAAAAGACCAATCTTTTTCCAGGTAGTGTTATTGCTGAAGTCTCTGCAAGTTGAAAACTTGTTGGAATTTGATTTCATGGACCCACCACCCGAAGATAACATTCTGAATTCCTTGTATCAGTTATGGGTCTTGGGTGCCCTTGACAATATCGAGAACTTAATAGATCTCGGTTGGAAAATGGTGGAGTTTCCTCTAGACCCACCCCTTGCTAAGATGCTCTTGACGGGGGAAATGCTAGGATGCACCAATGAAATTCTGACAATTGGATGAGGAAATGGAGAACTTGAGGAAGATCCAAGCTGAGGCTGAGAAGAAGAGCAAGCAAAGGAGAAGGAGAAGAGGGCCAAGCAGCGACAACAAGTTTGTATGCCAGGAAATGGGGTCTCTTGCTTGGTAGGCTTACATTTGAGCGGGAAGGGAAGCAGGCAGGTAGGGGAGAAGGGGAAGTGTCCTTTGTGCCACTCGTGTGGGGTCCACAAACGGACTTTTTTGGACGGAAACAGAGAAAAGGACCATTATGGCAAACGGCGTAATGTTTATGGATTAAAAATGATAAAATTTTTGTTTATGAACTTATGTGGCAAAATGCTACATGGACCACTGGGTTGTTGTCTCAAATAAGTATTTCAAACCTCTGAGCTACCGAAATTTTGAAGCTTTCCCGCGCGAAATTGCAAAGCAGTACAGTAAACAATCAAATACATCATCCAGCTTTCCCTTTCCCAAAATTTACTTCTTCCACGCCGCCGATGCCACCATGACCGCCGCCACCCAAAACTCTAAACTCCCCAATTCGCCACCGCCACCACTAACAGACTCCGACATCATCCGCCTAGCCCAGCTTCACCACCGCCCCCAGACCACCACCACCACCACCTCCCTGCCTCCCTCCCTCCACTCCCCATCCTCCATCAATCACCTCCTCTCCCACCTCCACCGCCGCTCCTCCTCCTCCTCCGCCGCTGCCGAGTACACCTCCTCCCTTCTCCGTCTCATCTCCCTCTCCCCCCACCCACTCTCCGCCCTCCTCACCTCCCTCCTCACCACCTACATCCATCTCTTCACCTCCCACGAAATCCCCCATGATCGAAACTCCCAAATCACGATCCAACTCTTTTCTCATCACCTGGAAAACATTCCCATCAAAAATTTGCCCTCAATTACAGATACCATCGTTTCCGGCCTGCCAAATATTGTTGACCAGGACGACTCTCACCTCCTCGACCTTCTCCCCAAATGCCTAAACCTTATTTGTAGCTCGAACGAGATAGAAGAACCGATTGGCTACGTTAATTTAGCGATTGACCGCGTTCTAGATTGTAGTTGGTCTAGGGTTTTGTTGGTCAAATTAGTTTCGAGTGTTCGTGATTTCGTGTTTTTGGATAAGGGAAGGTGTAGGCGGTTTGTAGCCAAGGTGTTCGACGAAATGACGAAGGTGGAGTTGCAGGACTTGCCGTCGCTGGTGTACCAGCTCCTGGTTCTGGCGTCCAAGGGGTTTAGCAAGAGGGAGGTGATTGAAGGGATTGTGATGTTTTTCGGTGCGAAGATGAGGGTTAAGACAGGTTCAATCGTGAGGCAGGTGGAGGGGACAGTTTTGTTGCATGTGAATTTTGCGGTGAAGCAGGACCCTTCTTTGGGGCAGGAGATTGTGGGGCTGGTGAGGGTGGATGCTCGGGCGTTTAACCATTTCATTGTGGCGGTGTTGTTGTCGATCGCGAGGGTAAGGAGGTTCAGCGAGAGCGCGATGGGGACTCTGAAAACAGCTTTGATCACGGCTTATAAGGATTACAAGTTTGCTAAGTAAGCTTTAGCTCCTTACAATAATTTTTTGTTTGGTCATGTTTTTTATCAGTTGCCCTCATGTAGATTGATTATTGAATTTCTTGAACTTTGTAGTAGTACTTTTCTTTGATATACTGCATCAAACATAAACGATAGATTAAATAGAGTCGATCTATGCTTAGTTATTGTGCTAGTTGCATTCACGTATTTCCTTTTTTTTTCCTTTTGGTGCAAGCATTCACATATTTCCATGTAACAATATTAACACTCGTATGCCCACACATCATGGAGAATCTGGCGTTCTGGACCGTCCATTTGGAGGGGCCTTGTCTTGGTGCTCGTCGCTGGATCCTGCAAAGGAAGCACTAGCATATCTATGCTACAACATCGTCCCTTATGATCTGTTAATCCTAATGTCATGGAGGGTCTACTTTCAGTCGCACGAGATGTCAAACAACAGCTTGCTTTTATTTTGCATGGGATGCTTAATGCCCCCTCTTACCATGAAATGAATGTGATTTTCCAGTAGATGATTGGTGCGATTCTGATTCCCATGAATTTTGCGTGATTCGTGTCCGCGTGCTTCAGACTTTGTAAATGGCTACCAGATGATTTGAAGGACGATTATCTGCAGACTGCCATAACAATCGAGAAAGCTGTACTGAAAGCAGTAAGTTTCTTTCCTTCTCTGTGCATTCATATATTGGACTCCTTGCACTCTTTTTTACTAGCCATAAGGAAAAGAAGCATATTACGAGGTGTCATGATTTCTTAATTTTAAATGTCAGCCACAGAATACTCCTTAACTTGCATTACTCATTTGATTGTGAGTGAGGCGAGGCGACATACAAAATACGAGAGTAGGGATGGAGATGAAGAAGAACTGCATGGCATTCATGAACAATTCTGGGTAACATGTATATACTACGGTGATCAGCTCCAAGGCTTATGGTTAAACTGACACATCACATTAACTTGATTTTTTCTGAGTGTTTAGTGGTTCTTTGTAGGTTAACGAGAGCAACTACGGAAGGGAGCATGTTGTGCCCAGCATTGTGCAGTTTGGCTTTGTATTGCTAGAATCAGTGGAAGAGGGAAGAAATAAAGAACTCGACAAGTCTGGTGGTCTGATGGGTTCGCAGGAGCTTGGTACTCAGATACTGAAAAGTTTATTCGAGGTTCATGATATGGCAAGAAATGAGGTCAGTATGTATAACATGTTCTTAAGAAACGTGTCTCCTTAGTTGGTCTGGAAATTAAAATTCTACTGTTTAGGAGATGGAAGTTGCTTAGGTCTCCCTTGTTGCAACATTATATCAAGCTATCAGTTTATTCTTGTTCTTAGGTCAGTTCCTCTCTTGTATAATCTTCGTGAGTATCATGTTCATCTAAGAACACAATCAGCTCAATGGTGATTCTTCGGCTTAAGAAATCCATTTCCTCGTGCATGTTTTTTCATTTCACCTGCCATGTTTCATTTGAACTCATATGTAGATGCATCATTTACTAATTCGATATCTATTCAACTTCTCTAATTTTGTTAATCACCATTCTCCCAAAGCACATCCTGAGTGCATCATGTTACAGCATCTCGTTCGGGTAATGCGTCTTCTTGATTCACATTCCAACCATCTAAATTTACCTTAGCCCATTTGTTCATAATTTCTAAATTTCTCGAAATTTTCTGGTGATCTTCATTATTTCAAACTTTGGAACATGGTGATCATTACTATTTCAACATTTAATCAAGCTGTCGTAAGCCAGTAAATGCTGCTGATAAACTGTTTACTAAATTAGAAATCAAGCCCCCACCCCCCCCCCAAAAAAAAAAAGAGAAAAAGAAAGCCATTTGGAGATGAGCTCCTCCAACATACGAAATACCACTGAAGCGTTTTACTGAGTACCAAAATGCAGTTTAGCAGATTACTGATGTAATTAACTTATTCCAGATCATTGAACAATGCAAATTCCGTGTCCTTTCTGTAAAGCCCGAACAGAGCATTGCTATCATAAGGTAACTGCCGTGTACTTTAGTCTGTGTTCCAAATATTGGTGCAACTGGTGAATAGGGTTAGGCTAATTTTCTTTTTCCTTCCCCTTCCCTTAGTCTCATGCCTCTTTATCTCCATTTTTCATTGACAGGCTACTCAGTTATCTAGTTCAAACATATCCATATCCAATGTTAGAACATGTTACACATTTGAAGGAATTGTTGGACTACTTTACGCTCATGCCTGGAAAGGTTGCCACCCATCTTGTTACTGCTCTGCTGCCTCTCATTAAATTTAGTCGTGACCTGCAGGTAATCTACCTTTTCATGATTGATCTAGTTAAAGAAGGTATGGTTGCGATTATTAATCTGATTAGTGTAGCAGTCGCTACAGATTCTGCTTAAGCCTCCTAGAGAAGAGAAGCAATCAGTACAGTTTGGTACAAAACAACGATGGAGTGCTGAAAGTAAATTGTTCAAGCAATTCAGATGACAAATACACAATTTACTTCTATTTGGTAACTTGTAACAATGAGCTTCAATCAAGGGTTGCCAAATACAAAGTTACTCTCGTGATTATTTTTTTTGGGTGTGATTACGACGTCGTTTCATTTCACCTCATCTTCATGTTTTATAGGATAACACTGGAAGCTAATCAAGTGTTTTTACTCTTCAATTCAGGACTACACCATATTGGTTGTACGGAAGGCTATGTTTAAACGAGACGATTCAGTTCTGTTTGCTGCAACTAGCACCATCATCAATCTAATTTTGGCAGAAAAACAATCTAAAAGTGATGGCCCATATTCTTTTCAAGAATCTTCGAGCCAAGCCAGTTGCAGCCAGCAAGCTGAGGTACCATTTGGCATAGGCGGCAGTCTTTTCAAAGAGCTGAATGGTTTGCTGCAGAGATGTCTTTATCAGCAGGTATTCTTTTGAACCACACTCAACTCCTTTTGTAAACCTGGTTCTCATTATGGTTGGATTCTCTCTTCAGGCATTAGTCAAAGAGATCTTGTACCATGGGCTTGTGAAGCTCATTTTAGTGGACCCTTCAATGGCAGGGGCAGTTTTCGATTTTCTCTTGCCTCACTTTCTACACTTTTACAGAGAGGTAATAACCCAGGACTCTTGTTAGTTTTAATTTAAGATCAGTGCTGGATGATAGATCTTATAATTTGAGGAGTGGTCTGTAGTTATTTTTTATGTTGGAAACCACAAACTGAACTTTTGCTACAGCATAATTAAGCAGCTTCTACTTTTTCTACATAGTTTCATCTGAACAACAGAGTTGGCATTGAGGAATTGCGTTTCAGGATGCAGATGTGCAACTTGAAATTAACGAGTGTGTTAAAGCAGAGAGTGGCAAAGTTTGTATTAAAGAGCCGCTAGATTGCCTTCTCTCTTGTGTCTCTTGGATTCTTCTACTTCAGCCACATGGTACAAAATCTGATCATCCAACAGATTCATGGGCTTGTTTTGGTTTCTCCCTTACGCAAGAAAATGAGGTACTACCTTCTGTGGTTACAAGTCGACAAACACTTTAAGCAATAACATGTGTTTGTCTCCTCAAAATCGATATCAAACTGATGCAGGCAGGAAAAACAGTATCTGGCGAGTCATTCTCTAGTGCCATGCTAAAGGTCCGAAAGTTGATAAGAGCAGAAAATTTGGATGGTATGTGTATTTCACTTATTTTCATGTCCCATACTTCTATTTTAGACACGGTCTTTATTCTAGCCATCGTGGAGAAACCTTCAGAACCTTTTAGGTATTCGGTTCCTCTATGTAATCTTCAAGTGGAGATCTGGGGAAAATTGGTATATCATAAGTTACTTTCGCATCAAGAGAAATGGCATACAACTAAGTTGATACTTTCTTCCCGTCTTCTTAGCCAATTTATACTTCCATCACATCTACTTCCCACTTGAATTTCATGTGTTATAATTGTCATTCTTTTTGTTTTCACAATCACTTGCATTTGTGTCTTTGCATGTTGGACAGGCTTAGTGGGTCAGACTCAGGGTGCAGCTTCGACACCTCTACAAGAAGGAAAGAACAGATGCGGTGCTTCAATTTTATCTGGAATTATTGAGGTAGTTTTGAATGTCACTGCCACTGAGCTGGAGAAAGCAACTGAATCTAAGAGAACGGATTTAGAGAAGGAGCTTATTGAGCTTGTTGATATTCACAAGTCTTTGGAAAAGTACACTTCTACATCGAGACAACGTAATGGTGTCAAAAGAGGGATCACACAATCTACTGTTAGCGACACACCAGACAAGGTTGAGTCGGGAAACTCAAAATTTTGCAAAGAAAGAACATCTTTCTTGGCAACTTCAGTTATATACCAGCTCCTGCAAACTGCCATTGAACTGTATAGATGTGATATCTCAACTAGTATCGCAACTTCCCAGAATCATAGCCAGTTGTCCTCCAAGAGTTCTTCAATTCGAAGTTCCAAGTTTCTTTTTTTCGTCTTGAATGCTTCCCTTCGTCAAATAAAATCTGTTCCCTCTGTTGGGAGAGATGATCCATTAAGGACTTTGATCTATGGAGATATCAATGTGCTGGGACCGCCATTACTCAAACTGGTTTGGTTGCTCAAGTTGGGGCCCAATTCTGATGCAGATCAAAAGAAGGGGGGGAAACATGTTGAAGACAGAAAGGAGCACATCCATTTGACCTTACTTTGCTTGAAAGAGTTGATAAGAATAAGTTTGCAAAGCCCAGATCAGATGGGCTTGATTGACAATTTGGTGTCTGACTCTGTACTCGAGTATTCATCAATAAATGTTCTCAATGCTGATAAGGTCGATGAATACGAACAAGCCTCTGTGACTGATGAGCAAAGTGCAAAAAACCAATACTTGTTTATCAAATTAATAATAAAGCCCTTATTCTACGAGCTTCTTGCAGCTTCATGTTTCCATGAAGTGGAGGTGAGTGCTTGTACCTTATTTCAAATGTGCAAAACTTTTTGTCTTCGTACACCAGAAATAATATCATCTAAATACTAGTGTGATGCCAGGTCCTCTGCGACATAACAATGATGATTGGGAACAAACTTTACGGCGAAAGGAGGAACTCTCTTGGAGCCTGGGCAATAAGCATATGTAAAAGCAAAGATATAGAGAACTCCAAGATTGCCAAAAGTGCAGTTTCTCTTGCATTGTCGTTATGTTCACCGCCAGATGATTTAGTTGTTGCAGAAAACATGGCCAAGGAGCTGTTAAAAGTAGTGGGATCAGAGATGATCAGTCCACTAGAGAAGTCTGAAATATACCCCGTCATAAGCCATTCAACTAAGTATGTAGTAGCTTCTTCAATTCTGACGTTGATTGAATCAGTCATTGTGGACATGGACTGGGTTACCATGAAGTTGAAGACATACTCAACAGCCACCCAAAAAGGCATCATGCTCGACCAGAATGAAGAACATGCCCCTAGTTTCCAATTGGAAGAGACGCTTTACTCGACGGCTGAAGCTGTCGTGAAAGTCTTATCCTCCTTCGTGGTTATGAACCTTAAGGGTAATGTCTGCATTAGAAAATGTGGAGGTATATTATCTTTGAAGTCACTTTGTTGGTGCTTACCTCTTTGAATTTTACAAATGTAGATCCTCAAGCAGAAAATATCCTAAGATTGGCTGCAAGGCTTTACAAGAACTTAGGTCGAATGTCAAAGCTTCGCATTGCTTCTAAAGGTTGCAAGCAACATCTTCCCAGCCTCAAGTACCAGAAGCTTGTGGAAATAACTTGCAAGCAGCTTACGGCTCCCCTTTATAATTTTGTGGCTTTGATGCAACGGGTATAAAGCCTGAACCTTTAAACTTTCCCTTTTCTTCTTTATTTCTTGTCTTATATTTTGTCGGTGTTCTTATGCTCTTGGTTTATAAAGTTGCTTGCTGATGGGGTTATGTCACACTGGACCCGCAGAATCAACAACAAAGCGCAAGAAGTAAAGGCATCATCAATAAGATCAAAAGGGAGAATAGATGCGTTCCAGATTTGATCTTTCAGATAGAAGACTACGAAAAATATCTAATCCTACTTAGCAAGGCAACCAAAGTCAATTTACTGAGGCATGCCAAGCGCAGCACCTCCAGAGACTTCAAAATACTTGACCCGCAGAATATTGTCAGGGAAGAAGATGCTTCGAATCACGAATCCAACAACAACAATGACTCTGCAGCTCCAAACGAGTCATCGGACTCTGCAGGTGATGAAGGAAATGGGTCGGACACTGTATTATCTCCTGAACCTGGCAGTCCAGTGGCTGTAGAGGATTCTGGTTCTGATGGCGAAGATCAAGATGCTATTCCAAGGTCAAAGAGAGCGAAGATGAATAAAGTTGTGCAGGACTCGGATGATGAAGCACAAAGTGAATAATAACAAGAACCCTGAGCTGGGAAATTATGTGTCTGTATATAACCGTTCATCAGATTGCGTAGAAGTAATTCAAACGCCAGAAAAGATGATAGAAGCAAGAAACTTTATTTAGAACAAAGTAACTAGTCAATGCTGTAAAATGAAGGGTGTGATGTTGTGAAAGGCAGATGGTTTAAAGTTGGAGGCAAGGAACTCATCACCATTCACCATCAACCTGAGATAACTCACTTCTATCGGATGGAGAATAGGGAACCGGAGAAATGCCATGACAGGTTGGTTATACAAATTCCGGCATAATGCAGTGACAGTAGTCCATCTTGAATTGCTAGTTTAGCTGTATGCTATTAATTTGAATAGCACCTGCATTGCAATGTTTTTTTGGTTTATTCAAGAGTAGCTATTCTACTTATAAGAAACCGAAGAATTACCTATTACAACCTAATTGAAAAAAAGTCTTTTAACCTATCTCTTAGTTATGCTAAACCCAAGCTTGAGTAGTTTATCCAAAGCAGGTTCAGCATTGAACTGGAAATGTTTGGCTGTCTACCTAGAGAAAGAGCATGTTTCTTTTTGTTTTTGATGTCTTGTACCTAGAATTAAAAAAATGTACAAAATAAAACTATGCTAAAATTCTTACAAGTAGTATCAAGTAAAACTCACCTTGATGGCTTTAATTAACATAAATTTAACACAAATAACAACTTGGTTTAACTAAAAAAACAAAAAAAAGTTGGTTTTTTTTTTACCCCCTTCTTTCTAAAATTGTACAATAATTTAGAACGTTTTCAATATCCTTCCCTCTAAAGTCAAAAAGTAAAAGTAGCTCCTTGGCTCAACGCAAAGTCTAGAACTTGGAGGTCACTCCAATGAGATCTTCCTTAAGGACCGCCCTCCCTTGACGGGGGTGAGCGCCGCATCCAACACCGTCACCGACAGAAAAATCCATGCAAATTTTGGCGGTGCCTATTACATTGACATCAATGCCATAGGCTTGCTCCACATATCACATAAACATGTTGTCCATCATAAACCAAAACTTGGAACCTAAATATCAAATAAATGGACGTAAACTTATTGCCAAATGAACCCCAACTTAAATCTGGTACCAAAAGATAAGAACTAGGGGAAACCACCACTCGGAACAAGTGTGGTGTGGTGGGGCTGAAATTATAACGCCGATAGCCTTTAGTGGAGATTTCTTGGCGATAAAGCCGTTAATTTTTTAGGCGCTCTCGGATATTCATAAAGGCTCGGCTATATGTCACTCCTTCTCTGAATTACATAGTGGGGGAGATAACCTGTTATTCTTTTATTTTTATTATACTCTATTTCGTACTGCTTGTTTAATAATGATACGGTTGATAAGATTTTTATCCAAAACTAAAAAAAAAGAAGCTTTATACATTGCAATGCATATCTCTATTAAGCATCGATATCCTTTAAGAATAAAAAGTGCAAATACCTACCCAAAGAACATCCTCTTAAGCAGCAAAAAGAATCCCTTGCCATCGAGACGCGAACACAAACATTCATGAAAAGACTTGAGTTTTCTTCGTTAGAGTTTCACTATGACCCAACAAAAACTGCGGTAATACATATTCATACGTACTACAAGTCAACAATTCTTTTGCTGTAACAAGATAGTTTTTGCGCTACATTCCTCTTGTTGTGACAAATGTCAACAATGCCATAACATTATTAAAGACCTCACGATTAAAACCAATTACCAGATTGATTTATTCATTAACTATAGTTTATCAAATTATTTCAATAATCGCATCATTGATTCATTAACTATAGCTCACCGGGACTACCTGGCAATCGACCACTATGATATTCCTTACATTCGGATATCAATAATACCGAAAACGTAATTCTTGACCTAATCTCAAATACGATTTACTTATTTTCCGTAAGTAAAAATAAAATAATTTTAAACTCAAAATAATAAAAATGTAACGCACATTACATATCACACCGGCGCATCGCGTGTGCCTCGGTGCAAATTCGATTCCTCTGGACTCATCAGACCAGTCCAAGCCGAGTAAAGAAATTGGGAAGACCACACACGATACTCTCGACTCTGTGTCTCTCTCTGTCACAGTTGATGGTGGTACATCTTTTTACCACACAAAAATCTGGATCCAAGACGCCACAGAGATGAGCGAAGAGGCGAAGTCGAGGATCGGGGCCGCCGGAGCACCGGTGCCGAGGCACTCCTCCGACGACCGCAAGCCCTCGGCGACGGCGTCCCCGTCGCTCGCCGGCAAGAAGACGATCATCAAGAGCGCCGACATGAGGGAGGACATGCAGCACGAGGCCATCGACATTGCTGTCCATGTACCCTACGCTTACTCTCTCTCCCTCTCTCTCTTTAAACAAAATCGGTTTCACTTCGTTATGTTAGATCAGCGACTAATCGTTTGCGTGTTTGTGTTTGCGTGTTTCACTTCATTGTGTCAGATTACACCCTAATTGCGTGCGTGCGTGTGTGTGTGTGTGTTGTATTTCCTTTGATGTATCCACTTTTTCTCTCTGGGCAGTAATTTTTTCACTTCATTCTGCTGCATTACTGACTAATTGTGTGTGATTTTAGGCGCTTGAGTGTGGATGTTGTGTGTGTGTGTTGTGTTGCCATTCACGAATCCACTTTTTCTCTTTAATAGCAGTAATATTCTCACTTATTGTGCTAAATTACCAACTAATTGCGTGTGTGCGCACGTTTGTGTATGTGAATAAATAGGCCTTTGAGAAGCACGGGGTTGAGAAGGATGTAGCGGAGTACATAAAGAAGGAGTTCGACAAGAAGCATGGCCCCACTTGGCATTGCATCGTTGGCAAAAACTTCGGTAAGCCTCCACCTCCCCTAAATTTCCGGGTAGAACATTTTGAAATTTTATTGGTTTGACTCGCTAGCATTGCTGGATATACGAGAGGTATGTGCGTGAGTGCGCGTGGTCTTGCGCGTTTTTTGGGTAATTTCTCCTCCTTGGTTTAGGATTTGTATAGATCAAGGTCTAATGAGACCTTGAGTTTCTTATTCTTACGCCATTAGATGCTCTATGCTTTGTTATGTACCCAATTTGTGTTTGATCCGGGTGTAGTGCAATTGGAGGTGATGTTCAATAGCTGCCAGTACCTATGATAGGGGCACAAAGGCAATGAATTTACTAACTAGCAGCTCGTCAAGGCTGCCTGTGCAAAGCAAAGTAGTGGAAGTGTAGATCTATATATGGACTATGGAAATAGATGTGGTGACAACTTGTTTTGTCAAAGGGATTTAGATAGATATAGACATACTAAGCCTATTCCTCTCTTAGAGGCAGAATCACAAATTTTGCTTTCCGACCAAAAGATAGTTCGTCCCGCATTCTTGGACATGTCCAACTCCTTGGTAACTTCTTGAAGGTATGGGCTTTATTTGGCTCGTCCTTACTGTTATGTCTGCCAGTCATTTGGACTACGCCAACGAACGGTTATTTGTGATTACATTCTAGTTTTGAGGGGTGTTGCTTAGTTGCACCAGTTAGACGAAAGGAGAAAGTTTTCTTCTGTTCCTCTTTTCTGTCTTTCGCTCTCTCTGTCTGGGGGATGAGAATGCAGCACAACTATTTTATACTAATAATCCATGCAGTATGGTCACAGGTACACGATGCAGGTAGGGCAAACAAATAGAAAATTTTAAGAAATTAGGATGCAGACACCTTCAGATACAACATAAAAAAACTAACTTTGAAAAACATGTGGCAGTATCACGTAGTAAAAAAGATATAAATTTTGCATAGTATGGTTGTAATCCCTGAACTCATGATTGATAACTCATAACATACATTATTTCCGAGAAGAGTTTGAAGTTCACACCCTTCGGCATTGAATGGGTGATGCCTTTGACGGTGGTGGAGCTTCTCTTAAGCTGGTCATTTATAACAAAGAAGAAAGAAGAATGTGCAGTCGGACACGGCTCATCTTTGTCTTCTGCGAAGCATTTCGTTGGAATGGAATCAATGGGCTTTGTGAATGATGAGTTGCCTAAAAGACAGCGTTGAAGCTGATTGGGTAGGAGACCTAGCTAGCATTTTTGGGCGTCAGCTTCTCCTCGTCCTTAAGCTTGTTCTTGCATGTCCAATGGCTTGCTACCCCTTGTTTATTGGTAGGCCTTTTCACCTTGTCTCCTCCACCCTTACCGTGATTACCCCTCCAAGCCTTAGGAGTTCTGTCCATCTTGGTCGGAGACTTTCTTGGCCTTCTGGACAGATATTCTACTCGTATTTAGTTTTTGTGTATACCCCTAATGTGCATGAGGTTCGCCCCTGTTTTTGGTGCCTTTGCTTCTTACATAGCATCCCTACTTGTCAAAACATAGAAAGAACAAAAAATCATTAGATGCCCCATGTTATGAGATAAGCAAAAGCATACAGTGCAGGTATATACATGTGTAGAAATGCATGTCTAATATACAGATTAAATGATATGATGAGTACTCTTCACTTCCTATCTCCTCTCTTTGGAATGTCTTCACTTGTAATACTTTCGTTGTCATGATTAAGTTGTTTCATTTTTACCTCCATTAGTTACACTTTGTTGCACTTCCAAAAAAAAAAAACTTTTTGCATTAACATTTGTTGGTTAGCAGAACCTTGGTCATGTCTCCAGAATTACCAAAGATGTGTCCGAGAGAATCTGTGTCAGATAGCGATAATTACAGATGTTGCATTTTTAGAAGTTTACATGGGGGATTACTTGGGCATAATTCTTTTGTTATGGAACAAATATTCTCAGAAGTTTCAGATAATTTAAATCTCTAAGCAGACATATAGACACCCTTAATGTATGATGCTCAGTACTTGTGTGATGACTAAACATCGGGTGCTGACAGGGAATGGCTGTGCAACAAAGTGCATGTTCATCAGCGTACGTTTGTTATGTCACCTGGCATTTTAGGACAGCTATCACGTCCAAAATTCAAGATATCTACAGATTCCAAATAGGTTGGTCATAAGTTGTTGTCTGATGACCTTACTTGCACGTGATTGGTGGAGGTAGAAAGCAATTTTCTTTTAGAGCAGATTGGGTTTAGTCGCGTCTGGTTCTATCCGGCAATTTTAGGCAATACCTTAATATGAAAGGAGGCAAGCCTCCCAGCGTTGGAATTTCTAGTGACAGTGGATCAGCTCCCATCTGTGGGAGGATAGGTGGGGCACCTCTTTTTTAGCATGAAAGTATAACTCGTATGATGTTATTTACTATATTAATTATCCAGGGAGCTTGTTATGTTATTCTGTGAGATGACCATAGGCGCTTGTAAACTTTTTCTTCGCATTGTGCAAAGTTGGGGATGGGGCCGGGCTTGTGTAAGGGAGAATGTTACGGAGTAACTGGAGGAGTTGTGATAGGTAAAGAGGAGTTGTCGTATGTAAAGGGGCAACTAACATTCAACTCTGTTAGGTTGAATAAAGAAAATAGCGAGTATCTTTTATTTATTTAATACATAAATGGCCTTTAGTGACATTTATGATTAGCATTGTTCGTCCAGAATTTCAGAAGCCGTAGCAATAGCTCCTAGTGATACATTTCAACGAGAAAGTCTCATTAGTTTTGCCTTGTGATATTAACATTTCAACCTCCACTATTACAAGGCAAACAGTGTGGGTCTGCCCCTTCTTCTTCTGTGTGTCAAGAATGATAATACTTTCTCCTGCATTTGCAAGTGTAGGAAACCTAGGACCCATTTTGGGGTGGCAAAGTTACTAGTAGAAGTATTTTTGGATTAAAATGAAGAAACAAGTATCTCAAAACTATGGATCGTCAAAGATCTTTGTATTGGAAAGACCTGTAAATTCAAAATTAGAGGCTCTATGGTAGGAACAGTTGTGCGATTCAAAGACAGGTTGCTGAGTGTCGTCATTTGTTACTTCGGGCAATTGGTTTTGCATCTCTCTTAACAAATTGTCATGTTTTATTGAGAAGTATAAGGAACTTGTGAGTTGTTTGATTTATATATATAGGTTCACTGACGTTATTAATTTCTTTCTTACTCAGGTTCTTATGTGACTCACGAAACAAACCACTTTGTTTACTTCTATTTGGACACAAAAGCTGTATTGCTGTTCAAATCTGGTTGAGAATGTTGCCGTTGCTGACGAGAGGTGGCGGGTTTCATGAGAGCGATGCCATGGCACGCGGTTGTATGTATCAATTGAAATCACTGGCATGGGATGTTCAGATAAACTCGTCCTGAGCTAACTTGGGGTAAATGCACTTTGACCTCCTGTACTATAGGACGATTGCAAAATGATCCCCTCTTCTAAAAAAAATTGAACTAAACCGTCTTGTACTCATCAAAACTGGGCAAAATGGACGGTTTTCATCCAAGTTAACACACTTCTTGGGTGGGAAATGTTTGACGTTCAAAACCTAAATTTTTAGGACGAAACTACCCTTTTGACCTAATAAAATACTAAACATTTGTCAAAAATCACCAAAAAATCTACCATTTTCATTTTAGTTCACTTGCAAACCTTAGAAAATTTGCAAACAGTGACCATTTTCATTTCAATTCATTGCAAACCTTCCTTTTAAAGGCCAACCGCAATTTCTGAAATTTTGAAATTAAATTTCTGAAGTCCAGTGGGCATAACCGACCCGTGCCCGCCTTTACCCGCGCAGTCACAGACCGAGCCTGCCCCGACCTGCTCGATGCCCATCCGACCCGATCCGATTGTACCTTTTAATTTTGAACCCTAATCACTTTCACTCCAGTGCCGCCAACCCCTTTGTCATGGCGCATACCTCTTCATATTGCAAGCATATCATTCACTTCCCCCGCCCGTCGCTGCCGCAACACGTTCACTCGAACTTACCGTGAGCCCTGCCCCGCCGCCAATTCTTCCTTCACCCACCCTAAATTATTTGAGAACGACTGTGTTTAAAAGAAGGGTAATTTTGATATTTTGACAAGCTCAGTAACGGTCGTTCATTTTTGTCCAGTTTTAATGAGTACATGAAGGTTTAGTTCAACTTTTTTTAGAAGAGGGGGCCATTTTGCAACCGCCCTGCCCTATAGTACAGGAGGTCAAAAATCATTTACCCCATCTTACTTAGTTGGAACATTGCTAGAAAAAAGCACTGTTTGAAAACCACTGTTTTGTTAGATAACATATTTTTCCTATTAAGGATCAAAGATCTGATTTCCATAGTGAAATTTATAAAGTAGCAAGCAGGCATGCAAGATTCCCTTTCCCAATTTCTAAAGCCTCTCAGTGCCTCAACATAGACTCTATCTTAGTACAAAATCACAACCCTTACATCCTTTCCTCTCAGTGTAATGTCGGAAGTTTTACAGAGATTACAATGAGCTCAACGCACAATTCTTCACAACCAAAAAGACTTGTATACATAGATGAGTTCAACTCGACCTAAAAGCGGAAATTAATAAGACTTGGTCCATCCAAATAGTCGACATGAGACTAAATAACTCCGAACGTGCACCTCCACAGAAGGCACGGAGAAAATCAAAATCCATGGGCTCTAATACTTTCGGATTTACAAGGTGGCAAAAGCAATAGAGGAAGAGCAAAACTCAGAGGCAATCGACTCCGTGTTCTTGTTTGGGTTCGCAGACTTGGATAGAGAGCTCAATAAGCAAACCTATTAGCTGGAATTCTAGCTGCCTTGCGACTGCTCGGTCGCGGTCTCATAGCAGCCAGTGCGCAGTTGTCTGTCTTAAGGGTCTCTTCTTCGTCCATGTATATTTGCCTGCACCTGCACTCCACGCTGCAAAATGCTCTGTCCCCTCTGTTTGAACCAGCATACAATGTACTAATCAGTTAAAGACTATATAAACATCTTTCATTCAGACAAATGAACCCACTAAACTGCTTATGCTCAATGTGTCTGTTCATGGTGATAATCATAGAACGAATTTGACAAGTGTGATAAAATTTAGCCATAAAAGAAGCCCCTTAGTGACAATCTTGAGACTGCACCTCCGCAGTTGATGCAGAAATCATATGCCACTACAAGTGACTGTTAAAGCTTATAACATCGCTAAAGACTGGATCGATTACATTGAGATTCAGTTTAGAGTGAAGAGTGCTAGTTGTAAGCCAACAGATTAGTCAAAATTGTAGCTCATAACAATGTCATCCCAGATCTTTGAACCCAACTGGTCATTAACTCAAAACTAAACCAAGAACTAGATCCAACTAAGCCCGAGAGAGAAGATATGGTGATCAAGCAAGATTCTTGGCCACACATATAACAACCCAAAAGAGATGTATGCTAAAGGCCCGACATGTGTGTGTGTGTGTGTTGAGTCTAGTTTCTCATTTCACTAGAAAGTGTACAGTTCTGGGACTTGTTGAAATTCATGGTGAAGAGTGCTTACTTGTACATGTAGATGTCTTTTCCAGGCAAGAGCTTCTGTTTACAGAGGAAACAGCAGTCCAGAAAAGCAGTTGCCGGAGGAGGATCCGCAGTACGACCAGTTGAAGATGGTGATGACTTCGAGTTCGGAGCAGAGGGTGATTTGATACTCCTGGTGAGCAGAACTTTGTTGAGAACCAGTTGTGGAGTTCTTCTGCTAACACTGGTACTACCCTTTTGGGCTTCTAGCACTATACTCAGCCCTACCATCTCTCATGGGGCCTATCTTTTCCGTTGACCCTCTTTCTCTCTTCTCTCCGGCGGCGGCGACGGCGACGGCGGGGAAGATTTAGTTGATAAGAATGAGAGAGATATTAAATAGAAGAGAGTTTGGAATTGGAGGCCTACAAAGGTGGGGGCTGTGGATCCTACGCACACAAAAATCCAACTTTTTGTGCTCTCAACTGCCACGTACACTATGCTTCCAAATTACTAGTGCTTTTTACTTTTATTTATATACGGCTTCTTTTTATTTTAGTACATAAATGGCGGAATTTCTTTTTCGACTGCAAATGCAAGATGATTAGACGAGAACGTAAATTTATCTGGAGCGATCGGCAGGAGATTCGAACACAGCATAGGTATTGTGCCTGGATTGAAAAGTAGGATTCGTTGAACCAACTCCGTATTGGTATTTTTATTTATACTTGAGAGTCGAAATATCACGTGGTGCAACTAATGAATGAAACTTTTATAATTAACGCCAAAATAGTTTTTGTAATTATCACCAGGTATACTGGGGGATAACGAGCAGAAATGGTGATTAAATTGTTCATCGAATTCGATAATGGTGGTGAATTTCTGTTTGTCACCATCTTTTTTTTTTTTTTTGGTCCACTGTAAAGCCCAAATTTCCATTATTAAGCGTAGTATTCCGCACCAGTTTTACAGCGACAAATCTTCAAAGTTGTCGGCTAGTGTGGCAAACTAAAGAAATACTCGGTACTTCATAGCGCCAATGCACAAACCAGGGCAAGCAATGGCAATACTTAGCAATGCATCATTTTGTATTTGATGCAGGCTACTCAAGTTTTATCTGTATAATTCAATGTGTATGTCCAGATTTGTTTTTTGGTGAAAAATAGCATGTTTACTCGTGTAAAGACATTATTCCGGTTAAATTAAGCAAAAATGAATTCTATTATTTTTAAGTGGTCAATTACCACAAGAGACCAAAACCGTTGCAGAATAACACCAAAAGAATTGTTATCTGCATTTCACTTCTTGCTACTTGTACTCCACTTTAGATACCGGTGATCGATTAGTGGCGCTCTCTGATCTCTTATAACAACATTTTTTTTTTAAAAAATGAAGCGCATTTATCGATGGCCCAACATTTTTCTTCCACATCTTTTTCTTAAATTTTTTTTTAAAATTCATTTTGACTATTTTTGTCTTTTGGGGTAGGTGCTGAGGTGATTACTTTAGAGTGCATGACAGTTGGATTAGGCCACAGGATTATCTGAACCGTACTTCATGGACCAATGTCATCCATGTGTCTGGTCTAGCCTGTACCAATATGTTGTTGCTCGTTATCCCTTTTGAGTTGAATGATTGGTTAAGTAATTGTGTAGATTAGCATCACCAACTCAAAGTTATCTCATCTTAAAGAAGATACTCGAAGCTTATTTAATTGTGACAGAGACATGAGGGTAATGGAAATAATTTGATTACACTTGGGAAATCATCCAAACTCATGATACGTCATGAGAATAATCTGTTCTTATATGTGCATATTTTTTTTCCCATCAAAATATGCACAATTTTTATGGTTTGATAGAATTTTACTTGGCCCGACGCCTTAAACGAGCTAATTTGACAATTTCTTCTGGTAATGTGGATCATCTGATATTTTTGAGTCACGTGTATTAGTGAAAAGAACATTACACCCAATTGAAGACGAAGTAACATCCTTGCCGAAATTTGATAAAACTTGCATTTGGAGATTCTCTAGATGGAGTTGGTCCCTGATTCGCCCAACTCATTGAAACCAACAACCATCGAAAATAAGCAGATCGAACAAACAAGTCATGATTTGCTCAACTAACCAATAACCATCAAAGTAAGCAAATCGAATAAAGAAGTCCTGGTTTGTTGTTGAGCTTGTGGTAATTCGATTTGATTCTTTACTGAATTGTGATGGAGATTTGGGAACTATGGGATCATGTGAGAGATAGTTGAAGGAATAGGTTAGGAAGCTTAATGTTTTTTGTCAAAACAATGTTAAAGCAACTTGAGCAAGTTGCACGACTCAAAACTAACATGTATAAGGGGTTCAGATATATGGGGTTGCCTTATAGGTCAATAAGGAGTTGGTTCAGCGGATTTTAGGATCTCAATCTGACCATGTGAATTCGAGTCCCCTGTCCGTTGTTTCTTATCGAGGACAAACTTGCGTCCTGGACCTACATGTGCTCCACACGCGAGTTTCCCGTGCGCTTCTTTCCTGATATAGGTGCGGGAATCAGGGGTTCAGATATATGTGGTGGCCTTATAGGTCCCTGAGACGCAATACTCTTTGCTTATTGGATCAGAGCCTTACGATCCCGGAGTACTCGCAATTAACCCCCTCAAGCATGTAGGGTTTTCGTGTCAACTTCCTCAGGTATCAACTATGACAATTGACTCTCCTTATCTCTAAAAAATTGGACCATAAAGAAATCGAATACAAGATTCCTAATATCTCTGTAAAACTTATGGCTTGCCAACAATACCCCCCAACTACCGTTGACATCTCTTTCTTCTCCAAAAATCCAACACGCCGCCGCCTCCATTCCAGTCACCGCCAGCGATACGCCAATACCCTTTTACTGTTGATACCGACCACCCGTGGGCACATATTTGCCATTGTTACTGACCACCCAAGCACAATTCAACGACCTCTCCTACCAACCAGCCATACATACTAGCACTTTGATCAATTACAAATGCCCCTTTAAAACTAACTCCATTCTCCCTTTTTGCCATCATTAAATATGTTCGAGGAGGGGGTTAATTCTGCTTATTAACATATGAGAGTGTCCGAGATAGTTGAGAGGGGTCAAATTCGATTACCCCTTAATAATCACTAAAAGTACTTTCGTGGCTACCAAAACAAAAAATAAAGAATAGATATACTATATTTTTAATGCATTATAGATGCAATAAATGTTGTGTGTTTCATAGTTTTGTGTTTTGTCCTTGAAAAAAAACGTATGTTCGTTTACATGTTCGAAGTTGGTGCGACCTTGCGAAATGTCTCGTTTTCTATCTATAAGAACCTAAAGACACTCAAATCACCTTCTCTCTCGTCCCCTTCGCCTCCTTGTTAAGTCCTTCGTCAATACCGTCGATTTTTTTTCCGATGTATGATGGGGTGGTAGTGTAGATTTTTTCGCTAGTGTGCTTGATTTCTAGTGTGTGTTGCTAATATTTTCTTTGAACCTTCTTGTGCTTCAGATCTTGTGATGTTAGATCCCCGGCTTATGTTATGGATTGTTCATGGGGCATCGCTTGTGATGCTAGATCAGTAGCATCGAATTGTGGGGTGTTTGTGTTAGGTCTCTCGATGTCGTGTTGGATAATTGCCAGAGATGGTGTTTGAGGTGGCGTTGGTGGGATCCCAAAAACACAACACAAAAAAGAAAAGAAAAAAAAAAGGCAAAAACCTTATTGTTGTTGCTTATTTCGTTTGTTAGCAGACCATATTGTTGACTTTTACATTACGTGATTTACTTTTTTGTGTACTTTTCCTTTCTACGATAATTATCGTACAACTAAGTTGTCATATGTGTACGTGTATTTCTATCTCCTTGCCTTTATGGATTGGGTAACTTGACTGCTTTACGGTCTTCGCCATGTGTATATATTTCATTATCACGACAACAACAAAAAAACATTGTTTAAAGTAAAAAATAAAAAATAAAATTGTTGTACATAAATTTAAGCTAGTTCTATTATCAAACAAGTTTTGATTTTGCTAAAGCAACGTTTGCATTCTAGTGATCGTATCATTTGCTTCTAAAAGTGTACAATATTATAACAAATCTGATATGTATTTTAGCATTAGAAATATCGCAAATTTCTTATATTCATTTCCCCTTTTGTTTTTTTTGAAAAATAGCATATGTCAATGCAGAGCATATAGTAAAAAATGGACGTAGTTGTTAGTTATCACCTCCCGAGAAGGTTAATTCTTTTTATCTCTGTTAGTGTAGTTTTTTTCTTTCTTCTAGTTCTGCATGTGTATGATTTAGGAAAACAAAAATGCAATTATATGGATAAAATATTTTCTCTACAGTTTTTTATTTATGTTCCATCAATTTCCAAAGATGAAGTGATGCCTAAAATTTGATTGATAAAGGATAACCCTAAAAATATATTCGGATGATTGCTTCACATTGTTCTTCAATCATAGGGGAATATATGCTAAAAAGGCTTCTTAAAGCATTGTCCGAGACTCCAAGTCCATTTCTGCCTCAAAGTGGTAAATGCATATTCTTGTGGATAATTGAATAGACCCATCTTGACGTTTTAAGACGGAGGAATTATTCTGAATGACTCAAATTGTTGGGGCGAAAAATAGCGGTAACGAAATTTAAAAGTTATTGATTTTTTAGCCATTTGGGACTTACGATATCCGTGACATAGTGACACTTACTATGTTTGGCTTTTGCTCTATAATGTCGGATTTTCATTCCTTTTGTGTTGATAGAGCAGATTCTAGACAGGTAAAGGAAGCATGTTGTTTATCTGCTTGTACATATCATGCCACGGAACACAGCTGTATCACGATTGGGTGAATGAAGGCCTTTGTGAGGAAGACGACTTATGCCATAACTAAATAAGCCTGTTTTTATGTGCGGGCTTGTAAATAGTCTATCGAGTCATGGGCATGTTATGATCACTTCTTATATTGTAATATTATGCGACACGATGAAAATAATGTGTATCTTTATTGTAAGTGTCATTCTCTCCTCACTCTCTCTATATAAAGGCCTCTACGAGGTCGAGGTCAAGCTACGCTCTCAGCCCTACTCTTTTTGGGCATCAACTTTCTTCCCTGCAGTAAACTATAAACTCACTTAGGTACCGGAGACCCTCCGCCGGATACCCCCCTCGTGTTTAGCAGATCTTTTTGTTGTGGTCGAAGGTCATCCAGACTTATTCTCCAACAAGTTTTATAAAACTTTGAACTACAGGGAATAATGATAATAGAGAAGTTACATTACTATAAGGTACCAAGCTTCATAACTAATGTGAGGACTAATATTCTGGCTCCAATGTTGAATGAAATTATGAAAAACCATTGAATAGGGTAAAATTAAACTTTTTTTATGAAAGTTGTGACTGTATGTCAGCAGACCCAAGGCCCAATACTGACGCCCAAGATGAGCTAAGTACTGGGCCGCACAAGTTTGAATCGACCCATTTTAAAATAATAAATATACGTTGCAATTTTATTAGCAAAAATCATGAATATATGATATATTCATGATGTCTACTTTAAATAACATTAGCAGACCTAATCCCCCTACTTATATTTCATCATAATTTTAGATCTCATTTTATTCTTTACTATATTTTTTTTGCATTTTTTTCTTCTTCTTGGTTGTCTTTATTAATACAAACCTCAACGTACGGATTATTATTTTAATAAGTTTAGTGTTTTTGAGAGTGACTATTTTTACCATTTTATATTATATGCCATTTTACTTGTTCGTTCGTTATTTAAATGCTAGCAATTGTTATTAAAGTTCATTTTTAACGACAAACGGTGATTGAAATTCCATATGAAAAGGTAAAAATAGCATACTTGTTATCATCGTTATTATTAATACTCTCTTTGTCCTACAAAATTGACCATATTTTCTTTTCAAACCGTCTCACAAGAATTGCTCACTTTTCTAATTTTAGAAAGATTCTATAAGTGTTTTTTCATATTTACCCTTTTTATTTTTATTTTCTCTCCACATTTATGTCACGCCCCCGACCCAGAGGCGGACCTTCATATACTACTAGCTTTGATCCCGTGCGTTGCATACGGAACACTGTATAAAAATTATAAAAAACTTATTTGACTACTTGAATGGATTTTGTAATACAACTGTGTTATGAATAACCATATACAAAAAATATACAAAAAGTGAGATCTAAAAATTTTTGACATTTCTTCGAATGTCAAAATTATAAGTGAGATCTAAAAAGTTTTTTTCGTGCAATAAGACGTTAGATGATTATAAGCGATACTTTTGAAGTGTACCTATGTTGTGATATGATAGTAGTAAAAAAAAGTGAAATTTAGTACCCTTTTAGTAAAAAGAAAGTCGTGAAATATTATACATGGGATAAAGAAAATAGATAACACTTGAACACACGGAAAAATAAAATAAACAAATTTGGTAACATATGAAAAGTTTAAAGAAGTAATATAAAAATAAAAAATACAAATTTAGGTTATCTTGACCCTTTCTTTCTATGTAAAGATATTGTGGATAACATAAGATTATTAAATTCTAAAACACCTAAGAAATGCACTGAAACTTTTCTTTTCTTGAATCGATGTTGGCGTCCAACTCCCAAAACTTTCAATTTTCAGGCAAAAAATGCTTGAGGCGGAGAGTGGATTCATAATGTTGAATAAAAGAAATGATAGGATTGATGAGACAATTATAACATATATTTATAATATTACAATTAGTTAATTTTGAGAGATTCAGGGAGGGATTTTGGAAGATTAATGGAAAAGATGATGATGGTAAGATTTTTAAAGTTAAAAGAAAAATCAGTTAAGGTTAATGTGTATAAATGAATGTCTTCAATCACTCATTTGAAATGACTAAATTTTAGGATATAAATTTAGAAGTAAATATATTAAAGTAAATTTTTTTAGTCCACATGGCAAAAAAAGAAAGTGTCCACGTAGACGGTGACGTGTACACATTCTCTCAGCTTCGACTTTCATATATATATAATTAGATTTCAAAATATTCCTGCTTACCATAAATATAACACCTAAAGCATTTTACCAAAATAAATAAATAAATATGACCTCAAAGATATATCTGAAACCAAAGGCATTCAAGTTCATCGTCAACATCTAATAATTGCAGCGGAAGTTCGATAACAATAATCACTTCCCATTCATTGAGTTACCAAAAAAATCACTAAACCAAAAACTATTACAAGGTTCTTATTGCAAAGCTACTAAAAGAGTTTTTAATTAAAGTTCAACTCCAAGCCTAAGCATAATGCCATTAACTCCTCTAAGCCGTCTCAGCTTAATTACCTGAAATGGGGAGGAAAGAGGGGGGGGGGGGGGGGTGAGCACAAAGCTTAGCAAAGATCTCACAAACACACCCACGGAATACAACGCATGTAGTCAATATTATGTATCTGAGTCAAAACGAAACATATGAAAATAAAGTGTAAAGACGATAATTAATCTTGGCATGACAAATCTCATTGCGAGAATTAACCCATCAAAGGTCGAGTCAAAGTCAAAGGGTCATAATCAAATAATTGAACTAATAATCAAATACAATACAATCACGTCACGTGACTGTAAAACACGTTAACTTAAGCACGCGGATGTTCTAAGTTCAAAGTTTGCATACCGGTAGCAATTGCCATATCATGTCATGTCATCACGTTATCCTAAACACGTGAAAGTTTTAAAACATTAGTTCAATTCAGAGAGGTCAAACGGATATCAAAGTATCTCACTGATATATTAGCCGCAAAAATATCAAAACTTGCATTTCAATAAGGACGACTTAACGATTTCAGAAATTACTCGATATTAGACTTAAGTTGAAGAGGACGAAGAGACAAGTTTAATGAAAATGGAATCGCTTGAATCCGAGTTCGTACAGTTCCAGAAATTTCAAATAACAAAATATAGGGAAAAAGGTTCACAAACTTTGTCAATTGCTAGAAACTTGACATGTGGCAAATCAATTTTGCCACTTCACGGCAACTTCCCCTGAAAATTCTTGAAGTCATCATTGACAGGTAATGATGCCGACGGACCATTGTTGGCGTGAAACAGTAAACATGAACAATAAACGGGGCAAGAAAATTTTACGACGGTCTAAGAAAAGACTATTCAAATCTACATTATCAAAGCAAATAATGATAATTTCTGACGAAATACCAATTTTATTATCGAAACCAAAAATCGGAATAACGCAACTAATCAAAGGATATAACAATAATATGAGATAGATGTATACATGAAATCCTTACCTCAAATCTACGCAATAATCTTCACTAAATTGCGTAAGCTTCCGAAAATCTTAAAATCTAAATATTGTAATTACCTCACTTACGTTAAAATCTTAACAAGCACAATTCTAATATGATCTAATTCATCCTTATAATCAAAAGTGGGTTCAAGATTCTTATCAATTGTGCGTAAAAATTGCAATCCCTTTAAAATCCTAATTTTTCCCTTATGCTATTTCTCTGTAAGGCAAAACTGAATATGTCCATAAACAAACTTTGCTAGCCCTTAAAAGTCTCTAAGTTTGGTAAATAATTAAAAGACCCATAAATATTCATTACTTATTTCAAAATACCCCAAAATAATTAAATTTGTAAAGATGCCCTAAACATAACAATAATTTGATGACAAGTTATTTGGGGTCTTACAATTTAACTCTTCGCCAACTCATTTTCTCTTCTGACCCACTTTCTTACGCTTTTTATTCTATTTCTCTCTTCACATCTAACACTTCACTAACTCATTTTATCTCTCATAACCCAGTTTCTTCCTCTCCTCTGGTAGAATGGAAAACTTACAATACATGACTTAAATCTTTAATCTGCATATACAAAAAATGTTATTAATTCATGTATGACGGATTGAGTATTAATTTGTTATTACTATTAGACATACAACTACGAGCATCTGCAACTAGTGTTTTGTTAGTTGTTGATCTGTGTGCAACAAACAAGGTCAAAACTAGTAGTACAAATTATTTAGGGGTCTGATTTCTAGTATAATTTGAACCCAAAAAAGAAGAAGAAGAACTATTTACACCTAGGTCCTTGGGATTAGGCCAAATTATACACGTATTTATTAGTTTGGACAAATTACATTGATATCTGTTGATTAACAGAATCATGAAATACATAACGGTTTTAATAAAATGACTATATTGTCAATGATTTAGAAGATAAATACTTAAAATGTCATCCCTTATCTGTTCCTGTTCTCTTTTGAAGAATAGCTGTCGTAACAGCAGCACCACCGCACATGGCGCCACTATTATCAACCTCAACCACTCATTAGAGGATTAGGATTGCCTGTTGTAACCCAAGGTTACAGCAGGGCTGCTGTGATTCCAAATGAGAGAGGGGGAAGAGAGAGAGAGAGGGAAGAGAGAGAGTTTACATCCCCTTGTCTCTCTCTTCCCTCTCTCTCTCTTCCCCCTCTCTCATTTGGGATCACAACACCCCTGCTGTAACCCAGGCTGTAACCATGGGTTACAGCAGGGGATCCTGATCCCTCATCTGAATACTACTGCGGCCTTGTACTAGTCCCACTATTGCCTTCACTAAAACCCATCTCGAACAACTCGAAGATCAAAATTCATATTCAACCCTAACAAAACTACCACCCACCACTCATCCTCGCCCACCACCATAAATTGCACAACTCATTACCACCATGATCCAGTCTCATAGCCTCAAATCATCACCATTAAAGCATCACATATCACAACCCATCATTGGCGCAATTAATCCACCACTGCAACCGCATCATCACCACAAAACCACCTCGTCACCACGCGTCCATGGCCGCACCTCATTCTGCCTACCACCCACCACTTATTGCTCCAGTTCACGTCGCCTCCAAGACAAAGAGGGCTGCCTTTGCAGAGGAGGGAAGACAATAGGAAACAAGAGGTTGAGAGGCTTGATGAACGAATAACTTACTCATGAAGGTTTTGAGGGATTGGACTAGGTTGGCAATCGTACCTTGTGAATTGGAGGTTGTGTTTTTGTCCTTGGCTGTCGAGGAAGGACTTGTGGAAAATTGAGCACCGCCATTGGCGGCTATATGTATGTTTACGAGTCTGTGCGTGCAAATTCGTTAGTTTGATTGTATGCATTTATGTCCGAGCAGATTGGTGGTTGTGTCGTGGTAGTTGGTGGTGTTGTGGTGATGCAATGATTGTAGTTGACGGTGTTGGAACGATTTAGTGGTAGTGCCGCGGTGGTGGTTAATACATGGTTGGAGTTGAAGGGTTTTAGAATTTTATATAATATGCACTATGTATCTATCATATATGTATTTAGATTTGGTTGGCATTCTATGTGCCTTCTAAAACTTTAATCTTATTTTCTTGAATTCTTATAATTTTAAAATAGAACTAAATAAGTGTTAAAAAAAATTGAATGGCCACAAAATAATCCCAAGTCCATGAATTCCCTTCCCCCATTTTATTATTAACTATCTCCCTTTTGTGCATAACACATGGTTTTAGTTAGTATACTGTACAAGGATAGTTAGTATTGGTTTCTAAAAAATAGGGTTAATTAAACTTATATTCCTGAGGTTAGGGTGAAATTACAGTTAATGATACACAGTTTCTAAAGGTAACAGACCGTGAATACAAACGTTAAAAAGGTAACACTTGTGTCCAACTGTTACAGATCCGTCCAAAAAATGTATTTTTTTCTGTGAAGTCATCAATACGTATTTTTAAAATGACAATACTATCCCTGTACTGTATATAATAAATTTTTTTTTGTATTTTTAACTTAGGGTTTCAAACCCTAATTTTCAAATCAGGGTTTGAAACCCTGATTTGAAAATTAGAGTTTCCAAATAAGTGTCCTTGAAATTTAGGATTTTCAAATTAGATTTTCAAACATTAGTTTAAAAGATTAGGGTTTGTAACATTAGTCCTTAAAACTTAGAGTTCTCAAATTCGAGTTTAAAATTTTAAAATCCTTATAACCAAATTAGGGTTTCTCTTCACCCTCCCCCTACCATCGTCGCCCCCACCCTCCCCGTCATGGCACCCACCATCCCCTCACCTCGCTGCCGCACCTACCATCCTCCTTCCTTGTCGCCGCACCCACCACCCCCTCCCCATCGCCGCACACATCCTCCCCCCACCTTATCACTGTTGACCAGCGGTTGTTTGTGTATGGTGGGATTGTTGGTATGGCCGGATATGTATGGTTTGTGTATGGTGGTGGTTTGTATGGCTTCATCGGCTGTGGTGGTGTGGGTGGGTACGTATGGCTGTGGTTTTGGTGTTGGGGTTGGAGTTGGCGCCAGTGGTGGGTTGCCCATGGTGGGTCGTCTGGTGGCGGTGGGTCAATTGAAGGCGGTGATGGGCTGATTGGAGGCAATGTAGGCTAATTGGTGGTAGTGGAAGGCTACTTTGACGTTGCCGCCGACGCCGTTCCGGTGGTGCCGTGGTGAAAGGTTCTGAAGAGGAAGAAATGGAAATTGAAGAGCGAGAAGATGGGCAGATCAGGAATTACAGTTCCACTTGTGGGCAATATGGTCTGTATTTGGGTATTCCGTTAGGTCAAATAACATAAAAGCCTATTTTCCAAACTTATGGACACGCGTGTAATTTCATCCAAACTTCAGGAAAATGAGTGTAATTAACCTTAAAAAAAATATGTATCGATGATATCAACAAAAAATATACTTTTCTAACCGATCAATAACAGATTGTCATGGCTGGTACATATTTCGCATCTTTGGTCACGCTCCGTTGGCTTTCCAAACTTTATGTTTCTTAACATAATTTTATACGACGTGTAATTAACCCAGAACAAATTTAAGCTGGGGAACAATCAAACCCTTGAAATCGAGACGGCAAGCCTGCAACAAGTAATTACTCTCTCTCTCTCTCTGTCCCTCCCTGTATACGCCCATAGCAGTTGGCTTGCTTTTATTTGTTGACAATTATGGATGTTATCTTACTTCTCACTGTTCAATTTTATGGTATATATATATGAGAAGATTTAGCAGTATATAATGCATTGCACTGAATTGCGTTCTTTGGTATTTATCTTGATGAAATTCGTCCAAATTTTTGTGGAATCCTTGTGTTTAATTAGCTTGAATATCTTACTTGAAGCAAATAAAGGACTGCAATCGCATTGCTACATTGGTAGGTAGTAGTTTCATGGACATTGACTCCATTTAAGAGTACTCAAATCTGCAGTACAATGCTGTCCCTAAGTTTTGTGTTTCGAAGGCAAAATTCTATGCCTCAGACGCTGCCAGGCGATTTGTAATCATGCAATTTCTGGCATACTGCGATAGATAAGAACTTACAGAAATAAACGTGGACGTTGACCACGTATCTTTTTGTGTGTGTGTGTGTGTGTGTGTGTGTGTGTTCTGGACGTCCTCACGTGGTTTTGGTCACACCTGGGACATGGTGCTAATTGATCGGCTGGGGGGAGTTGGGGGTTGTGTGGCTAGACTAGGAACTTCGTTCACACCATACCTGTAGGCTGGCTTTATTGTTCAACGGCGTACCATGGCGGTGAATAGGCCGTTAGGCCTTACTTGGAATGGCATTTAGCTTGATTATGGTCACTTAACCATGTTCAAGTTACAATTGGCTGGATCCTATTTCTGTATCTGACGTGGGCACAAGCTTGAATTGTGATGTTTTAGCATAAGCAAAAACAAGACTCGGAAGAGGAACATAAGAGTTTTAAGTGCTAATTATTTCTGCCTCTATCAGCATAGCGGGAAAGTTTGTGATAAATGTCTTTATCTGCGGAAAGGTTAACGCCAAGGGAATCAGCCGAGTTGACATGCATAGCCTCAGTAATGGAGTTCGAGTTCAGGGCTGAAATTCAATAACTAACGAGGAGCAAACCCCTGTACGCAGGAAGTATACAAGAAGAGAAACAAAAAGTCCCCGTTAAAAAATTATCAATGAAGACCATCAACCAAATCCAGTAAAGAATCCAAATTAGCCGTCCCGTAAGCCAGAAGACCAAGAGCACAAAAGTCTCAAGAAAAGTTTCTTCGCATCAGGCGCCTTCAAAACAACACTCATTCCTATGCGACTAAATACACCACGAGTGGAAAGAGGACTTTTGCATGTCAATAAAGTACCTATATCGACATGCCATTTTGGTACCCAATAGGCTTTTTTCCAGTCAATTTGTTCTTATTTATGTAAGAATCAGTTTGGCTGAAAGTTTATACTTTTTCCGTGGGAATCTATGCATACCATGACATGTTAGCACAATAGCTTGTGATAGTTTTTTACTTCACCTGATTGTCTCTATTCGCCGATATGGTGAATGATGTCGTTATAATTGGTGCCAGGGAAGTCTCCCTTTATCAATTGGATCAGAGAAGGCTGGATGAGCTAGTTAACTTGGATAAACCCCCAGTAGATGATAAGAGTCGTACTATGTTCGGCCTTATTGGCACTGCACATGTTGCTCCTTAGTACAGCTACTGTTTGCCACAAGGTACAACCATGCGCATATATAACAGGAATTGCCATTAGCTGGAGTGCCAATAGGGCTACCTCTGTTGATCTTATAAATGTTACGGCAATATCTATTGGTAGTCCTAGGTGGGGATGGTTTTTCTTTTGTAAATGAGTTAAACTGCATGTTGTTAAGCTTTCTCTGTGTTTCAAAAGAACATGAGAAGGGTGACATCAGTTGCTGTACAATTTTGGAAAAGGATACTGAGAAATCTTATCAGCAGAGCAGAGGGGAGTGAATGAAAGAACATTGATTGATTCCCACAAACAAATGATATTTCTAGCTTACATTTAGAATCTTTTACTTGGTGAGAAACGTGGCACTTTTTGGTGGCTGAAGAGTTTACAGAAATTCCTCTTGCACCTCACACTTTTTGGATCTATTTGTAAGAGAGAAGTTTTACAGAAAAAAGAATAATCAAGCAAGTTGAGAAGGAAGAGATAAAATTTCTTTAAGCAGTATAATTTCTGAAAAATGGGTTATGCGACTAGGATCTCTTTTCTAAATTCACCATGTAGCCTGCACTGTAGATTTTGGGCAGATTAAGATGCGTCATTCTGGAGTTGCTGGTTTCAACTATTGAAATCTCGGTAGGAAGCATATTGTTTTGCATCGAAAAGAGAAACTGTGAGGAATAGCCAACTCTTTCTTCTACAAAAGGGTCCTTTTTCCCTTCTATCAATTTCTTTTTATCAACAATACGAGTTGAATCACCATTTAGAATGTCATGCTATAAGTTTCGCAGTTGTCATACGAAGTTACAATGGCTTTAGCTGATTGGTTGTTTATAAGTATTTTGTTCTTGGACTTGAAATATTTGCTTTATAAATAGGAGTTTCAATGTACAGGACATGCTCGAGGAGAACTGTTAAATTCTTCAAATGCACATCTGGTATAAGCATGGCTGCTGGCTTCTTGCTTAAGGTATCGTTCTTGCATTTGCGTATAACAGCAGAATTTAGGAAGACCATGTTTAAGCAGTTGACGTGGTTCTTATTTTCTCAGAAAAGCTGGTAAAGTAGTTAATGATTTCTCTCTCGTGTCATTTTTCTTTGCAATATAACAAAATGATGCCTTTTACTAAATTGTCAGAAGTCTGAAAAAAAATTGGCAACTTCTGGATCAAATGACTTATAAGAGTTAGTAATAAACTTATATATGCGTCTGCTCACGTCTGTGCATTATATGTTGGCAAATTTAAACTACCGGAAAGTGTAATGCAGCATGCATACACAGCTTCTGACAACTTGGTTCACTATGTTCTTAAACAGGCCTCTTGACTCTTCTGAGCTGTATCACAGTCCAATGGCGAAGAGATCATGTTTACCGACTAGTTGGAATTTGCAATAAACAAAGTTGATATAAATTTGAAAAAGACAAAAAGCAACTCTTATTTAACCATTTGAAAAAGACAAAAAGCAACTCTCATTTAACCTTTTTTATTCTCTAAGAAGAATAACATTACACATGATGCCTTGGATAAATGAAACTAAACTGTACCATTTTTTTGCCTTTCTTTGTACATATTACTTTTGATAAGGTTCATTCACTTTCCGATTGCTACCTCGTTTGGAAACCCAAGTCCTTCCTCACAATTTTCTGTTTGATCTGCATATGCAACTTCACTACTTTCTCCCACCAAATTTCTTGCCTTTGATGATTCTCTCTCCCAGTCAGTTCTGTATATCACTGTTAAGATTGAAAGCAGACATGCCAACTGAGCCGCTAAAAGCCCATAACAAAGTCCCAAAAAATCTAGCTTGCACATAAAGGCTAAGGCTATGGCCACTGGTGTGCCCACCAAGTAAAATGAGTAGAAGTTAATACCGGCTCCAACACTAGGTCTAGCACTTCCCCGAAGAACCCCACAACATGTGGTTTGTGGACAGTTAGCAATCTCGCATAGTCCAATTATGGGTAGTGCAGCCGTCACTAGCTCTAGAACCTCGCTATCTTCAGTGAAGACTCTCCCCCAAGCTTCTTTACCAATTGTGGTCCATAAAAGACCAAATATTGAAGTTAGGAAAGCTAGTCCTATAGCTACTACAGTTGCTAGACGGGCCTTTTCTGGCATGCCTGCTCCAAGCTCGCTGCCCACTCTTGTTGAAACTGATGCACTTAGTGCTGAAGGTAATGTGTACATGAGAGAGGTTGTTTGAATTACTATAGCTGATGTTGCGAGGGTAACATGAGGCTTGTAAAGATAACCGGCTAGAAGTGTCATGAACTCGTACCACCACCATTCCAAACAAACAGCTAGACAGCTAGGTATGGCAAGTCGAAGTAGCATTGCCCATTCTTCTCCTGATGAACTACTTACAGACGGAGATGTTGGTCTTGGTACTAATGGTTTAGACAGAGGTCCAATTGGGGCTCTGGTGTACACTATATAGCCTAAAACAAAAAACAAGGTATTAAAGTTGGCCACAAAATTAGAAACTGCAATCCCCTGGATGCCGAGATGAAGGGTGAAGGCCAAGAAGATGGTGATGGGGACGTGTAGAAGTATTGCAAGTAAAGCGCACCACATTAATGGCCACGTTGTCCCTTTACTACGCAAGTAAATACGTAGAGGATGAAGAAGGCTATTAGCAATAAGATCTGGGATAGCGTACCGGCAATAGAGGCTTGCAATACGTGTTATTTCTGGGTCTTGGTGTAGCCTAAGCATGAGTGCATCAAGTTTAATCCATAGGAAGCCGATTGGCATTGATGCAAAAAGTAGCATAAGGATTGTTCGTTTTAGGGTTAGAGAGACCATCTTTAAGTTTCTCGAACCAAACGCTTGGCTACAAAGTGGCTCCATCCCCATGGCTAGGCCTGATAAAACGGAGTAGCCCGTGATGTTTGTGAAGCCGATGGCTAGTGCTCCGCCTGCCAGCTCGAGGCTGCCTAGCCTTCCCATGCATGCAACTAAAGTCATGTTTTTGAGGTAGCCCACCAATCCCATGGCAACTATAGGGAAGCCTATGTCTGTTATTTTCTTCAACTCCTTCTGCACCTTGCAATTCATTGATAAAAAAAACGTGTCAGTGGTTGTTTGTACACTTGTTTGAAGAATGACATTTGAGCTTTTAGGATTTTGTGGTCCTTACCTCTGCCATTGTCTGGTGCTTTTGAGTGTGCTCTGCTACCATCTTTCTTCCTTTCTTTCTCAGTTTTCTTGTACGTTGGAGAGAGAGGTGGAGAGGGAGGGAGAGAGAGAGGGGGGGGGGGGAGAGAGAGAGAGAGAGAGAACTGCCAGTGTAAGAGGAAACTAATGACATCTATATAGTGGTGGGGGGTGGTGGGGTTTTCTAAAAGCTCAGAAATAGGAAAATGAAGTAATGTAAAAGAAGAATAGATAACGTCTTTTAACCTTGAAAGATTAAAGGGCTTCTCTCATACTATTCCAGCTAGAATTTGTCACTTTGCCATATATAAGAGAACATATCTACTTCCTCTCCTAAGTGAATCATGCAAAAATGTTATGTTACCTAAATTTTTCTTCACATGAAGAAGTTTTGCGATAGGAATATTGTATTTAGTGATGATTGTTACTACTATGCTCAAAAGAAATGCTCGTGTTACGTGGTCACTAGGCTCATATTTCACTCTTGGCTTCTCCTGTAGTGTTTCTTTTGATATTCTTTGAATATCTCGAATGGCGTTGGTAAAGTTGATCAACTTACTTTAAGCGGGCCTTATATACATATCATGGGCTGTTTTAGACCGGGGAAGCAACCAATTAATGAAGCTACTTTTATGCAAATAATTGTGACATTTGATTTTCAAGTTCTAATGTTACGGACCATATTTTTGGTCCAAGCAAAATCAGAAAAGTTTGTATCCTGTTATATCCTCCCTTTTTCCTTCCAACCACATTCTTGTTTGCCTTTATGAGATGTTAATATCTTTTTCAATCATTACAGGGTTGAGATATTTGGTGCTCCTTAGTGTTAAAAGGTTAGTATAGAGGACTTGGGGGTTTGGCAAAGCTCCTACTAGCATATGTTTAAAACCATATAAAAAACAAGACTGTGAGATGTTTTTATATTAATAATAAGTGAGCTTAGACATGTACCTTTGTAACATCTCAGGTATTATACCTTAGTTATCATGATTCAGTGAAGGACCGCACTGGATTTGAAAATTAGGTAAACTTTTCCCATGTAAGTAATGGAAATGATCTACAATATGTTGAAGTGGGAAGGTTCTGGTTCAGGTCCATGTCACATACAAGTAGAAATTTTTAGACTAAACTAACAAAAATCTTATGCCACATGTATTTGCGAGATTTCTTTAGTGGAAGTGGAACAAAAATGAAGGACAAAGCCAACTGCTTTCAGTATAAGCTTATTTTCAATAGTAGCATGCCTCATCTCCGGAGAAGTTAATACGACAAGCCTTCTTTCATTATCATATCTTGCTTTCTCCTCTTTTATAAGCTTGGTTTGGTTCTTCAACCAGTGCTCTCTGTCCATTTTGGTTATTCTACTAGAGTTCTGTGTATACTTGTAGAACTTGTTGCTTGGTGTGCTTAGTTAGTTATTTTTGGATCTACTTTAAAAGTTGTCATCTCAGCACATGTTGTTTCTTCTAGTAGGTGCATAATTTGTTCACCAGTGGTGGGCCACTGGACCTGCATGTACCTTCTTAACTTGTTAATAGAAACGTCCATGCAAGTCTTTATTGTATGCATGATGTACATTTCCTACAATCCTATTTATGCAACTGCTCCATGCATACCTGAATGGTTTTGTATTACTAATTATATGTTTTTTTGAATAAGTGATTTTCCTACGCCTAGCTATACTAGCATCTATTGCGTAATAGAATGTCATATGCGCTACCCTGATTTAGTTTTTTAAACCTTTTCGTGACTACAGAAGCATTTTCATAACATATGGTGGTGCTGGCTGTGAGCCTAAAAACGTCTGAAGCAAAAGATAGCGAGGTGAGTAATTTATGGCAGGTTGTTAATAGTGAGTGTGAACTAAAACTTCTTATATGGTTAGGCATGTTACTTGTAAGTTCTTCTTTAACTTCATCATTTCTATAACCTGCACAGATTTTCCCGAGAACAAGCCATTTGATTCAAAATAAACCTCCCAACATAATGAAGAGCACTAACTTCTTGGTCAAACGTATCATCAATCTCCTTTGAAAAGGAACAATTATTGACTATTAATTATCTTATATCTCTCCCCCCTACTACAAAGTAATATGCTTAGTTCTCGTTCTCTGTATGGTCCTCTCTCTAAATGTGTTTAGTGGTAACGTATGTTACATGCCCCAGCACCTACAGCGAAGATAATCTTCTTGGCACAAAGATAATCTTCTTGTCACTTACATGAAACCATGCATGTGGGTTTAGTTACACCTAAAGGGGGACAAATCAATCTTCATCACTAACAATTACCCCACTTTCGATGATAATCGTTCTGACAATTGCGTTTTCAATCACTTCCCTTCGTCTATGTCATGGATGGGTCGAGAAATTATACCATCCTAGCCAATACCGTTTCAACAGCCATCATGGTATGGTTGATAAGAGGGTGTAGTACCATCTCCCACAGTCACATCCCTCGTGTTTGGTGTTTATGATTGTGTCTTTGGTCCTAAAATTTCAGGCATCGTAGCGAAGAACTTGAACAACAAGCAGCTTTTTCTCACTCCCCACCACCCTGCAATGAGTGATGGAGAGTACCCATATATCCCGTCAGTACCCCGAGAAGTCGAAAAGTTGAGAACTGCCTCTTTTGATAAAGAATGATGAGATCATGCACGAACCACCAATCGCAAACATAACTAAATATTACGAGGGTAACATATTGGGTAAATAAACCACAACTTGCACCAAAGTCACCATTAATCAGATAAATGCGTTTGTTTCCACGCCGCACATATATTTTTTATGGCCGTCTTTTTTTCAGCGTCTTCTTTTGACAATCAAAAGGTGGTGAGGCTCAATATTAAAATATTTACTATTTTTGGCTTTATGATCAAACAACATGATTGCAGTCAAAACTTAATACACAGATTTTGTGGATCTTAGAGTGAATTCTCTGGTGGGGGCCATGAGCACTTGACTTTCTTACTAGATATAGCACTAGTCGGCAGTCGCTATGTGTTCCTCTTTGTCAACATACTTCCCTCTTTCATTATGCCGTAACTATGGTTGTATTGTATCATCTCCTGAATGGCAACAGGGAAAGGATCTTCTTCTACTAGATTTGTTCCACATTACTCAGTACAGATCCATTCGCTCAAGACAGCACCAACCCCACCCCCACCCCCACAAAAAAAAAAAAAAAAGAAAAAAGAAATCCCACTCCACCCACACAGATCATATGCACACGAAAACCTTTTGAGAAAAAAAAAAAAACAAAAAACCTGCACCAATGCGCACACAATTTCCAGAGAGTGCGAGGTAATCACTCTTACGGTACGATTTCGATTTGAAGAGCTTTGGTTTACTCACTTTAGAAATTTCATCAAAATGTTATCATCATCTTTAGCAAGCCACAATATGTTGAACTTTGATGCAGCTGAAGGGAGAGGGCTTCCAATAGAACCTTCTCATTTAAGTGCCTCATAAGTCCTAATCAGTAGCTTTCTTCATGAGAAACTAGTGCTTTGCCTTTGTGACTTCAAGGATGATGAAAGCAAGGTTATTAGTAACCCCTTTAACCAATCTACTATCTTTTCATTATTGTTACTAATATATGCCTCTGTGTGTGTGTGCGCGCTCGCGCGTGCGTACGCGTGTGTTTTTTCTGTTAATCAATTGGAACTGATGTTAGCATAATGATACACATTGTTGAATAGGGGTGATTTCAGTGGGTCTATGGTCTCATTTATTATGTCTTGTTTCCACACTACGCTCATTAGTGCAGCTAAATGTTTTCATATACCTAACTAAACTCCTCGAAAGGTCATTGGTCTAAAGTCCACGGTCACATCTGAATCTTGAATTATGTAAGATGGGTTGCCACCAGGCCATCCAGCGGACCACTTGCTCAAACTACAGAGACGTGTTAACATGTATATTGCTTTACTTTTAACAAGGCATGATCAAGACAGACTTTATCATCCAGTCTTTTCAAATGCCAATTTGATGTCAACATTAGTCATCTCCTCCTTGTGTACCTTAAATGATATTCTCAACAATTTATTTTACAAGACCAAGGCATCCCATAGATAGCAAACTATTCTGATGAGATATTTTCTTATCATACTTTGATACAAGCATATTTGGCCCAATTGTGATACACATTTTATTCGCTCAAAAGGGGGGTTTCAATCATCTCTCGGTAGTGGATTTGAGTCCAACGGGCACTCGAGCATGA
>JAVXUO010000757.1:0-163662 GCA_033065855.1 Escallonia rubra | reverse complement strand
ACCAATTTTATTATCGAAACCAAAAATCGGAATAACGCAACTAATCAAAGGATATAACAATAATATGAGATAGATGTATACATGAAATCCTTACCTCAAATCTACGCAATAATCTTCACCAAATTGCGTAAACTTCTGAAAATCTCAAAACCTGAATATTGTAATTACCTCACTTAAGTTAAAATCTTAACAAGCACAATTCTAATATGATTTAATTCATCCTTATAATCAAAAGTGGGTTCAAGATTCTTACCAATTGTGCGTAGAAATTGCAATCCCTCCAAAACCTTAATTTTTCCCTTATGCTATTTCTCTGTAAGGCAAAACTGAATAAGTCCATAAACAGACTTTGCTAGCCCTTAAAAGTCTCTAAGTTTGGTAAATAATTAAAAGACCCCTAAATATTCATTACTTATTTCAAAATACCCCAAAATAATTAAATTTGTAAATATGCCCTAAACATAATAATAATTTAATGACAAGTTATTTGGGGTCTTACAATTTAACTCTTCGTCAACTCATTTTCTCTTCTGACCCACTTTCTTACGCTTTTTTATTCTATCTTTCTCTGCACATCTAACACTTCACTAACTCATTTTATCTCTCATAACCCAGTTTCTTCCTCTCCTCTGGTAGAATGGAAACACATACAATACATGACTTAAAAATCTTTAATATGCATATACAAAAAATGTGATTAATTCATGTATGACGGATTGAGAATTAATTTGTTATTACTATTAGGCATACAACTACGAGCATTTGCAACTAGTGTTTTGTTAGCTGTTGATATGTGTACAACAAACAAGGTCAAAACTAGTAGTACAAATTATTTAGGGGTCTGATTTCTAGTATAATTTGAACCAAAAAAGAAGAAGAAGAACTATTTACACCTAGGTCCTTGGGATTAGGCCAAATTATACACGTATTTATTAGTCTGGACAAATTACACTGATATCTGTTGATTAACAGAATCATGAAATACATAACGGTTTTAATAAAATGACTATATTGTCAATGATTTAGAAGATAAATACTTAAAATGTCATCCCTTATCTGTTCCTGTTATCTTTTGAAGAATATATGTCGTAACAGCAGCACCACCGCACATGGCGCCACTATTATCAACCTCAACCACTCATTAGAGGATTAGGATTGCCTGTTGTAACCCAAGGTTACAAAACCCATCTGCAACTCTAATTCCAAATCAGAGACCCTAACAGAAGAGAGAGGGAAGAGAGAGAGTTTACATCCCCTTGTCTCTCTCTCCCCTCTCTCTCTCTTCCCCCTCTCTCATTTGGGATCACAACACCCCTGCTGTAACCCAGGCTGTAACCATGGGTTACAGCAGGGGATCCTGATCCCTCATCTGAATACTACTGCGGCCTTGTACCAGTCCCACTATTGCCTTCACTAAAACCCATCTCGAACAACTCTAAGATCAAAATTCATATTCGACCCTAACACAACTACCACCCACCACTCATCCTCGCCCACCACCATAAATTGCACAACTCATTACCACCATGATCCAGTCTCATAGCCTCAAATCATCACCATTAAAGCATCACATATCACAACCCATCATTGGTGCAATTAATCCACCATTGCAACCGCATCATCACCACAAAACCACATTGTCACCACGCGTCCATGGTCGCACCTCATTCTGCCTACCACCCACCACTTATTGCTCCAGTTCACGTCGCCTCCAAGACAAAGAGGGCTGCCTTTGCAGAGGAGGGAAGACAATGGGAAACAAGAGGTTGAGAGGCTTGATGAACGAATAACTTACTCATGAAGGTTTTGAGGGATTGGACTAGGTTGGCAATCGTGCCTTGTGAATTGGAGGTTGTGTTTTTGTTCTTGGCTGTCGAGGAAGGACTTGTGGCAAATTAAGCACCGCCATTGGCGGCTATATGTATGTTTACGAGTCTGTGCGTGCAAATTCGTGAGTTTGATTGTATGCATTTATGTCCGAGCAGATTGGTGGTTGTGTCGTGGTAGTTGGTGGTGTTGTGGTGGTGCAATGATTGTAGTTGATGGTGTTGGAACGATTTAGTGGTAGTGCCGTGGTGGTGGTTAGTACATGGTTGGAGTTGAAGAATTATAGAATTTTATATAATATGCACTATGTATCTATCATATATGTATTTAGATTTGGTTGGCATTCTCAGTGCCTTCCAAAACTTTAATCTTATTTTCTTAAATTCTTATAATTTTAAAATAGAGCTAAATAAGTGTTAAAAAAAATTGAATGGTGACAAAATAATCCCAAGTCCATGAATTCCCCCGTGATCTCCCTTCCCCCATTTTATTATTAACTATCTCCCTTTTCGTGCATAACACATGGTTTTAGTTAGTATACTGTACAAGGATAGTTAGTATTGGTTTATAAAAAATAGGGTTAATTAAACCTATATCCCTGAGGTTAGGGTGAAATTAAAGTCAAGGACACACAGTTTCAAAAGGTAAGAGACCGTGAATACAAACGTTAAAAAGGTAACACTTGTGTCCAACTGTTACAGATCCGTAAAAAAAATGTATTTTTTTCTGTGATGTCATCAATACGTATTTTTAAAATGACAATACTATCCCTGTACTGTATATACTAAAAAAGTTTTTGTATTTTTAACTTAGGGTTTCAAACCCTAATTTTCAAATCAGGGTTTGAAACCCTTATTTGAAAATTAGAGTTTCCAAATAAGTGTCCTTGAAATTTAGGATTTTCAAATTAAATTTTCAAACACTAGTTTAAAAGATTAGGGTTTGTAACATTAGTCCTTGAAACTTAGAGTTCTCAAATTGGGATTTAAAATTTTAAAATCCTTATTTCCAAATTAGGGTTTCTCTTCACCCTCCCCCTACCATCGTCGCCCCCACCCTCCCCGTCATGGCACCCACCATCCCCTCACCTCGCTGCCGCACCTACCATCCTCCTTCCTTGTCGCCGCACCCACCACCCCCTTCCCATCGCCACACACATCCTCCCCCCCACCTCATCGCTGTTGACCGGCGGTTGTTTGTGTATGGTGGGATTGTTGGTATGGCCGGATATGTATGGTTTGTGTATGGTGGTGGTTTGTATGGCTTCATCGGCCGTGGTGGTGTGGGTGGGTACGTATGGCTGTGGTTTTGGTGTTGGGTTGGAGTTGACGCCAGTAGTGGGTCGACCGTGGTGGGTTGTCTGGTGGCGCTGGGTCAATTGAAGGCGATGATGGGCTGATTAGAGGCAGTGGTAGGCTAATTGGTGGTAGTGGAAGGCTACTTTGACGCTACCGCCGACGCCGTTCCGGTGGTGCCGTGGTGAAAGGTTCTGAAGAGGAAGAAATGGAAATTGAAGAGCGAGAAGATGGGCAGATCAGGAATTACAGTTCCACTTGTGGGCAATATGGTCTGTATTTGGGTATTCCGTTAGGTCAAATAACATAAAAGCCTATTTTTCAAACTTATGGACACGCGTGTAATTTTACCAAAACTTCAGGAAAATGAGTGTAATTAACCTTAAAAAAAAATATGTATCGATGATATCAACAAAAAATATACTTTTCTAACCGATCAATAACAGATTGTCATGGCTGGTACATATTTCGCATCTTTGGTCACGCTTCGTCGGCTTTCCAAACTTTATGTTTCTTAACATAATTTTATACGACGAGTAATTAACCCAGAACAAATTTAAGCTGGGGAACAATCAAACCCTTGAAATCGAGACGGCAAGCCTGCAACAAGTAATTACTCTCTCTCTCTCTCTGTCCCTCCCTGTATACGCCCATAGCAGTTGGCTTGCTTTTATTTGTTGACAATTATGGATGTTATCTTACTTCTCACTGTTCAATTTTATGGTATATATATATGAGAAGATTTAGCAGTATATAATGCATTGCACTGAATTGCGTTCTTTGGTATTTATCTTGATGAAATTCGTCCAAATTTTTGTGGAATCCTTGTGTTTAATTAGCTTGAATATCTTACTTGAAGCAAATAAAGGACTGCAATCGCATTGCTACATTGGTAGGTAGTAGTTTCATGGACATTGACTCCATTTAAGAGTACTCAAATCTGCAGTACAATGCTGACCCTAAGTTTTGTGTTTCGAAGGCAAAATGCTATGCCTCGGACGCTGCCAGGCGATTTGTAATCATGCAATTTCTGGCATACTGCGATAGATAAGAACTTACAGAAATAAACGTGGACGTTGACCACGTATCTTTTTGTGTGTGTGTGTGTGTGTGTGTTCTGGACGTCCTCACGTGGTTTTGGTCACACCTGGGACATGGTGCTAATTGATCGGCTGGGGGGAGTTGGGGGTTGTGTGGCTAGACTAGGAACTTCGTTCACACCATACCTGTAGGCTGGCTTTATTGTTCAACGGCGTACCATGGCGGTGAATAGGCCGTTAGGCCTTACTTGGAATGGAACGTAGCTTGATTATGGTCACTTAACCATGTTCAAGTTACAATTGGCTGGATCCTATTTCTGTATCTGACGTGGGCACAAGCTTGAATTGTGATGTTTTAGCATAAGCAAAAACAAGACTCGGAAGAGGAACATAAGAGTTTTAAGTGCTAATTATTTCTGCCTCTATCAGCATAGCGGGAAAGTTTGTGATAAATGTCTTTATCTGCGGAAAGGTTAACGCCAAGGGAATCAGCCGAGTTGACATGCATAGCCTCAGTAATGGAGTTCGAGTTCAGGGCTGAAATTCAATAACTAACGAGGAGCAAACCCCTGTACGCAGGAAGTATACAAGAAGAGAAACAAAAAGTCCCCGTTAAAAAATTATCAATGAAGACCATCAACCAAATCCAGTAAAGAATCCAAATTAGCCGTCCCGTAAGCCAGAAGACCAAGAGCACAAAAGTCTCAAGAAAAGTTTCTTCGCATCAGGCGCCTTCAAAACAACACTCATTCCTATGCGACTAAATACACCACGAGTGGAAAGAGGACTTTTGCATGTCAATAAAGTACCTATATCGACATGCCATTTTGGTACCCAATAGGCTTTTTTCCATTCAATTTGTTCTTATTTATGTAAGAATCAGTTTGGCTGAAAGTTTATACTTTTTCCGTGGGAATCTATGCATACCATGACATGTTAGCACAATAGCTTGTGATAGTTTTTTACTTCACCTGATTGTCTCTATTCGCCGATATGGTGAATGATGTCGTTATAATTGGTGCCAGGGAAGTCTCCCTTTATCAATTGGATCAGAGAAGGCTGGATGAGCTAGTTAACTTGGATAAACCCCCAGTAGATGATAAGAGTCGTACTATGTTCGGCCTTATTGGCACTGCACATGTTGCTCCTTAGTACAGCTACTGTTTGCCACAAGGTACAACCATGCGCATATATAACAGGAATTGCCATTAGCTGGAGTGCCAATAGGGCTACCTCTGTTGATCTTATAAATGTTACGGCAATATCTATTGGTAGTCCTAGGTGGGGATGGTTTTTCTTTTGTAAATGAGTTAAACTGCATGTTGTTAAGCTTTCTCTGTGTTTCAAAAGAACATGAGAAGGGTGACATCAGTTGCTGTACAATTTTGGAAAAGGATACTGAGAAATCTTATCAGCAGAGCAGAGGGGAGTGAATGAAAGAACATTGATTGATTCCCACAAACAAATGATATTTCTAGCTTACATTTAGAATCTTTTACTTGGTGAGAAACGTGGCACTTTTTGGTGGCTGAAGAGTTTACAGAAATTCCTCTTGTACCTCACACTTTTTGGATCTATTTGTAAGAGAGAAGTTTTACAGAAAAAAGAATAATCAAGCAAGTTGAGAAGGAAGAGATAAAATTTCTTTAAGCAGTATAATTTCTGAAAAATGGGTTATGCGACTAGGATCTCTTTTCTAAATTCACCATGTAGCCTGCACTGTAGATTTTGGGCAGATTAAGATGCGTCATTCTGGAGTTACTGGTTTCAACTATTGAAATCTCGGTAGGAAGCATATTGTTTTGCATCGAAAAGAGAAACTGTGAGGAATAGCCAACTCTTCTACAAAAGGGTCCTTTTTCCCTTACTATCAATTTCTTTTTATCAACAATACGAGTTGAATCACCATTTAGAATGTCATGCTATAAGTTTCGCAGTTGTCATACGAAGTTACAATGGCTTTAGCTGATTGGTTGTTTATAAGTATTTTGTTCTTGGACTTGAAATATTTGCTTTATAAATAGGAGTTTCAATGTACAGGACATGCTCGAGGAGAACTGTTAAATTCTTCAAATGCACATCTGGTATAAGCATGGTTGCTGGCTTCTTGCTTAAGGTATCGTTCTTGCATTTGCGTATAACAGCAGAATTTAGGAAGACCATGTTTAAGCAGTTGACGTGGTTCTTATTTTCTCAGAAAACCTGGTAAAGTAGTTAATGATTTCTCTCTCGTGTCATTTTTCTTTGCAATATAACAAAATGATGCCTTTTACTAAATTGTCAGAAGTCTGAAAAAAAATTGGCAACTTCTGGATCAAATGACTTATAAGAGTTAGTAATAAACTTATATATGCGTTTGCTCACGTCTGTGCATTATATGTTGGCAAATTTAAACTACCGGAAAGTGTAATGCAGCATGCATACACAGCTTCTGACAACTTGGTTCACTATGTTCTTAAACAGGCCACTTGACTCCTCTGAGCTGTAGCGCACTCGAATGGGCAAGAGATCATGTTTACCGACTAGTTGGAATTTGCAATAAACAAAGTTGATATAAATTTGAAAAAGACAAAAAGCAACTCTTATTTAACCATTTGAAAAAGACAAAAAGCAACTCTCATTTAACCTTTTTTATTCTCTAAGAAGAATAACATTACACATGATGCCTTGGATAAATGAAACTAAACTGTACCATTTTTTTGCCTTTCTTTGTACATATTACTTTTGATAAGGTTCATTCACTTTCCGATTGCTACCTCTTTTGGAAACCCAAGTCCTTCCTCACAATTTTCTGTTTGATCTGCATATGCAACTTCACTACTTTCTCCCACCAAATTTCTTGCCTTTGATGATTCTCTCTCCCAGTCAGTTCTGTATATCACTGTTAAGATTGAAAGCAGACATGCCAACTGAGCCGCTAAAAGCCCATAACAAAGTCCCAAAAAATCTAGCTTGCACATAAAGGCTAAGGCTATGGCCACTGGTGTGCCCACCAAGTAAAATGAGTAGAAGTTAATACCGGCTCCAACACTAGGTCTAGCACTTCCCCGAAGAACCCCACAACATGTGGTTTGTGGACAGTTAGCAATCTCGCATAGTCCAATTATGGGTAGTGCAGCCGTCACTAGCTCTAGAACCTCGCTATCTTCAGTGAAGACTCTCCCCCAAGCTTCTTTACCAATTGTGGTCCATAAAAGACCAAATATTGAAGTTAGGAAAGCTAGTCCTATAGCTACTACAGTTGCTAGACGGGCCTTTTCTGGCATGCCTGCTCCAAGCTCGCTGCCCACTCTTGTTGAAACTGATGCACTTAGTGCTGAAGGTAATGTGTACATGAGAGAGGTTGTTTGAATTACTATAGCTGATGTTGCGAGGGTAACATGAGGCTTGTAAAGATAACCGGCTAGAAGTGTCATGAACTCGTACCACCACCATTCCAAACAAACAGCTAGACAGCTAGGTATGGCAAGTCGAAGTAGCATTGCCCATTCTTCTCCTGATGAACTACTTACAGACGGAGATGTTGGTCTTGGTACTAATGGTTTAGACAGAGGTCCAATTGGGGCTCTGGTGTACACTATATAGCCTAAAACAAAAAACAAGGTATTAAAGTTGGCCACAAAATTAGAAACTGCAATCCCCTGGATGCCGAGATGAAGGGTGAAGGCCAAGAAGATGGTGATGGGGACGTGTAGAAGTATTGCAAGTAAAGCGCACCACATTAATGGCCACGTTGTCCCTTTACTACGCAAGTAAATACGTAGAGGATGAAGAAGGCTATTAGCAATAAGATCTGGGATAGCATACCGGCAATAGAGGCTTGCAATACGTGTTATTTCTGGGTCTTGGTGTAGCCTAAGCATGAGTGCATCAAGTTTAATCCATAGGAAGCCGATTGGCATTGATGCAAAAAGTAGCATAAGGATTGTTCGTTTTAGGGTTAGAGAGACCATCTTTAAGTTTCTCGAACCAAACGCTTGGCTACAAAGTGGCTCCATCCCCATGGCTAGGCCTGATAAAACGGAGTAGCCCGTGATGTTTGTGAAGCCGATGGCTAGTGCTCCGCCTGCCAGCTCGAGGCTGCCTAGCCTTCCCATGCATGCAACTAAAGTCATGTTTTTGAGGTAGCCCACCAATCCCATGGCAACTATAGGGAAGCCTATGTCTGTTATTTTCTTCAACTCCTTCTGCACCTTGCAAGTCATTGATAAAAAAAACGTGTCAGTGGTTGTTTGTACACTTGTTTGAAGAATGACATTTGAGCTTTTAGGATTTTGTGGTCCTTACCTCTGCCATTGTCTGGTGCTTTTGAGTGTGCTCTGCTACCATCTTTCTTCCTTTCTTTCTCAGTTTTCTTGTACGTTGGAGAGAGAGAGAGAGAGAGAACTGCCAGTGTAAGAGGAAACTAATGACATCTATATAGTGGTGGGGGGTGGTGGGGTTTTCTAAAAGCTCAGAAATAGGAAAATGAAGTAATGTAAAAGAAGAATAGATAACGTCTTTTAACCTTGAAAGATTAAAGGGCTTCTCTCATACTATTCCAGCTAGAATTTGTCACTTTGCCATATATAAGAGAACATATCTACTTCCTCTCCTAAGTGAATCATGCAAAAATGTTATGTTACCTAAATTTTTCTTCACATGAAGAAGTTTTGCGATAGGAATATTGTATTTAGTGATGATTGTTACTACTATGCTCAAAAGAAATGCTCGTGTTACGTGGTCACTAGGCTCATATTTCACTCTTGGCTTCTCCTGTAGTGTTTCTTTTGATATTCTTTGAATATCTCGAATGGCGTTGGTAAAGTTGATCAACTTACTTTAAGCGGGCCTTATATACATATCATGGGCTGTTTTAGACCGGGGAAGCAACCAATTAATGAAGCTACTTTTATGCAAATAATTGTGACATTTGATTTTCAAGTTCTAATGTTACGGACCATATTTTTGGTCCAAGCAAAATCAGAAAAGTTTGTATCCTGTTATATCCTCCCTTTTTCCTTCCAACCACATTCTTGTTTGCCTTTATGAGATGTTAATATCTTTTTCAATCATTACAGGGTTGAGATATTTGGTGCTCCTTAGTGTTAAAAGGTTAGTATAGAGGACTTGGGGGTTTGGCAAAGCTCCTACTAGCATATGTTTAAAACCATATAAAAAACAAGACTGTGAGATGTTTTTATATTAATAATAAGTGAGCTTAGACATGTACCTTTGTAACATCTCAGGTATTATACCTTAGTTATCATGATTCAGTGAAGGACCGCACTGGATTTGAAAATTAGGTAAACTTTTCCCATGTAAGTAATGGAAATGATCTACAATATGTTGAAGTGGGAAGGTTCTGGTTCAGGTCCATGTCACATACAAGTAGAAATTTTTAGACTAAACTAACAAAAATCTTATGCCACATGTATTTGCGAGATTTCTTTAGTGGAAGTGGAACAAAAATGAAGGACAAAGCCAACTGCTTTCAGTATAAGCTTATTTTCAATAGTAGCATGCCTCATCTCCGGAGAAGTTAATACGACAAGCCTTCTTTCATTATCATATCTTGCTTTCTCCTCTTTTATAAGCTTGGTTTGGTTCTTCAACCAGTGCTCTCTGTCCATTTTGGTTATTCTACTAGAGTTCTGTGTATACTTGTAGAACTTGTTGCTTGGTGTGCTTAGTTAGTTATTTTTGGATCTACTTTAAAAGTTGTCATCTCAGCACATGTTGTTTCTTCTAGTAGGTGCATAATTTGTTCACCAGTGGTGGGCCACTGGACCTGCATGTACCTTCTTAACTTGTTAATAGAAACGTCCATGCAAGTCTTTATTGTATGCATGATGTACATTTCCTACAATCCTATTTATGCAACTGCTCCATGCATACCTGAATGGTTTTGTATTACTAATTATATGTTTTTTTGAATAAGTGATTTTCCTACGCCTAGCTATACTAGCATCTATTGCGTAATAGAATGTCATATGCGCTACACTTATTTATTTAAACCTTTTCGTGACTACAGAAGCATTTTCATAACATATGGTGGTGCTGGCTGTGAGCCTAAAAACGTCTGAAGCAAAAGATAGCGAGGTGAGTAATTTATGGCAGGTTGTTAATAGTGAGTGTGAACTAAAACTTCTTATATGGTTAGGCATGTTACTTGTAAGTTCTTCTTTAACTTCATCATTTCTATAACCTGCACAGATTTTCCCGAGAACAAGCCATTTGATTCAAAATAAACCTCCCAACATAATGAAGAGCACTAACTTCTTGGTCAAACGTATCATCAATCTCCTTTGAAAAGGAACAATTATTGACTATTAATTATCTTATATCTCTCCCCCCTACTACAAAGTAATATGCTTAGTTCTCGTTCTCTGTATGGTCCTCTCTCTAAATGTGTTTAGTGGTAACGTATGTTACATGCCCCAGCACCTACAGCGAAGATAATCTTCTTGGCACAAAGATAATCTTCTTGTCACTTACATGAAACCATGCATGTGGGTTTAGTTACACCTAAAGGGGGACAAATCAATCTTCATCACTAACAATTACCCCACTTTCGATGATAATCGTTCTGACAATTGCGTTTTCAATCACTTCCCTTCGTCTATGTCATGGATGGGTCGAGAAATTATACCATCCTAGCCAATACCGTTTCAACAGCCATCATGGTATGGTTGATAAGAGGGTATAGTACCATCTCCAACAGTCACATCCCTCGTGTTTGGTGTTTATGATTGTGTCTTTGGTCCTAAAATTTCAGGCATCGTAGCGAAGAACTTGAACAACAAGCAGCTTTTTCTCACTCCCCACCACCCTGCAATGAGTGATGGAGAGTACCCATATATCCCGTCAGTACCCCGAGAAGTCGAAAAGTTGAGAACTTCCTCTTTTGATAAAGAATGATGTGATCATGCACGAACCACCAATCGCAAACATAACTAAATATTACGAGGGTAACATATTGGGTAAATAAACCACAACTTGCACCAAAGTCACCATTAATCAGATAAATGCGTTTGTTTCCACGCCGCACATATATTTTTTATGGCCGTCTTTTTTTCAGCGTCTTCTTTTGACAATCAAAAGGTGGTGAGGCTCAATATTAAATTTTTTACTATTTTTGGCTTTATGATCAAACAACATGATTGCAGTCAAAACTTAATACACAGATTTTGTGGATCTTAGAGTGAATTCTCTGGTGGGGGCCATGAGCACTTGACTTTCTTATTAGATATAGCACTAGTCGGCAGTCGCTATGTGTTCCTCTTTGTCAACATACTTTCCTCTTTCATTATTATGCCGTAACTATGGTTGTATTGTATCATCTCCTGAATGGCAACAGGGAAAGGATCTTCTTCTACTAGATTTGTTCCACATTACTCAGTACAGATCCATTCGCTCAAGACAGCACCAACCCCACCCCCACCCCCAAAAAAAAAAAAAAAAAAAAAGAAAAAAGAAATCCCACTCCACCCACACAGATCATATGCACACGAAAACCTTTTGAGAAAAAAAAAAAAAAAAAAAAAACCCGCACCAATGCGCACACAATTTCCAGAGAGTGCGAGGTAATCACTCTTACGGTACGATTTCGATTTGAAGAGCTTTGGTTTACTCACTTTAGACATTTCATCAAAATGTTATCATCATCTTTAGCAAGCCACAATATGTTGAACTTTGATGCAGCTGAAGGGAGAGGGCTTCCAATAGAACCTTCTCATTTAAGTGCCTCATAAGTCCTAATCAGTAGCTTTCTTCATGAGAAACTAGTGCTTTGCCTTTGTGACTTCAAGGTTGATGAAAGCAAGGTTATTAGTAACCCCTTTAACCAATCTACTATCTTTTCATTATTGTTACTAATATATGCCTATGTGTGTGTGTGCGCGCTCGCGCGTGCGTACGCGTGTGTTTTTTCTGTTAATCAATTGGAACTGATGTTAGCATAATGATACACATTGTTGAATAGGGGTGATTTCAGTGGGTCTATGGTCTCATTTATTATGTCTTGTTTCCACACTACGCTCATTAGTACAGCTAAATGTTTTCATATACCTAACTAAACTCCTCGAAAGGTCATTGGTCTAAAGTCCACGGTCACATCTGAATCTTGAATTATGTAAGATGGGTTGCCACCAGGCCATCCAGCGGACCACTTGCTCAAACTACAGAGACGTGTTAACATGTATATTGCTTTACTTTTAACAAGGCATGATCAAGACAGACTTTATCATCTAGTCTTTTCAAATGCCAATTTGATGTCAACATTAGTCATCTCCTCCTTGTGTACCTTAAATGATATTCTCAACAATTTATTTTACAAGACCAAGGCATCCCATAGATAGCAAACTATTCTGATGAGATATTTTCTCATCATACTTTGATACAAGCATATTTGGCCCAATTGTGATACACATTTTATTCGCTCAAAAGGGGGTTTTCAATCATCTCTTGGTAGTGGATTTGAGTCCAACGGGCACTCGAGCATGATTTTTGCTCTGTCAATCAAGATAGACGTTGAAGAAAATATACGTTACAATGGTTAGGATATGCTATTGGACGGAGTTTAAGGTCATCTGCAATAAAAGGAAAGGAGAGAATTTTAAATCTAGTAAATGAAATGGAGTCCACTGCAACCATGTAACATGAGGATCCAATTTTCTCTACATCTTGCAGTTTGTGAAGAGAAAGGGTGTTCCCTTGCGGCCAAAGATGCATTGAGGTTGAATCTTGGTTAGCTTGATAGAAGGGTCGTCGCTTGCATTGGTGGTGTTGGTCCCAACAGGACATGTGTTAAAAGATGGATCTGCATGTGACGATCAACCCATTGAAGTGCATGTCCATTAGGCAAGAAGATTGCTAAATGGAGCAAAGCATGCTACCAAATACTTGAAAGGCAGGGGATACATATATAGCTAGTTGATGAAGAGAAGGGGGCCATGTTTTCATGTGAAGAGTGGAGCTTTTATCAGTTTTGAGGTCACATATTAGCATGTGACTTGACATTATCCTAATTCACACTTCCTTCTATATTGTTCCTGACTAGTTGGAACTCTATTGAAAATTCCAAAACTTCTACACATTTTGTTCATGGGGGGAACATGAGTTTGAGTTTCCCACTTTTGCTTGAAGAGCAATTGGCTTTCATGAATGGAGAAACACAATCTTGTGGAGGAGCTTTGCATATTGAAAGGCCAATCATTCTGAAGAAGTGGTCAGAAATGAACTCCATTGCATACGTGGCATAATAATAAGTGTACAAGGGATAATTTTATTTTTGCTCCCCGTACTTTACTCAATTTTTAAAAAAAATCAGTCCTTGAACTCCTAATCTCTTGAAACTAATCCTTCTTATATGCCTTATTATTGTTTTAGTCCCTCTATTATCAATTGTGTTATAAACTTGGGGGTATTTTGGCCAAATAAAAATGTGCTCTACCCTATTCCTTCTTCGCATCCGGTCAACACAGCTACACATATCAGCACAGCTCACAGCTGCGCACACCACGAATCACACCCATTCACAATAGCCTTAAAACTTTGACAAAAAATGACGGTTCTGCCAAAGCCTGAGTGGAGAAGCTAAAAAAGGAGATCGAGGGGGAGGAAATCGTTGTGACTGCTGGCGGTTATGGAAGAGGTCGGCGAATTTGGGTTTGGTGGCGGTGGCGATGGGTGGTTTTAGCATTGCTTGTGCGATAGTGGTGGGCATGCTGGATTTTGATGGTGATGGGGATGTGAGTAAGGTTTGTGATTGGTGGTGGTCTTGATGGTGATGGTTGGGAAGGGGATGGTGGGTGTGGAGGTAGTAATGGTGTGGTGGGTTTTTTAGGGTTGGGGGGGGGGGGGGTGGGGGAAGTAGGGGTGGATCCAGAAAATCTAATCGGGGAGTGCAAAAAAATCACACTATATATTGAATCCGTTAAATATAAATAGATATATTGCTCAATTTGAGTAATAACAATATATTTTTACTATGCATAGTGATTTATTTAACTTGATAAGGTTAGTCAATAATAAATTTTTAATTTTGTACGAAAAAAGCTTAACTCTTACTGTATAAATATATTATTAATGTGATTATTAACTATATGAGTACATTAGTCACAAGAGTACATTAGTCATGTATAATTTAACCAATTATAAGAATTTAAACTAAAAAAAAGAATGAACCTTAATCTATTCTAGTTTTTTTTGTAATGTGAAGATTTAGAATTTGGGATTTAGAAGAATGAACATAGAGCAAGAAAATGACAAAAATAAAGATTGTGATAGCGCACAAAGAATAAAAGACACAACAAAATGAAATCCTAATAAATTAATGTTACAATACAATGAATTTTTGTAAACATTTTAAATATTTTAAATGTGTTTGTCCATTTTCTAAGAAACTAAAAGAAAAATTCCAAACCCCACCCCGGGTCATGGGGGTGGTCCGCCCCTGGGGAGAAGGGGTGTGCACAATGCTGGACGATGGCAATGTGGAGGCGGTGGAAACGTTCCAGAGGTGGACGGTAGTGTTGGACTAGAAACTAATATGGGAAGTGTCACATTGCATGGCATGCATGATTTTTTGCCTTAAAAGCATAAAATGACGAATTATGTCCCGAATATAACAGGAAAAACCAACGGAGGGACTAAAATGGTGAAAGAGTGTAGTACAAGGATGATTTTCAAGAAAATAGGAGTTCGGTGATTGATTTAAAAGAGCGGATAAGACAATGGACAAAAATAGAATTATCCCTTGTTCCAACTATTATAGGCTTTCTAGTTCTTATAATTATTATAGTATTAATATGATATTTAGGATTGAGATGGCGTTGATAGACGTGGCAAGACTCCGGTCTATATTGATGACGTGGTACAATCGAATAATGAAATATGAGTCTTTACAACAAGTTAACGCTCTATTGTCGAGGAATTCCATACCGATTGACATGATTTAGATTTTCTTCCCAAAAAATATATGATGGTGCAATGGTTATAGTTGTGTTAAAAAGATTGAATACGTTACGATATTTTGGATCGAGACAGAATGGATGGATGCGGCCAGACTTTGATATGATTATTGATGACGTGGTACAACTGAATGGTGAAATATGAGCCGTAGAACAACTTGACGCCCTATTGTCAAGGAACTCAATACGATCAAGATTTTTCGCCCAAAAATTGTATGATGCCACCAAGAATTCCAATCATTATTTGCCGGGTAAATTTTTTTTCTTTTCTTCCAATCATCTGTAAAATTGAAGCCTTTGTTCAAACATGAAACATGGATCATAGAATCACACATCTTTAAGTGGCCCAAAGAACTTTTCTTGTATGGCCCTCTAAGTAACCGCGTAGTGGGCTTGTCAGGGAGTTTGAATATTCTTACAAGGCTTATGTTTGCTCAGTGATAGCAAACTCTTGGAGGCCAATGACTAAAAGGTTTACTAAGTCAACTACAATACCAGTGGATAAAGCTATGTATTGGTTTGGAAATCCCATTTATAGTACAGGATGGGGGGTTTTCTCTTTTGTAATAGCCACTGAAAGAATTTTGGAGGTGACACCACTAGATTATTCAAACGAGAGGATTTTCGTTACGACTTGAGGGTTCTGGGAGGAGGACGACAGTTTGAAATTCGGTACATGGAGAAATATGTTGCTTGAATCCTGATCACGAAACTTCTCGAAAAATCGAAATTCTTGATTTCGTGGGGGGTTAAAATTTTATGAGATTCGGAAATCCTAATATCTTGATTTCTAGTAGCAATGCGGGGCGGACCCATATGTATTTTTTGTAAGGGCCAAAATCACTTATTTTGGCTTTCTTGAATCATCCAAATCCAAAAGAGCTAATAATGAAGGCATTTGAAAAGTTCGTGCCTCCAGCTATCAAATACGTGGACAGTTTGGTTTTGCCAGATGGAAGATAGACATTGGCTGAAGCACAAGTAGACATTAGAGGACGAAAGCTGATCTGTAATATAAATTCCGTTATGTTTTGGAACTTTCATTTTTTTTTTCTATTTTGTTGCCATTTTTTTTATTAATGAATACATTATGGATGAACATACGTCGGAGCTATTTATTTTTAATCACATATTTATGGATGATTTGTTGTTTATAACATTTTATTTTGTCAATCACATCTTTTTATAACATTATTATATAATTTAAAACATAATAAAAGCCCGCTATTTCTTACCGAACTTGTCTTATCCGTGCCAAATTGGTCCACTTTTTTGATAGGTCTATTTAAGAATAGCACAATTGCCTTAAAAAAGATGCATTTTTGTTCACCAGTTAGGCTCAAAAAGACAAAAAAAATAACACACATTCTTACCTTCTTACTTCCTTTTACAGAAGGGCTATAAATTATACTATACTAAAATTTAAAAAGTGTTAGTAAAAGCTTCCAAGAGCGACCTAATTCGATTTCAATGCGACGGTTAACGTTAAACTTTTCACAATTTAAAAGTCAATGTTGGCAATACATTTTTGTCGTAGATGTCTTGAAACTTAAGTTTACTGGATCCTTTTAGAGTTAATTACGCGGTTGACCACTGTACTATTAGGCAAATTTCACTTTGACCACTGAACTTTGATTTGTGTCAAAGTGACCACTGGAGTCTTCAATTGCTCTCAATTAAGTCACTCTGTTAGGTTCCGTCAAATCTAAGTCCGTTAAGTCCTTTAATTTAAGGGCAAATCCGTCACTCAATATTTTTTTTTCTCTCTCTTCCTCCTCCCCCTCTTCTTCTTCTTCTTCTTTCTCCTTTCTTATTCCATGTCTGTGAAATTCCGATGGACTCTTTCTGCACCACCTCCTTCATCGTCGCCGGTTAGTCGTGGATCACCGGCCAATCCCACGCCAATTGACATGAAGTGACGACCATCGACAAATCGCAAGTTCCCCCCTTCGCGTTCATCCATTCTCTTCAAATCTCGAAGAACAGAAGAAACAGGGACACAGAAACGTTCTGTAATGCCGTAACTTCTGTTTCATCTTCCACACTCGCACCAAGCACCACTCGTTACTCTTCCCCGACATCCTGCACCGTCAATCGCAAGTTCCGCTCAAAGATGTTCAGTCAAAACCAAGGGATTCACGCCGCCGATTCTGTTACCGAAGGTCGTCGCCGGTATAAAGACACCGATTACCAGTACTGGTAGAACGAGGAGGTTAAGCATGATAAGGTGTATGGCGAATCCGAGGAGGGTGAAAATGGTGGCCAAGCAGATACAGAGGGAGCTGTCGGACATGCTCCTCACCGACAACGTCTTGCAGTTCGCCGTGCTCCCCGAGGCCGCTCTCGGCGCCGACCGCTACCTCTCGTCTCGGTTGGTTGGTCAACACCAACGCCGACCAAATAACTAACGACCAGAACATCGGTGCCCAAAGCCACCAGATATGTTACCGATGGGCCACCACACTCCCACCGACAACCACCACACTCCCACCGTAAAAAGCCACCAGATCTGTCGCCGATGGGCCACCACACTCCCGCCAACAGTCACCCCGCTGTGGCGGAGGAGGAATCCCCATCGATCGGCTCGACCTCCTCAATCTCCGACGGCATCTCTCTCACCAAACTCCTTTCGTGCGGTCAAACGTGGTTTGATTTCAGATTTGGGTTGCGATTCAGCAATGTGTTTGAGTTTGACTCAGATTGAAGGGAGGTTGAAGAGATCTGCCAACGGGAACCAGAAGGCAATCTTCAGAGGAAATGGAGGTTGCGCTGGAATGAAAAAGAAGAGGAGGAGGAGGAGGAAGAAGAAGAGGAAGAAAAAAAAGAATAGAAACTGACGGATTTGCCCCTAAATTAAATGATTTAACGGACCTTTTGTTAACTGAACCTAACGGAATGACTTAATTGAACAAATTAAAGAGTCCAGTGGTCACTTTGACACAAATCAAAGTTCAGTGGTCAAAGTGAAATTTGCCTAATAGTACAGTGGTCAACCGCGTAATTAACTCATCCTTTTAAAGTGGCAGAGGCCTTGTTAATTCTAGGCTTTCGCATTGAATTCGTTTCAATTAATCTGCATTCACGTTTTCGCTTTTTTTTTTTGTTGCTTTCGCTCCGCTCGGTTCGGTTCGGTTCGGTTGTGCTCGGCAGGGTCCACTTACTTCAGAACTATTTTGATTCTAGTAAGAAGTTGTCGCATGCATACAGTTTTTGACATCTAACCATAGACCTGCTTGTAACTTGCACTAACGGCTTACATTAATTACGTAAACATCTGTACTGCTCCTAACTCGGTTGACTCGCCGTCAAACGATGTCACTCCGCCGGATTTTTCAGAAAAAGCCGTGGAGCTCCGGCCGGCGGTGCTTGCACTCTTGCACCGCCCAAATCTCGTCGCAGCCGACGGCGGCCGCAGAACAGAAGCCTCCGCTTCTAGTATTTTCGTCCCGAGATTGCATCTCTCGACGCTTATTGACGGCTAGCAAGCTTAATTACGTGAGTTAACCATAGATACGACGCTGTTTCAATGCTGATTTTGACTTTAATTGTGATTTCCGCTTGTACAGTGGCTATACAAACCGTAAGCGTAAGTGAAATCTGTAGGTACTGGCATCGTAATTGGTAGTTACTCCGTTTCATAAGTTTTGTCCTACATCACTTTTGCAATTCTTCCGAATATAATTTGAACTCGTAATGACTAAACTAATCGACCTCTTCACTGTTGTTTGACTTGTCAAATGATACTTATGTGAGCTTTAATTCTTGTGGGGGATCGGTACCATGTACAGATGATCGAATTATTTAGCAAAAAGTCAAAGAAGACAAGAATTACAAACTGGAGGGACTATTTTGAACCTTGTTATATTGGGTATTGTTATGGGATTGCAATTATTATCCACAATTTAATCAAGTGTACCAGGCAAGAGCCCAATATATCAGTTGTGCCACATCCAAAACAGAATGAGAGTGAAATTTCGCAATTTGAGCTAGGGAAGGTGGTGTGCACCACAAATTTGTAGGTTCAAGTGACAAATCCTATCATACCATAAGATGATTATTGTGAAATTTTCCTTTGTGTCAATGTTAGCTTACCTGAATAATTTTCCACATGAAATCTTAGAAAAAAAGGAGATGGAATTATGTAACTATTACCGTACCAAAATTGGTAGACTTGAATAATGTGGGACATTCACGGTTACCAACATTAGCATACAAAAAACAACCTCTTTTCAAGATTATTAAAAGTAGCTCTAATAGCAGTGGAGAATGCAATGCAGACGATTGTGATCTTGGAGGGCTTTGTTGTGGATTGAAGATGTATTACAATGTCATGTTTATGTGTATCTCCTCCCCTTGTTTTGTAGTTGAATGTTCGATATAGCACAAAGGGATGCTACCTTTCCTCTCATGCTTTGGCCGATCATCCAGTGGATGGGATAGTTGATGTACCTTTGGCGCAGACTGGGGAAGGTATTGCTGAATGTGAACTTCTCAAATGGTTTGTGGAGGAGGTGAGTACATGTGCTGATACACCGGTTTAATAGCAATGCGTATACTTACGAGTGTTACGACATTATAGGTTGTATTTAAAATTATGGCTCTTTTCAATAGTAACTATTCTTGCTGTGTGATAGAGATTTCTCTTCCATACATCTTATACTTGAGCCTTCTTGTTCAAGATTATCCTTCCAGGAATGAATTTTCTCTTTATTGTAATGCCTTTGCACATCAAAATCACATTGTCTTGCTTTTATTGTAGTTATGATCTATTTTCTATATGTGCAATGCAAAACTTGTCTATGTAACATGCATAATGCACAGAACTTGTACGCAGTCTGAGTCATAATGGTGCTACGACTTTGCTCGCAGTAGGATATTGTAGCTGATCTTGTTCTTCAAAAGCAATTTATAAACTATTGCATCCCTTTTACATGCCAAACAAATCTTTAACTTAATTATGATAGTTAGAATGACCCTTTGGCGGCTTACTTGTCTAAGATTCTGCTAAGTCTGCATTTAGATACAAACTATTTCTTCGCTTAAACTTTTAGGTGTGCCATTTTTAGTATTTAAAGTCTTTCCAGCAATTAGCGGCATATGTTGGTTGGCCTGTGCGTCTTAATTTTTATTGCCTGACAAAATGTTTGGCCTTTAGAACCAGTTGTACGCTGACAGGCACACACGAGAAGAGTCATACTTTAATGAAGTATGACCCGAAGAGGAAGAATCTTAATAACGTTATTCTGGCAGGGTGATCAAGTCGAAGAATTTCAACCACTTTGTGAAGTTCAGAGTGACAAAGCCACCATAGAAATAACAAGTCGTTACAAAGGACAAGTTTCACAGATTCTCCATGTTCCTGGTGACATTGTAAAGGTGATATTCCTTACGGTAATAATGTTCTTGGATATGATTGTTGATTAAGTACCGCATGACAAAGTGAACGAGAAAAAGAATGCAAGTCGATAAAGCAGCAAGCTTGACCTTGTTTTGGTGAAGTAGTTGGTTTCCGTAAAATTTGATCAGGTCCTGTCATATTTCACCGTCAGGAAAAGGGAACTCGGTTCACTGTAGGGAGCATTGTTTCCATTTGGGTGTTACTTAACCCAATATCTCCAGCTTCTAAGGTTATCTCATATTCTGCCACACCCTATACAGAGCATGTGCCAAAAGAAGTTTGGAGAGTTTCGTGGGGTCTCTTCCGCCAATTGTGTGCTTAATCATCTTGAGATATTTAGGCCAGGGCAATTGTCTAGTTGGAAGATATAGGTCCACTGGTGTGCTCTTGTTTACATTGTCTAGTTGGAAGATATAGGTCCACTGGTCCAGTAGCTTGGGAGAGATTGTTATGCCTTTCACTTTGTGACATTGCAGGTTGGGGAAACTCTTCTGAAGATGGTTGCTGGTGAATCTTCAATTCCAAATCAGACTTACGATCTGGAGAACTCGATATCAGTGGGTTCTGACACATCTGACTCAGATGAAGAAGGTTCATTGCTTGAAAATACTAAAGCAGGTCGAGCTTTATCCACGCCTGCTGTGCGTAACCTTGCAAAGCAAATGGGTATTGATATAAATGAAGTATGCGGAACGAGTAAGCATGGAAGGATATTAAAAGAAGATGTCCTTAAATATGTTAGCGAAAAAGGAAATTTTAAGGAACTACCAGCTTCCTTGGGTGCTACTTCAGCTGAACAAATGGCAGGCGGAGGGGCATATGGATTCGGTTATCAAGATAAGAAATTACCACTGAGGTACAATGAGACATACATGAACTTGAGAAGTTATAAATACAATGATGCTTTGTACATAAATTGTCACATCAGACAGGGATCTCCCGCCTCATTCTTGATCTGGTAACTAATAAAAGGCTTTATGTGTGGGGTGGGGGTTTCAAGTACGATCTCTTAATTCCATTACATTGGCTTTTGAGATTGCAGGTGTGGGTGTATGTGCTGGGGGAACTGACGGTATCAGCCTAAATATACTTTTGCCTCTAAGCAAATTGGCCTCCTTGCACTAGTTGATAGATGTCGAAAGGTCTTTTAGTTCATCAAGGTGTGTTTGGAAGGCCGGGCATTATTTGTGGACTAAAAAGCTTTGAGTTGACTAGAGTGTTACCACGTTTGCTTAGTTGCTTAAGGGTATAATATATGGTTTACAATTTTCATTTTGCAGTTCAGTGGTGCGTATCCAGCTGTATACCTTAGTGAGTAGAGATGAGTTGCACCAACATGGTTGTAATGGTGTTGTTGAATTTGTGGCGTTCTTAGGAATTTCAGGTTCAGTTGAAGGTCACCATGCTAACAGGACTTCTAATGCCGAAATTGATTAGCTTTCATACATGTTTACAAAAAAACACTCTCTCCAATCATTTAGTATGAAGTAATCAAATTTCTCACTTCACCCTTTTATGTAAATACCTTGTTTTCTTCTATATCAATCCTATTTGAATAAAGCATGATCAGAAAAGTATAGGCATCTGGGCGAGCTAAGTCTTAAGCGGGGTGGAAACTGTGTTTACTTCTTCTTCTCGATAGTATGAATCGAGCTTCCATCATAGATTGAAGCAAACGTTCAAAGAGTTCCGGCCAAGAACCGCAGAACCAAGCATCTGATAGAGATCCTTGGCCCTAGGACAAGCTTCTTGCAACTAAGATTGCTACTTATTCTCTACCTTTTTAATTCTCATTTAAGAAGTGCAATGACTCAGTCTGCAAGATTAGCAATTGAGTGTTGATTATATTTGAAATTTCCAGAGACTTTCTGTTTTCATGATTTGCATAAAGGCTTTTAGCAGATTAAAACAGAGTAATATAGTCAATGTTTCTGGTTTGTAGGGGATTCCAGCGTGCAATGGTCAAGTCAATGACCTTGGCTGCAAGTATTCCACATTTTTACTTTGTAGAAGAGATAAACTGTGATGCACTTATGGAGCTTAAAACATCGTTCCAAAATGAGAATTCTGATTCAGAAGTCAAGCATACTTTCCTTCCAGTCATGATAAAGGCCCTCTCAGTGGCGCTGAGTAAATATCCCATGCTAAATAGTTGCTTCAGTGAGGAATTACATGAGGTCACCCTCAAAGGTATGTTTATTTCGGTTCTGCTGATCAGTTTGTCCTATGACCTCAAATGTGATTTTATATTTTAATTTGCACCAATTTTTTTTTTTTTATCATTCGTTGCTTATGCAATTTCATCAAAGATCTTATTTTTTGCTATTATCTTGGGGAGTATTGTATCTTTCAGGTAATTGAGTTTTCTATTGTGACATTATGTATTTGTCGTGAACTTTGTTTGCCTGTTCAATTTTGAAATCTGGTGCCAACTATAACATTCTGGCTGATCAATTGTATTCTCCTGCATTCTGAATATGTGTCCATACATTTTTTTGCACTTTTATCTTGATTAGAAATCTTTGTCGTAATTTTCTCTGTATGCACTTAGGCTCCCACAATATTGGCGTTGCCATGGCTACCAAAAATGGTTTAGTTGTACCAAACATCAAGAAGGTTCAGTCACTTTCCATCTTAGAGGTTAGTTTCTGCTTCTTGTCTTTTTCTGTTGCTTTCCATAAGATAGATTTAATTTCTTGCCTTTGTGATTTGTATTCGTCCCTCGTTCTCGTTACCTTGTAGTCAAGTTGTAATTATGGCAGCCTCTTATTACTTATTCCCCCCAGTCACTATGGATATTGCAACAGGGTCTCTCTTAAGAATGAGATATGCAATGAAATTTGATCTAAGTTCTACCCTACCACTTCTAAGTGAAGACATACTACAGACGTGTTTGTTACATTTTGGCTTATTTCTTGATTCAATTTAACATGATTTTCGTTATTCTCTTGTCCATTGGTGTAATGTGCTATGACCTATGGCATTATATGTATCTTTATAGTTGGTGCTTTTGGTTCTTCTTGGATCCTTACATTATAAAGGAGCAACAATGTCCTCACTTTTCTTTTGGCATTATGTTAAGTGCTCAACCTTAATGCTTGATCTGCTAGTTCATCTATTCCGTAATCGAGTTTTAGTATTATTTTTCACTAATCACTCTGTATTCACACCAAATAAAGCTGCTCGTTGTTTTGGTCCTCAGATAACAAAGGAACTGTCACGGCTACAGCGGCTGGCTTTAGCTAACAAGCTTAGTCCTGATGATATATCTGGTGGAACTATAACTTTAAGCAATATTGGATCAATTGGTGGAAAGTTTGGTTCACCTCTGATCAACGTGCCTGAAGTCTCCATTATTGCAATTGGTCGAATCCAAAAGATTCCTTATTTTGGTGATGATGGGACAGCATATCCTGTGTCTGTCATGACTGTAAGTAGTCATCAACTCGATTCTTTTTCCATCATAGGTTATGTTGTGGTTATATACGCACTATTTAGTGCAGAATCATGAATACAAAATAAAATGCTTAAGTCGTTTTGGCATCAAATAACGGATAGTACAGTAGTATTTGCCGAGTGCTTTTCTTTATATTAGCACTGCCCCACTCAATTGCCCTACCCATTCTAAGGCAACTTACTGAATCTTCTTCACCTATTCATAATTATCTCTCAGTTAATACACGACAGATAATTGGCTGCATAGAAATGCATATATGGGTATTAGACTTTAGCTGCAAGGCATTACGAGTACTCCAACTCTGGTGTAAAAGCAAGGAAGCATAGCGTATCATGCCAAACAGGACTAACTTATCAGAATAATGGCAATGTGTGTAACATTAAAGACAGATGGTTGAAACAACCACTTCTGCTGCTATATAACGAGTATCTGGTAAATTATTGGTCTGAGCAATTAGAACATGTATATATTTTTTGGGTGACTAGTAAAGTATAATGTGCAAGTGTAATGTGGCTGTACTCTCAGGTAAATATTGGAGCTGATCATAGAGTTCTAGATGGGGCAACAGTTGCAAGATTCTGCAATGAGTGGAAGCTATATATTGAGAAACCAGAGCTGCTTATGTTGCATATGAGATGACTTTGTTTGTCAATTTGGTCTGTGTTCCTTCGCTGTGATTCTTTCACATTGAATTTATCAATTGCACGTTGTTCAAAGGAAAAGGATGTACACTAATGCTGAGCAATCTTTAACTGCAGAGAAATAAGAAGAGATGCAGAAGGTTGGCACAAGGCCGACGGAACGACATTTCTACATGAATATTCCTTGTATATAGTGGCATGTTACGACAACTTTCATGGCATGTCATTTGCGGCATCAGAGCAAAAACGATGCTTCTTGTTTAATAAAAGAACAGTGAGAAAATATCGGGCAAGAGAGGTCTATTATGCATGATCGAGGTAGCAATGCCTTGAGTTTACAGTTGGTGATTCGGCAACTCATGCACCAAAGCTACTAGTGAACTTTATCTTGGACTGTAGCTGTTTTGGGAAAATACTAGAGATGGCGTCGTTCACGTAATAGTCCCGCTGTTGCATTAGCCGAGGTTTTTGAAGCTGGCATATATTGGTCCTTGAAGCCGGATTGGTGAGCGAATTAAAGAACGAAGCCCTATTCTCATACGGAGTGGCTTCACTCTCACGATCTAATGGGCGAAACCCGCGAAGGGTGCTCCCGTAAATGTAACACTTGACTAGCATTGGCTAGACCTCATACAATAACTGTACTAGTTCTATCGTATCTTTTGTTTCATTTCTTCCATTGTGAGCTACAAACTTCATTAAGAGTACTCTCGATACAAGTTAACATGCACCTAGCTCTTGGGATCTCGAACCGTTGGGTTGGTATTCTCGTTTGCAGTTCTTGAATATATTGGACCTTTCTTTCTCAACGCGTCGATGTACTTCAGACCTTTGATATCGCTGTAGCATTAATCATTTCACGAGCTCGTGATATAGCGATAATCAATTGTCTCTAAATGTTTCTAGTGATTTTTATTTAGTGACGCTAAAAAAGTGCTGTTAATAATTGTTGCTAAAAGTGTTAGAAAAAAAGTTGCTTGAAACATTTAACGACTATTAATTGTCTCTATACATATGGTTGAAGGAAAATTCTTACAACTCGAATAGGAGCTGAAATTTGTTCTTATAGGAAAAAACGATAAACATGTTGTCCAAAGATTATTTCCACCTCCATGCGCCCACGTCTCGAGACCAGTTTGTGCGCAAAAATACACTTCACATGTCGAGTTATTAGATTCGGTTTGATTCGTGAGACGAGTTCATAGAGTTTGGGGCAAGACCGGCGAGGGTTTCTCCTTGTTATGCGGTGACTTTCGACTGCTTCACGCAAATGTACCGAGACAACGGATCGGTGGTCTAATTTTTCTTTTGGCGACGCTTGATAACAATATTGGCGACAAACCAATGCCATGTAAATGTGCAATACAACATCGTGCATTGTGCAGTCATGACACAATTAGTCTAGCAGGAAGTTAATCATCTAGTCATAAAAATAATTACTCCATTGATAAGCAGGCTCCTAACTTCTGTCTCCCATTTTCGATCAGTTAAGAAACTACCACAACCCAACTCTCCCTCCAAAACCCAAGTAGCCATAACCGCTTTCTTTCTATTTAACTGAATTTCAAACTCGTACCCATCCCGCCGCTTCATTTCCATGGAGTCCCAAGTGATCTTATACAACACCTTCCTCCCACTTTTTGCCGTCTCATTCTTCCTCGCTTTGGCCCCTCTCCTCGCAATGTCAGGTAAACAAAACGCTCCGTTATTGAATTGTTTTTCACTGGTTTTTTGCAAAATTATAAATAAGTTTGGTCTGGCAAGTCAAGTCACCGTAAAAACAATGACTAAAATCAGTTAGTACATGTACAAATGGAAGAAATCTTGTAAAGCACATGGGGGTAGTCATTGCAGATTGTCTGAGTCTAGTTTGACAAGTCAAGTAGGGTAAGACTCTGACTAAAGTTAATGTTTACAGAGGAATTCGCAAGTGTTCACTATTCCTGAGATTAATGGCATGTACCCTTTTTGTTTGATTTGTTGCAGAAAATGTTTCGATTCCGACTTTCGCGTTTAGTTGGTTGGGTGACAAGGACAATGTCATGGCTGGTGATATAGCAATTATAAAGGTTAAAGTGCTGGGGAATTTCGAGGCTGACAAGTATAAATACGCGTTTAATCCAAATATAAGTGTGGATGATAAGATGGGTAATAGTTGTTATGTTTCCGGGGTTGCTTCGAATTTTGGGGGTGAGTTGAATAATTGGAGGATTTCCTTTATTCCAATCATGGTCGGGCTGCATAATGTGCTTATCACTGATGATCATTTCAAAGTGTTCGATTCTTCGCTGCACTTCAGAGTTACACCAGGTTTTTTATTTGATTTCAGTAATGAAATTAGAATTTTTTACTTTTTTAGTTTGAATTCCCGATTAGTGTTTACTGGTTCATGAAACTTGATAATGACAGCTATTGAAATACCACACTATTGATTTGTATCCTCGCATTGAGCACACAAAAGATTGTGCTTGAGAGTTGATGTTTTCTGTAGTTTGCTTTAAAGTGACTGTTTTTAGGTGCATAGCAAGATAAAATGGATATCTTTTTGGAGGGTCAGATTAACTCAGTTGATGCTTTTACTGTTTGGTAGTGATGCCATCTTCTTTAGTTTGGTTATATTCCTTATATGATCATGCAAGTTCTAATTTAACGCAGTAATTACTAGACGCGAAAAGTTGTTCCTTTTGAACAATTTATGATCTTTTACTGGCTCATCATTCACCTTTTTCCGTTGCAAAATTATGGTAGAATTATCTATTCCGGTGATGAAGCTGGTTATAGTTAAGTATAATTTGTACAAGAATCACATTTTTGTGAATTTGGAGCACAAGCAGAACTTGAAATTTCTATTGAAATACAATTGTTGTATGGCTTATGTGAAGTACTCGTGGTTGTGTTTACAAAATCCAAACATTCGAAATTGAAGTTGTCTTGAAGGTATTTTTCCCCCATGTTTTTCATATCATGTCCATTTTCTTGAATTTTAGCAGAAATTCTCTAAAAGATAGTTCTAAAGTATTTTTGATTGAGCTTCCACTATCACATTGAAGGGGTAATATATCCATCTGCTGGATTTGTGTCATGGGTGGGTCAAGCGAACGAGTTTGTGGCTGGGACTAAAGCTGCTGTTCTGGTACTCCCCAAAGACGCTTTTGGAAATAATGTTTCATCATCTAGTGAAGGGCCAAAGGTTTATAATTTCGCGGTGTCTACATCTTATGTAAATGGTTCGAGTGCAAGTGTGCTCAATATCACCAACAAGGGATGGAATAAATTTGGGTATCTCAGCATTGAGATCATGGTCGCTACAGCTGGAGATCTCCTACTTCATGTAGAAGAGGAAAATCAGACCTTGAGTGGCTCACCACTTACATTCAAGGTGAACCCAGGTGATTTGCTATACCTAGTATATCTTGAGCAGCAAGGCACATAATTTGGTATACGAGTCTTTTGTTCTCTCTCTCTCTCAGAAACCAAAAAATTACTTTTTATGCTTTTGTGTTCTGCTTTATGCAGGGGCAGATGCACCCTTGTCTCTGAAGGTGGTCAATTGACCACCTTGATTTTAAGAGAAGAAACACTTTGCTACTATTTATGTTACGCCATAATAGTTTTGAAAATGTAGGTATAAGAAGACATTGATAGAGAAGTAATGGTATTACATTGCCTATTATATGAATACTCTTACTGCCAGTATCAAAATACTGTTGAGTCAGGTAATACATTATTTATGACTATGCCATTTGTCTTTTTAGCGAAATTTAATTTTTCAACTGCATTTTGAACAGGAACATTGGATGTCCCAAATTGTGTGCTCGAGTGGACTATTAAAACAAAGTTCTTCCAATTATTTTCTGTGATGAAGGCTTTTATACACCAGCGAGATAAATACGGGAACCTTGTTCCAGGATTTTTTGAATTTGATGTTGAAGTTATTGAGAAGGGGACAAATCTGTCTATGCCCATATCAGATTTACTTTTTGAAGAGGTCGCCTTGGGTATTCAGGTGTTTTCTTTCAGACTAGAGGAACCAGGAGACTTCATGCTCCTGATTTTTGATAAGGAGCAGAATCATATGATCTCCAATATGCCATATCAGTTTACTGTATACATAGGTATGCTTACTATGTGAACCATTTTGTTTTGCATGGTTGCCACTTCCATAGCACTGCCAGTCTGCCACTAATTGATCATGTGATATATTTCATTTTTCTTTTTCAACTGAATATGCATATTTGTGACAAATAAATCAAGCAGACACATATTTGTTCTCCCTACCCATTTTTCGGCTATAATATCTTAATCACAAAAGTTTCATTTCATGTGATCGATGGTCCACATATTATAGTAGGTATGGATTTGGCTGCATGATACAGTTGCAATTGTAATGTCTGGATGATACAACTCTTTCAACCAAAAGGTGATAGGAATTAAGCATACATGTTTGGCGCTTGTTTAGTAGATTCTAGTCAGAATTTGTATCCTAGTGTAGCATCTAAAAGTCCTACGTAAGTGGAATAGTTTCTCGCTCGAGAGGCGGAAGGGTATGGAGGAAGCTTATGCTTCTTATTGTTGATCTTAATATTGTGCATCTTGAAAAAAGAATTTGATGTGGATGAATCAGTGATGAACTTTACGTGGTCCACTTAACTGGAAGCAGACTCTAATCGATGAGCTAATAAAATGAAGTAGTCAGCATATTTCCTGTTAAGGCGATTTGGTAGGTGTTTTGGACAGCAACAATGTAATACTTGGTGCAGGTAGACAGTTTTACCTATGAGATGCAGTGTGCTTGATTTTTTGATTCTAGAAGTTACTTCTCAAATGTCTCGCTTTTTGTGATAATACCACTCTGAGATTTTATTACCTTGTATGTTTTAAAATCTGCATAGGTTATTGCGATGGAGTTCACAGTATTATTAATGGATCTGGTTTGAATCATTCCGTTGCTGGTGAAAGTTCAAAGTTTAGTGTTTTCCTTAGAGATGCTTATCAATATCCTTCTCCAGTTGAGTTAGAAAAGCTTCAAGTACAGATATTACAGGTATCAGATCTCCGTCAAGTCTGGCCAAGCATTCGTCCGGTGGATATTGTTAATGGTAGAGGATTATGTAATCATTTTGCTCTTTGTTTCAAAATAAGCTTCAGTTCTTACTCTTACAGAGGCATGAATCCATGAAACAGGTAGTCAGTCTGCTGGACAACCGAATCGTGATGCCTTTAGTCATATGGAAATTGCCTCTGCTCCAACTGGTGATCCACATAACGATGTAAGAAGTATGTTTACATGTGTATATTGCATTTACATCACATGTTTTGGATTTTAATAATAGTTGTTTGTGATTTTCAGTCTGATGGGGAAGTTAGGACAAGTGCGTATGATGTCATTTACGCGCCTGAAAAGAGTGGGATATATGAAATTCGTGTATCTTGTGGAAATATCCCTTTGAATGCTGGTCAGCCATTCCGAAAGGAAGTAAGTGCAGGTATCTTTAGTGTATACATTTATTAGGTTGTTTGATTTGTTTAATATGATAGAGTTCTCTTGAACGAATTTTTAGGCATGACGATAATGTTAATGGACTTGTTTAATGGTAATGACATATCATGCCGGTCTTCCATTCAGAAAGGAAATTAGTGGCTACAGAACTTCCTGAAAATGAAAGTAAGTGAAGGTTTTGAATCACTAACTATGAAGCAATGGTGTTGGAAAATAGGGATGGAATTTTTGACCTTAAAGTTATGCTATTCCATCATTTTGAAAAGCATAGAAGATAAAGTTAACTCCAAGGACATATGTTTATTAGAACAAATTGCTGAAACTGGAAGCTCACATGTGAAATGACAAGGGAAAGAATCACGGACGTGATCATTGATTAACTCATGGAAATGTGAATCTGCAAATTATTTGGATCCAAGGGAACACAAAATGAAACCTCGTTTGAGCTATTCGGAGAAAGGTGATATGAAAAGTATTGAAAAGTAAGTCGTAAGATAACCACTGAAAAAATGTTTATGCATCACTATAGGTTGAATCTTTCCTGATTTTACACACTGTCTGAAATGAAGGGGAGACATGAACCTATTTCCATAGACGAAATGAATGAAGTAAATATGAAAAGCATCACCAACTTTTCAGGGATGTCCTCTGGGAACCCAAGAAACTTTTGCCCCTCAATAGTGATCTTTACGCACACTATGTATTCTGGATTTCAAATGGTCATAAAGTATATGTTCTGGTACATTTATGACAGTATGTGAAGTTCTTGATTAGATGTCTGATTCGAAAGTTGCTCACAGACACTTGCTATAATCATGATTGTCTTTTTCCTAGTCATTGAGTGCTAAATGAAAGGCCTTGATTTTACCTAGAAATTCTTGCATGTAATCAATTCATGCACGGAATATCTTATTGCAACTGTGGAGAAGTAATCGGATAGTATACAGCTAACAACCCTGATAATTTGGAAAATAGATCCTTGGTCCAATGATTTTTTCTACAGGATAACTAGAAATGCTGATCAAGTATCAAACTATCTCACATCAATGTCAGAAGGGTAGGGAAGCACTCAAATGTGTGTTTAAATTAGTAACAAATAATTCAAATTTAGTAAGGGAGTGGTTCAAAACGTGAGGGAGTGGTTAGAGAAGAAAAAAATGATAAGTAAATCCCCATGACAGGTGATACATTTATCATTTGTAACCTTTTTAGGCATGTTTTATCAATTCTCTATCTGATAAGGTGAGATTATTTTCAATTGTTCTTTCGTAATCCCTGGTGGCGTGCTCTCTCTTAAAAGGAACTATAGTTGTTGATTGATTGATTATCCAATGTGACACTGCTGTTAACATTCAGATCCCATCTTGTGGGATGGCACATTAGTTTTTTCCTCTGATTCTTGATATATCTTTAAAGCAAGTATGCTTGTGATTTTCAAACAGTTCATTAGGTGAAAACGATTTTTACATACATATTGTTCTCTTTCATTTCAAGATTTATTTTGCTTCTAAGATGGGCTGCATGTACCTGTATATTTGATATGTCCCTTACTAACATTTTTACCGTATATTTCTTGTAAAGCCTAATTTTCAGGCCTCTTGACTGTTAACTTGCTGCAGGTGATGTTAATGCATCATTGTCAAGAGTTGTGGACTACGCTCCGAAAGTACCAAAACTGATAAAGAATAAGATAGTAGTGGAGTTAAGGGACTCATTTTCCAATCCCGTCATGTTTCAGCAGTCAAATTTAAAACTAGATATTATTTCTATCAATAAATCTGAGTTCTCAACTTGGGGATTTGTCGACAACAAGAATGGTTCATACACTGGTTTCTATCGGGTGAAGGATGTTGGGACCTATGAGATTTGTGCTTCATTGAGTGGAAAACATGTCTTGCCCTGTCCGTTTGGCGTGAATGTTTACAGCAGTAAGTTTAAATTGTGACGAGTTATGACTATTTAGATAATGCTTCATATTATTGTTAAGTTATATATATATATATATATATATATATATATATATATATAACTATGGGCTGGATGTGTCCTGTTGGCATGTTATTTTGGTTTACGCCATTTGTGCATGTTAGCTATATGCATACACTTGATAGCAGATAAGTTCGTGGAGCTATGTCCTGAATTTTCTAGGAACTGATGGAAACATAACAAGATACCAACATGGTTTCATCTGCATTTTTTGTCATATCCTCTAAGTGACATCTTAATATTTTCCCAAATTCACAGTATTTTGTAGTGCTCTGCGGAAATTTGCAATTCAAAAATTATTTACATAGTAAATTGAATTGTTTCACTCCCTTAATATTATCCTATCACTTAAATTTGATGTTCATATCCTTGAAATGGTAAGATTAGGTGCTGCCTGCTCTGACGATTGCATGCTGCCAGTCATTAATTTTGTAACAAAGACGCTAGTTGTTACTGGTTATCAGCTGTTAAGTTTGAAAAAAAGTTTTGTTAATCAACTGGTGGTCAGTGGTCCACAATTGAGAGATGACAGTAGTAACCACATTGCCCGTCAAGATGGAAATTTTGGAGGACAAGAATTTCCCTTTGCAAATCTAATCTCTGTCTCTCTCTACTTGCACTTTTGGAGTAAACTTACCTGCTGATATCTATTAAAGCTCTAAGAATGCTTTCTCTTTCTGATGTCTTCTTCTTTTCTTATGCATCCTTGTACCCTTTACAATATCTTGGTCTCCAAGTAATCTGATGCATAGCGCGTCCTTGATATTTGTTTTATATGGTCTAGTGGCATGCTAAGTTCTTGATTGCCCATGCTTTAGCAATTATGTGTGTTTGTTGGTGTCTGTGAGTACATTATTCGGTCTGCTTATATTATGTCAACCAAAGCTTACTGATCTGATACGGAGTCAGTTGTCATTCGACATTCTCATTGCAAACAGTCGGTGTTGACCTGGGAAATGTATCCTACTTTATATAGATACTTCATCGTTTTAGAACATATAGACTTCCATTTTAATTTCTGTACATGGAACCATATCAAAGATGATTAATTTGATATTCTCCTTCTATTCAGGTGAATACTTTCCCAAAGCCTACAACGATGCAGTGTCTGTTTGGGAGGACGAGTCAATCAGTTTCAATTCTCTACAAAATGATTACTTTGCCGGCAATGCAAGTGTTGTTATTGCTGAATTTTCAAAGGTAAAGCTGCTAGCCTCAATCTAATAAAAGGCACCTTGTATTTCTGCATCCCCAGCAACGTGACCTAAACTAAAAGTTGAATCCCTTTTGTGTTTGTGGATCTGTTTTGTTTGAAAATTTTCCTGGAGAGGCATTGACAAGGACACCAGATGGAATAAAAGTTTCAATTCATACAGAATAAAGGCCTTTTGAATTCATATTTTTTGTGGAAATTACTCCAAGGAGCTACTAAAGAAGGCATTTGAGAAAGCTATCTTCAACTGGAAGTCATTTTACAAGAATGTCCTAAACACGACTGTCCTAGATTTAAGCAGAACTTAGAAGCCGAATGCTGCCTGAATTGGGTTCGAGCCAGTAGGGAACAGGAAGCACTGCATTACATTTTCCAAAATGTTTCAGGAGCATGCTTCAGTTTCCGTTAAAAAGTCATTGGGTTAAATTCGAAACGAAAAAAGAAAAAAGCTTCTGATTGGATTCACTGTGTAACTTTTTCCTTTCCGAGTGCAGTCTGAAAAAACTGCTTAACTTATAATCTGTGATTGGTACAAGAGGTACAAGATTTAGAAGTATGTTAGCATGAACATTCTTCTAAATCTGTGACTCCTTTTTGAGGTCCTGTCTATCATATTTGAGTGATCAGAAGAATGTTAACATGAACATTAGACAGAAGCTTTTGCCGGATAAAACTTACTTTTGGTATGTTATATTTGGCAGCCAGTTCATGGTTCTCTCCTGCAATATGGGCATGACTTTAGATACACACCATATAAAGGATTCTATGGAAATGATTCTTTCACGTACACAATAAGCGACGTGAACGGTAACCTTGCTTATGCTGCTGTAAATATATCTATCCTTTTAACTCCACCTCAGTTTGTATCCTTTCCAAGTCAATTGCTGGCAACTGAAGATGCATTAAGTCCCAGATTTGGGTAAGGTTCTTATCCTGCAGCATGTATGGATTATCATTTCATTCAGCTTCATTCTATACTGTCTTGTAAGCTAAATTTTAAGTGTTTTCTTATTGTAACTCGCTCTCTCAGCAGCGGTTTCTCCAGCTTTGAGATAACATATTCGGATCTGGTAGAGAACATCTCTGTTACTCTCAGTGCACGATCTGGAACTGTTTCTTTATCCCCTATGTTGATGCAATTTTGGATGCCAGTGTGGAGTGCACTCTCCGTGACCACAGGGAATGAAAAGGCTAGACATTTAGCTCTAGCCGGCCCCTTAGAAGTCATCAATTTCGCCCTTCAGTCGATCCAATACCTTGGGTACTATTCTATGATATATACGTCAGCTTATATAGGGTCTTTATTCATTTACGGTATGCCCCTTGAAAGAACATGTTCACTTAATTTGATTGCTAAAACTTATTGCAATTAAAGTAAATGTAAATTTCACAATGTAAGTCATTTGGCCTTCTGCTCACCAACATTTTCACTTTAACTCTTGGTGTTTATCTTGATTTCATTGCTTACCAGAATTTCCGTCAGGAAGAAATTTGTCGGTCATATGTTTCGAATTTTTAGCATTTTCCAAGTTTGTGCTGTAACTTTGCTCTCTCTGTGTGTGTGTGTGTGTGTCTGTATCCCAATGCTTTTCAAATTGCACTTTGGCAAGTATCAATGACCTCCCTTAGTTGGTTTTTACATATCAGAGATGAGAACTTCTGTGGCAACGACACAATCCGAGTCTCTACCATGAATAAAAATGGAAGAAATGATTTAGATGTTCCGATTTTTGTGGAACCTGTCAATGATCCTCCATTTATTAACGTCCCTGAGTTCATCATTTTGGAGGAGAAGAGAGGTGAAGAAGGAACACTGATCTTCGATAGACAAAGAGACAAGTTTGATTTCTGCATTGGGGATCCAGATCTGCTTTGTTTTCCTGGTATGTTTAAGAGAATGCAAATTTTTTAGCCGGTCAGTAAGGAAATGCAAATATTTGTCAGCAACTTAGCTTTACGGAATACAGGAGAACCCAGCTTAAATCTACATGATGTATATACAAAATCTCTAGCTAAAGAAGTGGATCTTTATGTTGTGATATTTAACTTGCGTCTGATTTTTATCTGGTAATTCTATTTTCAGGTAACAAGTCACATTTTCTAGTCATGTTTTCGGTTGAGGTTAATTCTGGATATTTGTCGACGAACCTACCAGCAGAACTGATTAGTACAACTGAACTGAAGTTGAAGACTAGTTATCAGTGGCAGCCTCTTCAGACATTTGTAACAATATCAAAACATTTCATGGTCAAAGCAAAAGGAGTTAGATTTTGGGGAACAGTTAATGACTGCAACAGCGTCATGCAACAATTGTCCTATTATGTGAGTATACTTTAATTATCTGAAAGATAAAGCTTATTGTTCTACATTATCACTTCCTTCATGCTCCGTTTATCAGTCATTATATGGTTTGGTGGGTAACTGATGATTTTAAGTACAGAGTGGGTGGGTGAAGGTTTAAAAATGGTTTGCATCAGATCACAAAAGTATACCTTTTAATTTGTAAATTTTTTTGAAAAATTTGTTGGAGCTCGGATATCAGTTGACTGACTCGGTGGTGAAAATGCTAACTTGATCAAAGATTGCATAATGCCAATTGCAAACTATCGTTTACCCATGGCAAGAGTAAACTCTTTGTGCTTGAGAAAGACACCTGGAAGTATTTTGAGCATCAACCAGGTATTTCCAGGAATTGGAATTTTGTACAAGTTGCTAGTAGATCACTGTAACTCTATAATCACGTACCACATGGAAGTTTGAAAAGGTAAGAAGTGGAACTTTCTAATAGTACGTCTAGCCATTATTGCACATAGGATATTACCAAATTCTTTGCATGCATGTAATTTAACTTTGTTCATACTTGTATAATTTGATGGGAACCATAAGTTGGGCGTGTATTTTAGCTCGCTATCTTTTAGAGCTTTGCAAATACAAACCTAACATACAAGCTGGTTTATGGATTCTGTACTGCTGTTCGAAGTGTACCGTAATTTGAAGTTTGCATGCAGGGTGGCGAACATGGTTCCGTTTTAACGATTGAAGTAAATGATATGGGAAGGTATGGGTGTTATCCAGATTGTGCAGAACTGATGTCAGTGCCTATTTTTGTCGAGGCTACTGTAAATTTAATAAGAAGGCGGCCAATGAGTTCATTGGTGGCGCATAGTAAGTGTCGCTACTATATTTTTATATGATTATATCTCTCTGCTAGTCTGCAGGTCCTCCTTATTCTGTTGGAAGTTTTTTTAGTTGCGCTGATCTTATGGTTCTCTCTTTCTAAATCCTAGCTGCTTATTCAATATATCATTTTGATTAAGTTGCAGATATGAATTATACCTGCAAATTCTCCAAGCCGTTGATTTTTCTTTTTCTTGAATGCTTTTTACCTTGGGACCCCGTTTCAAATGGATTTTAAAGCTTCAGAGGCTCTTGGAGACTTCATGCTACTTCCATCTGATGGAAACATTTACCTTCCAACATTCAAAATTTATACTGTTTTGCAATCTCGTTCTTCTAATTGCTAGATTTGTATGATAGTATGTGGGAGGTAGAGAAAAGTTTTCATTGATATGTACTAATAGCCAACTGAAACTTGCTACTATGTGTTTGTTGCAGCTCTGGGAACAGCAATTGTGATCGAGTTCATTTTTTTGTTCTCTCTTGGTGTGCTGCTTCTGTTTTTCATGTGCAAATGTGCAATGGTTCTTATACATGAAAAACGAAGGCGGGTTAGACAAGGCCAGGATATTGAACTCTCCAGGACCCAACATTCCAATCAGCAAATTGCGGTATGCCTTTAACTTCTGATTATGGTGTTCGTTTTCCCTCGTTCTCGTTGTTAGGGGTCATTTTACCTGAACCACAATGCAACTTCTTTCCACTTTTGATGCTGAGATCTTCCTTTCTACATGTGAAAATCTACATCACTCGCCTTCAAAGGTAGTACGTATCATGTTAGACCGCAGTTGGGAGATGTTTTCTGTGTCACAAAAGTGCAAAACAACATTTGTGATCTCTAACCCCTAACTTCATCCATATATTCTGTGTGGATATGCAGTCAAATGCAGATTTATCTGAGAATAAGACTCGGTTCACAGGATGTTGTTCAACCCCTTTCTTGTTTAGCGGCCAGCCTTCTAACTTCCGCCAGAGGTTTGTATTTTAAATTTTGAAATAAAGCAATCGCAATGTAATTAACACAAAAATGTGATTTTGAGTGTTGGAATGCAAGAAATCTTTACGCTGATCACGTCCTACAGAGACAGCATGGACTCTACCCGAATTGACACTAGGAAAAGGTTAACCAAACTCAAAAATCTGACGGAAACATGTCTGTGCTGATATGAATTCTGCTATAGATTAATAGCACACAGAATTCACTCATTTTGCTTCCCTCTTGCTCCCTCTCACACACACTAACGCTCCCGTGTTGCGCTCCGGTCAGTAAAACTTTCTTGGTTTTAATGGCATTACTGTTGTAATAACATGGTAGTTCATAGCTGTTAGACAAATAGCAACACTGACACTGAAGAACCTGCCAGATGATCCTTTTTGTTTTGTAGATTATGACAATGTAGAATGGAATCTGAAACAGAACATGTTTACTTTGGACATGATAGATATCGAACTGAAAGTCATTTGCATTTTACATGGCTAATCTGTTTATGCAAACCAACCTTTAGGTCACGCCGTCGGCCTGGAAATGGAGCATCTAGCAGTGATCCTCACAGTTCTTCTCAATCTTCTGGTGATCACAAGGGGGAGACTCTTGTGCCTGGTGCCATGCTGCCTGCGTCTGGAGAAGGGCAAAGTGACACTGTTTGAGCCACATTGCAACACACACACACACAACTCACAACTTCATGTAATTTATTCGAATCCTTGAACTGTTGTTTAAACTCTTCACTGCTCTTCATTCTGCTGTCTAGTGAATTTAGTTCAATGCTCTCAATTGCCACATTTATGCCATCAACGCGGTGACACTAATGAAAACTCGTTACCTAAGTCTAGATGAAGTAATCAGATACAAGTGAGCGTCGAGACACTAGCATGCTCCATTCGGTCACACATTTTACTTTTGCTTGTACCCGTTAGCAACTAAGGTGTTGTATTTACCTACTCGTCTAAAGTATCTGCATATCCTTCCAACTATCGCTAAAAGCATACCCAACGACAGTATTCTAGTATTAGCAATAAAAGTATAAATCAAATTTGAAAAAGTGAGTAAATAACAAAATAAAGGGTATATTGCAAATAGTCTCGCTCTGTTATTGAGAATCACAAATGATTGTCGGGAGGCAGTGGCTTTCATTCGTTATATACTTTTTCACGTTATCAATTGTCGCTAAAAATCATTTTAAGTTTAATGTTTCTTAAATCTGATAAGAGACAAAAGTACAAGTCCAAATAATAATTTTGGTCAATTCATTAGTTATGTCCTTGGCATCGTCTTTCTCCACTTGTCCATTCAAGTTCACTTTGGCAGCCGTTAAGTCCCGCCGGCGTCAAGTCAGACCGATCACCATGGCCACCAAAACCGCCGCCTACCAGAAGCTCCTCGGCGTCGGCACCAAGATCGTCGCCGTCGGGCGCAACTACGCCGCCCACGCCAAGGAGCTCGGCAACGCCGTTCCCAAGGTCAGAACAAATCGCCGACGTTATTCTGAAGATCGCCGTTCATTAATCAAACCGTTGAAAAACCTGTGCAGGAGCCTGTGCTGTTCATGAAGCCAACGACATCGTACCTGGCGAACGGAGGCATGATCGAGGTCCCGCAGCCGTTGGAATCGCTCGATCACGAGGTGGAGCTGGCGGTGGTGATCGGCCGGAAGGCGCGCGATGTTGCCGAGGCAACTGCTATGGATTACGTTGGAGGTGGTGCCTGTACAATTTCAATTACGCTGACTGGACTTCTGTTATTGCAGTTATTTGTATATTAGCTCAGTTCCATTGGATTTTTTTTGGTTCGTTTTTTTCTTTTATCATATGGTCTAGGAATTCGTAAAAAGTATGCAGTTAAACGGAGGGAGTACAAAAGTTGTCTTATGGCTTTGGCTACTTGATTTAATAGCAGAAATGTGTTTTTTAGGGGTTATGTGCGTGTTTGTGTTCTGCTGTTTGTGCATTGCGATGTAAACCTAAGTTGATTATTTACTGCAAGTAACTCGTTTGACTAGGAAGCGCCTTTGCATATTGAATTACAATTTGCTAGTGGGTAGACTATCATTTGATTAAAGGGGAAAGTTCTTAGTTTTTCTCATTGTAGGTGAATGTCTTGGTCACAGAGTCATTGCTAGTTTACTTGGCTTCGGTCATAATTGATTTACATACTAACTTGAGTGGAGAAGCTTGAAAATGTTGGTGTCTTGTGGGTAGGGTCTTATTATCTGATCTGACAATAAGTTAACTGTTCGTTATGCTTGGGTTTCATAACCTGGTTGTATGTACGCGTAAATGGAGTAATTGACTTCTTCATTGCGAATAACCTTTAGGTTGTGTGCGTCTCCACTTAGTTTGATAGCAAGCATGTTCGTAGGATTATGTATTAACATTGCAGCTGCTGGTAACTATAGAATACAATCTGAACTTAATTTGGTGTTTCATCAGTGGGATCTATTTGGCCATTTCATTGCATTGCAATTTTTTGGTCAAGTGGAGGCATTATTGATCCTAGGTAGTCACGATGGCTGGCTGTCTCAACCTCCATCCCCCACTTCTAGTTATGAATTTGCCAGCCTTTAGTTCTAGGTAGCCGTATCAAGGAGCTAGGATCAAATCTTACTGTCAAATTGTGTTTGCAAGAATCAAGGGTGTGTTAGCGGCTGTGTTCCCTTTGATACCTATAGTAGTTCTATATACTGCACCCAATCAGATTTGAGACTTTATTTGAAAAGCATCCAAGGTCTTTTATGGAAATTGGTGAAACTTTTTGCATTGTAATCTAATAGTAGTTAGCACAATGCATCAAGTACCCACTAACATTCAGAGACTGACTGGTGACATTTTTTTTCAGATAATGACTTTCTCATGTAGCTTTACATTGACTCTTGTAATGCATCAGGTACCCACTAATATGTCAGGCCCTCAATACTTTGGCAAGGGTATTGGACACGTGTAATGTATCCGACAATTCTCATCATATTCACCAGCTAACATGTGTCCTTTTATAATATATAGTACATGTTCTTATCTTTTCCTTTGGTTTTTGTAGTTTCTGCATGTGTTACATAAATCTCTAGTCTACCTAAGAAATAGTGGCACATATAAATTATCTTGCAATTTTGCCTTGTCCTCATGTCTTGACTTTGAAATCAGAGGAATACTATGCTCAAACATTTATCCACACCAACACTGCTACCAAGTCCATGTAACACAGCACTCTTGTAATAAGTCATTAGCTTAAAATAATTAACCTTTTTGTGTTTTTAGGTTATGCCCTTGCACTGGATATGACTGCAAGAGAAATCCAGGCTACGGCAAAGGTGCGGATTTTTTTAATGCTTTTATAGATAAAATTTGTGTTAGACGTTGCCCTCTACTGTTGTTATTCGTTTGGTAACATAGTTCAAACTCCACTTTCAAGCCAAGACCCTCTTTTCCGTACTGTTGCTTTGTAAAGCATGCTTTTGAATACACTTCAGTTGTTTCTCGTCTGCTATTTTTTCTTGCCTTTCTTGGTTATGGTTACCGTAATTTGTCCTCTCCAGATTATGTGGTCACCTTTCTTTTTCTATATGCCAGTCTGCAGGTCTTCCATGGACTGTAGCTAAAGGACAGGATACCTTCACCCCAATCAGCTCTGTAGTAAGAATCTAATTGGAACTTTGACCCTTTGAATTTTTCTTTTGCTTACCAGTTGATAACATTTTACACAACGTAATGGTTGCGTCAAGTCCTCCTAAGTTTTAGATGTATGAGAAATTCGTTTTGGCCTACAAAGGTGCATTTACTTTGGATATGGTCATTTGTTAACTTGTGCCTCTACTTTAGGAGTTACATGACTCATCTTAATCTACTTTTGTATCATACGTTTGTGTATTTGATGGTGTGAAGAAAGCAAATGAGGTCATTTTTTAAGGCAAGATATTAATTTGCTTCCATCGGTTTCATGCCACGCTGATATTAGCCACCTTAAGTCTTCTTCCCCTTCCTCGGTACTTTTTGAGATCAATCAAGACCTTTAGCTATTTAGCTACGCTCCTATGTATTAAGTCTTGCTAGAAGTTGTAAACCATGGTTTAAAGGTACAGATATGCCTGCTTGTATGTTTGAATTACCATAAAATGATTTCCTCTGTTGTTAAACCACTTATCTAGCTGTGTGAATGTTTTTGTCTACTTGGCCTACTATTATGCTGTATTAGTTGACGATTGAAAAATTCTGCAGCTTCCCCAGTCAATGGTGCCAGACCCTCACAACTTGGAATTGTGGCTGAAGGTACAAATTGTTTGTTTCCTGTTTATTGTGCTTTATGACGGCCTAATTGATTGTAGTTGAGCCGATCATTTAATGGATCTTTCATCTTGTTGTCTGACAGGTAGATGGAGAAACTCGGCAGCAGGGCTCAACTGGTGATATGATGTTTAAGATCCCGTTTCTAATTAGCCACATAAGTTCTATCATGACACTTCTTGAAGGAGATGTTATACTAACAGGTATAGTTAATACCCTTCTCTGTTGTCGACGTTTTGATCATACAGATACGTCAATCTTATAGCCAACGGCCTAGCTCCTTGTGATAATACCCGAATGTTACTAATGCTAGATGTCATGCCTAAGGCCTTTAGAGAGTTTAATGTGTTTTTCTTTCAGATTACATACAGAAATACTGGTCCAGTAAAAAATCATGTACATATGATAGCCACTGCATGATTTCATCAGCTTACAGAAAGGGAAACATGAAGTCAATATAATCTTCCGTCTTTAAGCGACTCAACCTAACCTGGGCAGGCAAACGTGTGCTATTACATTGAGACTTGAGCATACTTTAGAATTGCAATCGCTTTATTGACCTCGTGGATGTCCCTATGAGATCCTTTGCTTCACCCCTTTTCTCAACCTAGCCTTGGACCTAGCATTTTCAGCCTTTCAATCTGTCGCAATGAACATGTATTCACATCCAGCGTCAGTAAATATGAGATTTTTTGCGAAAATATTTGAAAACAAAGGCCATTATGCTTTTGAAGAGGAAAGCAGTCCTTGATTACCGTTCTTACACTAGACACCAATTCTTTTTCCGGTTCTATGCATCCTTTGGGGATCAGTTTATATGGAGTTTCTGAAAAGAATTTTATTACTTAATGGATGTCACTTTCTTCACTAGCTTCGGGATGAATTAATTACGTATTTATCACATCTCGAGCTATTTGTTTGTTCCTGTGGTTATATTCCATTTTGGCGATGACACCACGACCACGTAGTGCAGCTAAGTTGAAGAACTAAATACCAGGTTGTCTAATTTGCTTCTGGTTCGTATTCGGGCACTCCCCGTGACCCTTTCATTCCAGATTCCAAATTTGCAAATTCTAGCCTCATTGTAAAGATTTCGGACAGTAATGTTGTTTATTCTAAGCTGATATGATAAAGGACTTCTAGAAGGAAAAAAATTTGCGGCAACCATGGTTGTAGGAAGAAGCTACAACCCTCCATATAGAGATAATTAATTGCCACTAAATATGGTTACTCGCATTAATTAGTGACACTGAAAAAGTGCTGCTAAGGTTTGTGGCCGAAAGTTTTTGCTGAAATGCCACTGACTATCTAGCATAAATTTTTGGTATTCGGGGGGTTGTAGCTCGAAATATGTCCTTCGAGTTTTGCTCAAGGTTGAAACTTGCAACATATTATTGGTATACAGCTCAAATTGTCATTTTGAGTTTAGGATCAGAATCAGGGTAGCTCACATGTTGGCGATTAATTGTGCAGGCACCCCTCAAGGTGTTGGCCCCGTAAAAGTTGGTCAAAGGATAGACGCTGGCATAACTGGCCTCCTGGATGTGCATTTTGATGTTGGAAAACGCGAAAGACCAAAAAGAAGTTGAGTTGTGGCCACATCATCAAGTGGTTTTGTCAGACTAACAAAAATGTAAACTTTGCTGTCTTTGACCAGTAACAAAATGTTGAAGCTTTGATTCCTAAGTGCTTCAGATTAGACAGATGACAATCTTTTTTTTCCTTAAATCTATTTGTATAAATAAGAGGTTGCAAAACAAAAATCTAGTCTTGGGGTTGAAATGTGAATTTGTTATTTGTGGACATCAGATTTTGGTTATCAAAGCAGAAGAAAACTTGAACTTGTACATTCTTGTTTCCATAGTAGGCTGCCGATATGTTCTTCCATCAAGCACCCAAACTGTCAGTCAGAATGCTGGACTTGGTTGTTCGTATCAAATTCCAACTGTTTGCATGCCAAAGAACAGAGACGAATGAAACTAAAGGTAAATTTCTTGTCGGTAACTATTACTTCCATTTTTGTACTTGAACATAGCTCTCAGATTTCCTATTACATATATTTTCCCTGCATGCACATTTACAGAAGATGTAGAAGTGCAATCCATCATTTCAAAGCCCGGCACACTATGATCGTGTATGTAAAAGCATATACCCTGCTGCATTTTTCATGAAAGCTTCACACCAGAAAAATTAAGGAGAATTTAGCATATGTTTCATTATTACTATTATGTTCTCTTTGTTTTTTTTTTTTTTGTGGGGATACCCTTGATAATTGTAGACTAGTGGTGCATGCCACCTTTATCACAACATCACGAAGGCACGAAGTGGAAGTATCATTATTACAAGAAACACACCCGAGAATAGAAAGAGAGAAGAAATTTAGAACTTCCTGAGGAAGTCGTGTATGTGTTTGCTTATCTCATCGGGCTTTTCTTGGTTGATGAAGTGTGCCACGCCTTCCATCACGACGACTTCTTCCAGCAACGGCACATCTTTGTGAAACGCACCATTGTGTATATACTCCTGGGCGCCTGTGATATGATAGACCAAATCCAAGTCGCCCACAATGAACTTAGTTGGCACTGTTACTTTAGCTCCGGTCCAGGGTGCAGTTAGCTCCCAGCTTCTGCGATTAGAGGGAAGCACGACCAGGAATAAGAACCGATGGTAAACCTCGAGTAAGCAAAGACATTAAGCTTTGCGTTTTTTAATGAAACAAAGACAACATAAATATGAACATGAACATGAACTTTAACATATGCCTCGTTTAAATGGGCGGAGGGAAGATTCGATAAGATGTACAAAGCTAACACTGATCAAGATTTAGACTCTGGTATTTCAGATTCAACAAATTGATGTTCAGAGATAACTTACAGATCTAGAGCTCGGTAGTAGTTAACTCCCCCAGTGAAGCCAGTTTTCTCGAATTTGCTGGTAAAATAGTCGACATCTTCTTCTGACAACCAAGAAGGCAGGATGATCGGAGTATCAGGTGAATCTCCAAAACCTTTACCTTTAGGAAAATATAGTGGCCCGGGAGTGCGCTTCGTTAGGAACTTCTTGACAACTCTTTTAGTACCAAGAGGAGCCAACTCGGCTTCTATGTCCCCAGGTTCCTGTCACATAATTGAGAACAGTGCCTTATTGGAGTTCTATCTTCAATCACGAGTAAGTTGAGAAGATTTATACGCCAAGATAGTTAAACCATTAAACTAGTTAACACTCGGGGTGCTACAATGCTAAATGCAGTACAAAATTTCTTGCAATTCTTAAATGTTAGTACATTCAATGATGTCCTCCCGACCTGACATCTGGGACCGCAAAAATTTAGAGATAGGCTACTTGGTGCCCCGCATCATATATGACTTTTGCTATGCCGGATCTGATTTCCATCGCTATAGAATAGACTAGGGCTAACCCTGCCCCAATGAAGGAGGCAAGATTCTTAGCAGCTTGTGCACGTTACGCCAGTACTGGGTCAGTAAGGAGAGCATTGTAAAGGATTTACTGTTCCACATGTTTAATTAGTTTTTTTCTACACCCGCCTCCGCTACCATGTATTATACGACGTATGGCAGGATCGATGTTTTGTGTTAGCACGAGGTCTGATCTCGCGGGATTCTATTCTGTACGGCCAGAAGACAAATCTGTGAAAAGTTGTATAATATTTTGTTAGAAAACGTCACTCTCTTAAATTTTTAGAAATAATATACTACTTGATAATTGGATAATACCCTATTTGTTCCCCAAGTGGACATGATCCACATGGAGCACTACGTCCACATCCATTTCAAATCACAAGTTGACAATAACTCCTCCAACTTATTGTCAACCTATTGAATTCTCCAACGTTATCTCCGGCAGATTACGAGGCCAAGGCCATGATTGTAGCAGAAGAAACTTTTAATCTAACTTGTTCCTGTGGCTAACCTGGAATCTGGAAATGTAGTGATCATCACCATAGAGATCTCGGAAGGTCTGGGCAAGCGATCTCGTGGGGTCCCTCGGCATGTACATGACGCTCAGGTTAACCAAAGCCTTGACTCGGTCAGGCCTGCACAAGCACAACTGCCATGCGACAAGTGCACCCCAGTCATGGCCTACTACAAACACCTTGTCCTCGCCCGGTGCAAGGGCGTCGATGAGCGCCACCATGTCGCCCGCCAAGTGGAGCGTGGTGAACTTGGTGATGTCCCCGAGGGGCGCCCCGGTGGTGTCGCCGTAGCCCCGCATGTCGGGGGCCACCGCCCGGTAGCCGTGCGCCGCCATGTAGACGATCTGGTGGCGCCACGAGTACCATAGCTCGGGGAAGCCGTGGAGGAACAGGACTAATGGACCTTGACCTTTCTCTGCTACGTGCATGTCTAGGCCATTCACCCTCACCATCTTGTGCTCAATTCCCTCCATCTCTCTCTCTCTATTTTCTCTCTCGCAAGTGGTTCTTGTGAGAAGTGTGAAATTTGGTTTGGTAATCAGCATATACATATAGTCATATCAAGCTTTTATGGTCTTGTTGGACGGCTTGATTACATCACCAAACAACTAAACAAGATACCAAATAAGAAAAGATGGACGTCACCTCAGTTTTGTGTCATCTTAACTTTGATTTTTACATTTTGGACTGAAGCCTTGAGCAAAACGCATATGACTTCAACTAGATCTCAAGTTTGAAGGATGGGCATGTATAAAGTACGAAGGCATGCAACCATCAATCAAACAATTCATAGCTTACTATGCTATTTCACCCTTGTTTTCTGAGACAACTCTTCATTGAGCCTCGTACTTTCAAACTTACTGAGGAAGCTCTTTCCAAGTTTTGTCAATTTAAAAAGTTCTTCTGTTAGCCTTCCCTCCATTTAACCGTCAAAATAGTCCCAATGATTCGCACATGATTGAACACAAGGGCGCATAAGTGGAAGCACGATCAAAAAAGTTCTCTTCCATCGTAAATTCTTTTGTCTTTCTTCTTCCTGATCATCATTTATATATTAGACGCACTTGAGAGGTACATGACTCTAAAGTAAAGATCAAGAACGGAGCCACTAGCAAAGTACCGCCATGACGACTAGTTAATCACTGTAGTTATGTCACTACCCATAATGCCATAAGTCGGCCCCGATCACAATAATCACGACTAGATTAAAAAAAACAATAATCACGACTACACCGATGTATGGCACCAAAACCGCCATTATCATCACAATGTTGCAAACCGACCACCATAACCGCGCCAAAACATGTCACAACCACCACTAAACTAAACCACCCACAATAGTTAAGGCCACCATTATCACAATTGCTACCGTGACCGCTACAAACATCAACCCACAGTCATTACCACGGTACCAAATCTACATTCATTGTTTCAAATCCTTCACAATCATCATTGCAACTAATCCAACACCATAATTACCATCACAATCATCACTCTAAAATACCCACCGTCATTGCCACCGTCACAATCATCATCATTAAATTAATTCTAAATGATTTAGATAATCAAATTAGTAATTATCTCTTTTTCCTTCCCTTCTCTTGCAAGTTGTTCACTCTCTCGCTCTATCTCTCGACACCTTCATTTTTCTTAATTGTGATTTGAGAATCTACCCGTTTAAAAAGTAGGATTATTACTTTTCATGCTGATTAAATTTCAAAATAGAAAAGCCTCATCTTTCTTTAAAGAGTTAATATTAGTGGTGCTTATTTGTACATTAGTTTAAAAGCAATATTATAACTAATAAGAGGTTGAGAAGTACTATTCGTATCCTCTATGTATTTTTTGTTGCTAAAAATGTATTTTAAAGACAATTGTTAATATATTAACAACGAACATAAGGTGGAAAAAAACTCTCTCCACATGATTTAGTAAGTGTAATATAGTGCTTGTGTCAGTTGTGTGTAATGCACGAGATCAAAATTAGAATGTCGGTATACAAGAAGTCCTTGTAAAGCAAAGGCCTAAGAACCTTGTACTAAATGACAGATCATTTGTATGTCCTTGTGAGGAGAAAAACACACATCATATCCTTTGCATCAACATGTAGCCTCTGAAACATGATCCCGACCTCATCTCCTACTAACATATTTGTTGAGCATAATAAACAAATGTAAGCATTTTTGGTCAAGATGTAAAAGTGCAATTGAGCTTTGACCTGTCATGGAAAATCTTCTATTTGTTGAAGGATGGTGTATGCCATCCATAGCATTGTATTACTATATCTTTCCAAGAAACAAGCTTAAAGAAAGAAGAGAGAATTCTAACATCTGGAGAAGGTTACACTTAAAACAAGTGCATGAACATGGTAGTAAGGCCAGAGATCCACGACAATCAACTCTGAGAAACACCGAGGCGACGTGAGAAAAAAAATCAGAACTTTTTGATGAAGTCGTATACGTGTTCGTTTATCTCATCAAGCTTCTCTTGGTTGATGAAGTGCGCCACCCCTTCCATCACAACTACTACTTCCAAAAAGGGCACATCCTTCTGGAATCCACCATTGTGTATGTATTCCTTGGCGCCCGGGATATGATAGGTCAAGTCCAGATCCCCGACTATGAACTTGGTTGGCACTCTTACTTGAGCTCCAGTCCAGGCTGCATTCAGTTCCCAGCTTCTGCAAGTAATGCTGAATGAACCTCACAAACTCAAGGAAAGATGTAAGAAATTAACGTACGAGCTGCCTTGAATCTGAGTGCAGAATTGGACTTACAGATCTAGAACGCGGTAGTAGTTAACCCCTCCAGTGAAGCCTGTTTTCTCGAATTTGCTGGTGAAGTACGTAGTTGACGTCTTGTTGTGACAACCAAGATGGCAAGACAATTGGAGTATCAGGTGAATCTCCAAAACCTTTACCTTTGGGGAAGTATAATGGACCGGGAGTGCGAAAAGTGAGGAATTTCTTGACAACTCTTTCAGTACCAAGAGGGGCAAGCTCAGCTTCTATTTCTCCAGGTTCCTGTAAAAATTTAGCATCAAGTCTTGTAAGGTTCTCTGAGAAAGTTAAGAATGGATTCCCTGGCGTTGGACAGAGACTTGCATTTGAATGTCCACTCCAAATGGAAGCTTTTGTACCGTTTCAGGAATCAATCATTTTGCTTCTAAAAGATGGTGTCACACTCAATACATTCCAACCGTATGGATGAAAAGAGCGTAATATATTAAGACAATAATGTCGCCAATTGGTGAGACGTGTCCTGCACTCCTGCACCTCAAACAACAATTGACAAATTGAAGATTTCTTATTTGTTCCCTAAATGGAGGATCCATTTAGGGAATCCTGACCTGATTCTTATAACTGTAGCCAGATTTCTTATTTGTTCCCTAAATGAAGACGTGTCCTGCAATCCTGACCTGATTCTTATATCTGGCAGATTAAGAGACTGATCTTAACATGTTATAAGTTCAGTATAACTTAGTTGAAGCGAAAGTGTGATGGTTAGGGCTAACCTGAAATCTGGAAATGTAGTGATCATCGCCATAAAGAGCACGAAAGATCCGGGCCGGCGAGCTTGTAGGATCCCTTGGCATATACGCAACGCTCAAGTTCACCAAAGCCTTGACTCTATCAGGCCTAAACAAGCACAAGTGCCAGGCAATGCGCACACCCCAGTCACGACCAACCACAAACACCTTGTCCTCGTCCGGTGCAACGGCGTCGATCAGCGCAACGACGTCACCAACCAAGTGGAGCGTCGTGAACTTTGTGATGTCCCCGAGGGGCGCCCTGGTGGTGTCGCCGTAGCCCCACATGTCTGGAGCCACCGCCCGGTAGCCGTGGGCCGCCATGTAAACGATTTGGTGGCGCCATGAGTACCAGGACTAGGGGAAACCGTGGATGAACAGGACTAATGGACCTTGACCCTTTCACACTCACCGTCTTGTGCTCTATTCCCTCCATCTCTGTGTCTTGTGAGTAGAGGTGAAAATAGCCTCTTTAATTTGGTTTGGTAATCTGGCTACAATTATAAAGTTCATAGTCTAATAGGTAGCTTGATTGTTTAACAAAAGATGGGCGGCAGCTCTGTCTTCTGGAGTTATTCAAAGTTAGGCTCAACTGATCTGCATTGCCGGCTAACATAATGCACATGTTGGAGTAAAGCAGGGAGCATCACATTTTTGGTACTTACCAAAAAGTCAAGAATTTATGGGAGATACTTTTGCCAAATCAAACACTTCTTCAAGAAAGAAATTGTCGCTTTACAAAATACGATGGACATGCACAGACAATTTCATGCGATAAAAAGTGAAGATAAGAAAAAATGTCGTGCAAATACGTACATCCAAAGCATATGCATCTACAAATGAAGCAGAGTTTTCCTGTTGTTTCATTCACATATTTCGTAGTTGGGGTCCTTTCACAGAAGCATCCAAGTTCAATCCACGAACTCGTCCAAGAACAATAGGAACGCCCATCAATAACTCATGACAACGACCTTGGGCGTGGACGACAGGAAACACAGCGTGAAAAGCGTGAATACAGAAGACAACTCAGAATTTCTGAATAAAGTCGAGGATGTGTTGGTTGATGTCATCGGGCCTTTCTTGGTTGATGAAGTGGGCTGCACCTTCCAGTACAACAACTTCATCCAAGAGCGGTACATTTCTGTGGAACCCGCCGTTGTGTATGTACTCCTTGGTGCCTGGCATGTTATACACCAAGTCCAGGTCGCCGACAATAAACTTAGCTGGTACTTTTACTTGTGCCCCGGTCCAGGGTGCATTAAGTTCCCAGTTTCTGCAAGTTAGAGAGATAGGAAACAAAGAAAGTGTGTGTTCAGAATCACTAAAAAGTAGGGAGGAAACTAAGATTTTCAAAACGTACGAGGCAAAAGACGGAAGGTCTCTCTTAGTAAGCTCTCTAATAGGACTAACGGAAATGATCACCATGTGCTCTGTTCTGACATTTTTTCAGAAAAGCAATTGTATTTGGAAAGGAGGCAAACCATTTTGCACAAAGCATACAGCTTTCATTCAGGTCCGGCTCTTCTGAGTTGGCTTATGCTGCTGCTCACTGCAAAAGGAAATGCTTACTCGCATAGCAACTGCTTATTGGAGTTTGTGGAGGAGCAAAAAGAAGCTTAATGCCAGGGCCTTGATCTGGACTAAAATGCCTCGGATATGTGCAATCGCAAAGGGTAGAAGCCGAGGGAATAGTAAATCTTTTCAATGCAGAAGTCCTAGTAAATCTTGTAAAGTGGTTATGGTTGCTGTATGGCTGTTTGGTTTATCTCAAGGCCATATCCCCTGATTCATGTTGAGCTTTAGCTCTATAGTTCTTGCAATATTATTACTGATCATTTACAAAACAATCAAGCAGGGGACTCTCATTATTGCCTAATAACAGGCAATATTTAATTTGAAACAGGGAGATCAACAAGAACGAGGAAGCTGATAAAAAGACATCAAAAGCTTCTTCGCTTAGTATCACAAAACCGAAGCCTAGCCAAAGGCCAAATATCGAATGTAAGCAAGCAGGCCAAGTAATTAAAGATGGGTTTTACATACCAATTAATTTGCTAGAGTTAGAAAAGTAGTGCGTTTCACTTCAGATAAAAGTTGGAAGGCGACTTACAGATCAGTAGCTCGGTAGTAGTTTAATCCTCCAGTGAACCCAGTGTGCTCAAATTTGCCAGCGTAGTAGTCAAGATCTTCTTCTGACAACCAAGACGGCAAGATAATTGGAGCATCAAACAGATCTCCACAGGCTTTGCCTTTAGGGAAATAAAATGGACTCGGATCGCGATATGTCAGGAACCTCCTTAGAACAGTTTTAACATCAGTTTGGGCAAACACAGCTTCTATATCTCCCGGTTCCTGCACCATAAAGCAGCACGCCATCCTCTTAGAATTGATCACAACAGGTCTATGAACAAACTGGTCACCAATTCCTGCCTTACATGAGGCTTACACATAAAGAGGAGATGGATTTGGATAAAGAATTCCTAGCAAAGTATCCTTCCATGTGTGAAAGCTTTCCTGATTTGTGTATCATCTTTAGCATCAACGATAGCCAATTAGATCAACGGTTAGGAGCATTCAGATACTGATTTGCCTAATTGCCTTCTTGGGAGGATGTAATACAGAGCAAGGATGCATGAGGAAGCTAAAACTGCAGGAGGAAAGGTTGTAACGGATGACACGGTATACAGATTCCAACCAAGTCACGAGACTAATCATCGTTGGGAGTGAAGGATAGAGTCAGAAATTTTTCCGAGGCACGCAACAATATGAAAACGTCTCATTTGAAGAGCTAGTAGGGTCGTATACCAAGCAAAAAGGCATCAATACAACTCACTCATGTACTTTGTAGTCCTCTTCAGTGACTGAATTAAGAAGATCTTCTGTAACTGACTGCAAGTACATGGTGTCACGGCTTCATCGAGGTAAAAATTTGATGGCAAATAATTGAATCCATGCGCACATCGTCCAGAAGAGGTTGTATTTGAAGTGAGATGTCCACTTTTAGCACTTCAAAACTGTAACTGGATACATTAGAATAACTTGATCCCATTTGATTTTCACTATCCATGGCAAATTACGCGGTTCTGGTACTACTGCTACAACTATAAATTGACGAAAGATAAGCGAACGTGGATTGAGATTTGGCCACATTCCACGTAGTTTGACATCCATGATATTGACTACCTCCAATGTATGCCATCCATCTTACATAAAGTGGGAGGTGAGCCATTGGCTCAACGCTAAAGCTTTGCTCTACCTTGGCTTGGGGTTCATGGGCTTGAAACACGAAAACCACCTCTCAAAAGAATAGGGGTAAAGCTACCCTAAATACGGGAGCCTTGTGCTTTGCAACCGCCATACAGTAGCTCGTCTTCATATGAAGAAAATTTAAACACCAAATGTATATCAATTGTGTGACTACTTCATACAGATAAAATGTCAAAACTGGATCGGTGGTCGAATCCAAAACCCCAATTTGTAAGTACTGCTGATTTTCTCAAACTTTATCTTAAAAAGTAGGATCCAAAATGATGGCATAGGCGGTCAACCAAATATTACAAATATTTGGACCCCTCAATGAAGAAAAGTATTCATTACAGCGGTTGCAACAATGATTTCGAATGTGACACTAATAAGGTACTCCTAAAAATTATTATTGGAAGTGCCTAAAAAACTACTATTAGCCATATTTCGGGATATCTTGGGACGTAGACGCTAACCATATTTAGCCAAACAACTACGATTCAAACAAACTCCACGATCAGGGTTCTCAAGAAAATCAAAGTTGTTCTCACACTTGACATGAAATTGGAGTCAAATTAAGAGCAAAGAGCATGAATTGAATTACCTGAAACCTGCAAATGTAGTGATCATCGCCATAAGCAGCACGGATGCCCTCCACCATCTTCTTCCCCGGGTTTCTCGGGAAGAACGGCACGCTCAAGTTCACCAACGCCTTCACCCTGTCCGGCCTGTACAAGCACAGGTGCCAAGCAATGATCGCACCCCAGTCATGGCCCACGACAAACACCTTCTCCTCCTTCCCCGCGACGGCGTCCAGCAGCGCGATGAGATCCCCCACCAAGTGGAGGGTGGTGAACTTGGCGGCGTCGCCGACCGGGGCGCCGGCGGTGTCCCCGTAGCCGCGGAGGTCGGGGGCCACGGCCCGGTAGCCGCTGGCCGCCGCGTGGAGCATCTGGTGGCGCCACGAGTACCAGAGCTCGGGGAAGCCGTGGACGAAGAGGATCAACGGACCACCTTCTCCCTTCTCGGCTACGTGCATGGTTATGCCGGTGTGTAAGGTTACCGTATTGTGCTGGATAGTGTCCATGCCTGCGTCTCCAATTCTTTCACACACTCACTGTGTTGTGTGTGTGGTCAGTGAGTGGTTTTGGCAGGTTTGGTTCGCCGTGGTAAATGGAGTTGAAGAAGTCAATTTTGGTGGGCCGTCACAAATTGCTCTCCTAACCTTCAAACTTCAGAAAAAAGCATTTAGAAAAGTCCCGAATGCCTTTTGAACCTTCATAAACCACCATCAGACATTCAGACCAATATCCGAACTTTGTTACCACCATCAGACGTTCAGACCAAGCATTTAGGGAACTCGCACGTAAGAGAAGTGTTGCATTTATTTATATCTCACTTATAAGGATCACGTGCTTTGTATGCTATACAGTGATTCAAAATAAAATATTACAAACGTTAGTGAAAAAATTACAAGTTATAGAGAGGATGCCAATGAAGACTTAACATACTATAAACTTAAACAAGTTATGCTGATGAAATTGGCGTGCATGATCATGATCTGATGTTAATAAAACCAGATTAGAGGAATGGTGGAATAAGCTGAAGTTACAGGTTCAATGCGCAGTAGTAGTTCAGTCCACCGGTGAAGCCAGTCTGCTCATATTTGCTGGTGTGGTAATCAACATCTGCCTCAGACAAGCAAGAAGGCAACACAACAGGCTCGGACGAGTCTCTAAACCCTTTGCCTTAAGGAAGATATAGTGGCCCGGGGGTACGGTATGTCAAGAACTTCTCCAGAACCATTTTAGTCCCCATTTGGGCGAACTCAGCTTCTATTTCTCCAGGTTCCTAGAAGATAAGTATTCAGCCTTCAAACTTCTACATAAAGGCAAATGAAGTATAGGCTTAAAGGCAGTGGAATGAGACTCCACTGAAGTATTGTGATTAAGGATATGTGAACTGGGAAATATGTTTTGAATCCTGCAAAAAAGTTGCTTAATCAGTCATTCTGCTTTCTGTTGCTAGGTTGTGTGTTTTAGGTGTGAGTACAGTTCGGTTTGTAGGCTGAATACAAAAACGAACTGACCACCATCTATACCATCGGTTTGAAGGGGAAAAAAAAATGCAGTTGAACAGTTTGATTTCAGCAGTTTGGACGGATCAAACATATTGATTTGGACGGATTGACCGGTTTAAGCTTGTAGTAATTTTTGGACTTTCTTGAGCCTATCCATTGATTATTTGGCGCTTGTAGCTAGTGTACATAACCACAATAATTTGGAGTCTTCCTACTGAAATTAGGATGGAATTTACTTATATATGTTGTGATTAAATCCTAAGCATGGTAAAAACAAAATAAAAACTAGGATTAGATTAAAATTTTATATATTTCTAAGTGGATTTATTTAGGTTCGGTTTAGAACAATATAAAAAATCCGAACCTAACCAAACGAAATGAACATCAGTTTGCAAAAAAGAATAAATCAAATCAATTATCTTCTTAAATCGATTTGTAATTCGTCGGTTTGATCGGTTAAATTGATTTGAACAGTTTAAATGATCACCCCTATTGTGTTTTGCGAATCATGAAGTCACTTAAATCTTCTGCAGAACATACGTACAAGATCCCATGTCTGGTGTAAAAGACTGATCTTGAACTGATAAGGAACCACGAGGCGAAATGATCGCCATAATGGAAAAATGAAATGCCCCAGCATATGCTAAAGCTCTGATTTTTGGTCTGCCACTGTCCCACATCATAACACGATGGTGCTATATGTCTATGACTTTGCATATCCTCTGCATCAACATATAGCACCTGAAACATGATGTCGACCTCATCTCATCACATATTAGTTGAGCATAATTGACAAATGTATGCACATTCGGTCAAGATGTAAAGTGCAATTGAGCCTTGTCCTCTCATGGAGAATCTTCTATTTGTTGAAGGATGGTGCATGCCATCCATAGCATTGTACAACTATAACTTTCCAAGAAACAAGCTTGAAGAAAGAAGAGATGATTCTAACATCTGGAGAAGGTTACACTTAAAACATGTGCTGAACATGGTAGTAAAGCCAGAGATCCACGACAATCAACTCCGAGAAACACCGAGGGCGATGTGAGAAGAAAATCAGAACTTTTTGATGAAGTCGTGGATGTGTTGGTTTATCTCATCAGGCTTCTCTTGGTTGATGAAGTGCGCCACGCCTTCCATCACAACCACTTCTTCCAACAAGGGTACATCCTTCTGGAACCTGCCGTTGTGTATGTATTCCTTGGCTCCCGGGATATGATAGGTCAAGTCCAGATCCCCGATGATGAACTTGGTTGGCACTCTTACTTGAGCTCCAGTCCAGGCTGCAGTCAGTTCCCAGCTTCTGCAAGTAATGTTGAATGAACCTCACAAACTCAAGGAAATACATAAGAAATTTATGTACGATCTGCCTTGAATCTGAGTGCAGAATTGGACTTACAGATCGAGAGCGCGGTAGTAGTTAACCCCTCCAGTGAAGCCAGTTTTCTCGAATTTGCTGGTGAAGTAGTCGACATCTTGTTGTGACAACCAAGATGGCAAGACAATTGGAGTATCAGGTGAATCTCCAAAACCTCTACCTTTGGGGAAATATAATGGTCCAGGAGTGCGAAACGTGAGGAACTTCTTGACAATTATTTCAGTACCAAGAGGGGCAAGCTCAGCTTCTATTTCTCCAGGTTCCTGTAAAAATTTAGCATCAAGTCTTGTAAGGTTCTCTGAGAAAGTTAAGAATGAATTCCCAGACGTTGGACAGAGACTAGCATTTGAAGGTCCACTCCAAATGGAAGCTTTTGTACCGCTTCAGGAATAGATCATTTTACTTCTAAAAGATGGTTTCCACCAGGTCAAACTCCAAAGATTTTAACCGTACGGATGAAAAGAAAAGAACGGAATGTAAATGAGACAACAAGTAATATCGCCAATTGGCTAGACGTTTCCTGCACTCCTGCATCTCAAACTACAATTGATAATAGAGAGCATCCAAATGGGGCACTGTTACTGAAGGGATTCCCTATCTACCGACATCCTATGATTCATCAAAATCATTACCAACTCAATCTTTATCAGAATTCTTATATCTGGCAGATTAAAAGACTGATCTTAACTTAGTTGAAGCAAAAGTTTGATAGTTACGGCTAACCTGAAATCTGGAAATGTAGTGATCATCGCCATAGAGAGCACGAAAGGTCTGGGCCGGCGAGCTTGTAGGATTCCTTGGCATATATGTAACACTCAAGTTCACCAGAGCCTTGACTCTGTCAGGCCTAAACAAACACAAGTGCCAGGCAACGTAGGCACCCCAGTCATGGCCAACGACAAACACCTTGTCCTCATCCGGTGCAATGGCATCGATGAGCGCAATCATGTCACCCACTAAGTGGAGTGTGGTGAACTTTGTGACGTCCCCAAGGGGCGCCCCGGTGGTGTCGCCGTAGCCCCGCATGTCGGGGGCCACCGCCCTGTAGCCGTGTGCAGCCATGTAGACTATCTGGTGGCGCCACGAGTACCAGAGCTCGGGGAAGCCGTGGAGGAACAGGACTAATGGACCTTGACCCTTCTCTGCTATGTGCATGTCTATGCCGTTCACACTCACCATCTTGTGGTCTATCCCCTCCATCTCTCTGCCTGTGACTAGGTCTGAAAATAGTCTCTCTGGTATGGTGATTGGGCTACAATTATAGCTTTTATAGTCTAGTAGGTAGCTTGATCGTTTAATAAAAGATGGCCGGCAGCTCTGTCTTCTGGAGTTATTCAAATTAGGCTCAACTAATCTGCATTGGCAGCTAACATATTGCACATTTTGGAGTAAGGCACGGAGCATTACGTTTTGGGTACTTACCAAAGAGTCAAGAAAGTTATGGGAGATTCTTTTGCCAAGCAAGTACTTCGAGAGAATAAATTATCGCTTTGAATTATACGATGGACAAGCACACAAATAAATGAGTTTTCATGTTGTTTCATTCACATGTCTCGTAGTTGGGGTCCTTTTATATAAGCATCTAAATTCAATCCAAGAACTCATCTAGGAATAGTAGGAACTTCCATCAGTAACTCATGACATCGACCTTGGGCGGTAAGACCGCAAGAAACACAGCGTGAGTACCGAAGACAACTCAGAATTTCTGAATGAAGTCGAGGATGTGTGTGTTGATCTCATCGGGCCTTTCTTGGTTGATGAAGTGGGCTGCACCTTCCAGTACAACAACTTCCTCCAAGAGCGGCACATCTCTCTGGAACCCGCCCTTGTGTATGTACTCCATGGTGCCTGGCATATGATACACCAAATCCAAGTCACCGACAACGAATTTAGCTGGCACTTTTACTTGAGCTCCGGTCCAAGGTGCGTTAAGTTCCCAGTTTCTGCAAGTTAGAGATAGGAAACAAAGAAAATGTGTGTTCAGAATCACTAAAAAGCAGGGAGGAAACTAAGATTTTCAAGAAGTATGAGACAAAAGACGGAAGGTCTCTCTTAGTAAGCTCTCTAATGAGGACTAACTGAAATGATCACCATGTGCTCTGTTCTGACATTTTTTCAGATAAGCAATTGGATATGGAAAGGAGGCAAACCATTTTGCACAAAGCATATAGCTTTCATTCAGGTCCGGCTCCTCTGTTGGCTTATGCTGCTGCTCACTGCAAACGGAAATGCTTGCTCGCATAGCAACTGCTTATTGGCGTTTGTGGAGGAGCAAAAAGAAGCTTAATGCCAGGGCCTTGATCTAGACTAAAATGCCTCGGATATGTGTAATCGCATCTTTTCAATGCAGGATTCCTAGTAAACCTTGTAATGAGACAGTGGTTAAGATTGCTGTGTGGCTGTTTGGTTTATCTCAAGGCCATACCCCTGCTTCTTCTTGAGCTTTAGCTCTATAGTTCTTGCAATAAAACTTCTGATCATTTACAAAACCAATCAAGCAGGAGACTCTCATTATTGCCTAATAACAGGCAATCTTTAATTTGAAACAGGGAGATCAACAAGTACGAGGAAGCTGATAAAAGGACATCAAAAGCTTCTTGGCTTACTATCACAAAGCTGAAGCCTAGCCAAAGGCCAAGTAACGAATGTAACTAAGCAGTCCAAGGAATTAAAGATGGGTTTTTACATACCAATTAACTTGCTAGAATTAGATAGTAGCGCGTTTCACTTCAGATAAAAGTTGGAAGGCGACTTACAGATCAAAAGCTCGGTAGTAGTTTACTCCTCCAGTGAACCCAGTGTGCTCAAATTTGCCGGCGTAGTAGTCAAGATCTTCTTCTGACAACCAAGATGGCAAGATAATTGGAGCATCAAACAGATCTCCACAGGCTTTGCCTTTAGGGAAATAAAATGGACAGGGATCGCGGAATGTTAGGAACTTCCTGAGAACAGTTTTAGCATCAGTTTGGGCAAACACGGCTTCTATGTCTCCGGGTTCCTGCAGCATAAGGCAGCACGCCATCCTCTTAGAATTGATCACAACAGGTCTATAAACAAACCGGCCACTAATTTCTGCCTTGCTTGAGGCTTACATGAAGTGGAGATGGATTTGGATTAAGAGTTCCTCGCAAAGTATTCTTCAATGCGTGAAAGCTATCGTGATTTGTGTATCATCTTTAGCATCAACAATAGTCGATTAGAACAACAGTTAGGAGCATTCAGATACTGCCTTGCCTTCTTGGGAGGATGTAACACGGAGCAAGGATGCACGAGGAAGCTAAAATTACCGGAAGAAAAGTCGTAGCGAATCTACACTATATATATTTAGATTTGATAGGCTCTTCTATACCTTCCAAACCCCAAATCCTATTTTCTTGAATTCTTACAATTTTAAAATAGAGTTTAATATGTGTTAAATTTTGTTAGTGTTTTTCAAAATGTAGTGTCAAGTTTAGTTCATTTTCTTTATCAAAATGATGAAAGGAATGTGAAGAGGTACAAAGGAGAGAATCCCACATAGAAAGAAATTGAAAAGGTAAGTGGGTATATAATAAAGTACTCCACTTACTTTATTACTTATGTGGTATGCTAAGGTGTGTGCATGTGCATCGAGTATGGTGCTTCCGAGGAACAATCGCACGCGCGCGAGCGTGGCAGTGGGCTGTGAGGCGCTTTGATGGCGCACTTTGCACTTGCACGTGCGATTAAACGCCTTTAAGTTTTCGTGATGAAAATTAGGCCGCCGGTTCAACGGATCGGGTCGGATCCGACCGTTGGCAACTGGGTGGTTACACTCGGGTTATACCCGAACAGTTGCAGCTGGGTGGTTCCAAGTTGGACAGACCCAACTGTTGGGAGCTGGTTAGTTATCAGTTCGGATCTGTACCGTTAATCTTAACGGTTTCTGATCCAACGGTCCAGATTGCTTCGGTAATGATGAAAAGGTGTGACACTTGATTAGCAACCACTAGTGCTCTATAAATAGAGCACAATGGTCAGATTTTCGGACCTTATGAAAAGCCTTTACTCTCTTCATTTATTTCCTTTCTGCAGATCTTTTACAACAAGAAATTTCTGCAGAATTTCTTATTTGTAAAACTCATTATCCAGAATTCCATACACATATATGTGGGGTGAATATCGTGTGTGCAAACGCTATTCACTAAAGCGCTTCGTTGTATCTTGGAGGATATTTGCCGGCAACCCGCTGCACACCGTTTTCTTTGGTGGGGGCAAATATAAACTTAAGGAGAGCGTTTTACAACGTGTCTCGAAACCGATCCTTCTTTCAGTCACAAAGCCATACCGGATTTTTCCACCAAGATATTTTGATTGGCCACAAAATAACTTTCAACTCCATGAACTCTAACCATCGAACCCCATAACTTCCATTCTTCCATTTTATAATTAATTCATACCATTTCCGTGCATGGCACGAGATTTTAACTAGCATCATTCTCGTGCATAGCACGAGATTTTAGCTAGTGACATGGTATACCGATTCCAACAGTTAGGGCTTTTTTCTTCTTTTTTCAAGTATTTTGAGTAAAGATGCTGGATATGTTAAGAGAAGTAAAAAACACCCTTATTTTGTATTAACACTCTAATTCAAAATTCTTACTATAAGTAAAAAACACTCTTAATCATTATTAATCTTTTATAAAGATTTCAATTTAAAAAGAGCATCTTAGAGGAAAAAAAATGATTAGCCATTTAACCCCATCAGGATACATATACATTTATAAATTTTTTAATATGTCTGTAATCAAACTCTAAAATTAAACTTCAAATTTACGATAATTTCAATGTACTAAAATTTTTATATTGAAATCTATATACATGTAAAATAAATTTAAATATGTAGTATACGCATCAACATACAAATATGAAAAAAAAAAAAAAAAAATGATGAGTTTTTAACAATTTATTAGGTATATTATATATCTCTTAGAAGGCTATAAAAAACTTTGATCTCTGCAAGGGTACTTTTTTAATCGAATGTGATGGGAATATGTAATAGCTTTAAGATAGTTTAATTTTAACTGAACGGAGGCCATAAGTTTTGATAGCAGCTTTTTCAATAATCAGAAAGATTACAAAAGTTCAAGAGTGATTTTATAAGATTTTTATAGGGGTTTTTTGCTCTTTTCTAGTGGAAGTAAAAAAAAAAGGAATCCAGTAAGAGTATTAAAGGAAAGAGACTTGACATCTATGAGAAATAAAAAAGACTCTTATTTTTTTAATAACACTCTTATAGGGTATGTAATGAAAGAAAAAAAATAAGTCAAAAGTCAAAATAATCTTTAACTCTAAGAAAAGCATATATTGAAATAATGGTATTTAAGGAAAGAGGCTAGATATCTTATGAGAAGTAAAAAAACATCCTAATTTTTTTAGTAACACTCTAATTTAAAAAGATTATTTAATGGAAGAAAAAATAGTTTTACGTCAAAAGCCCTCCTAATCACTCATAATTTTATAAAAAGATTTCAACTTAAAAAAGACATCTTAAGGAAAAAAAAAAGATTAGTCATTTAAGTCCATCTGTGCTTTTATATATGTATAGATATAGATTTTGGGATGTAGACGCTAACCATATTTAGGCGACGAATTTCAAAATTCCGTTCTAAAACTTTTAGTTACGGGGTTAAAAGTAACAGACTTTTAGCGGCAGTGTATCCGTAACTAAAAGTCTTTGGATGTAGGATTATTCCGTCGCTAAAAGTCAAACAACTACAATCGATCAGGGTTCTCAAGAAAATCAAAGTTGTTCTCACACTTGACATGAAATTGGAGTCAAATTAAGAGCAAAGAGCATGAATTGAATTACCTGAAACCTGCAAATGTAGTGATCGTCGCCATAAGCAGCACGGATGCCCTCCACCATCTTCGTCCCCGGGTTTCTCGGGAAGAACGGCACGCTCAAGTTCACCACCGCCTTCACCCTGTCCGGCCTGTACAAGCACAGGTGCCAAGCCATGTACGCACCCCAGTCATGGCCCACGACAAACACCCTCTCCTCCTTCCCCGCGACGGTGTCCAGCAGCGCAATGAGATCACCCACCACGTGGAGGGTGGTGAACTTGGCGGCGTCGCCGACCGGCGCGCCGGCGGTGTCCCCGTAGCCGCGGAGGTCGGGGGCCACGGCCCGGTAGCCGCTGGCCGCCGCGTGGAGCATCTGGTGGCGCCACGAGTACCAGAGCTCGGGGAAGCCGTGGAGGAAGAGGATCAACGGGCCTTCTCCCTTCTCGGCTACGTGCATGGTTATGCCGGTGTGTAAGGTTACCGTATTGTGCTGGATTGTGTCCATGCCTGCGTCTTCAATTCTTTCACACACTCACTGTGCTGTGTGTGTTTGGCCTTGTACCCTCACAAGAACAATTATTTCTTCGGACGTTGGTTTCAAAGTTTGAACCCAAAAAATTAAGATAAGGCTCAGACTTACCTTAGGCTGTATTTGGCGACAAGGATAAGGGTTCCGAATAGGATATGATAAGGGTGAATAAGGCTGGATAAGTTATACCGTCAAATAAGGCCGGATAAGCAAGAAATCTTATCCACCGTTTGGACCAAGTTCGAATTATAAGCCGAATAAATATTTTATAAATTATAATACACACACACACACACATACTGTGAACAGAGAATCCCTTTTATCTATTTGCCCAATTTTCAACGAGAAGCTTTAGGTAGTTCGAAGCATTAGATCAATTGAATCCAGGATCCAACCTAGATAGACTTAACTTCCAGTAGGTATCTGCACGAATTGAATCACGAACCTCTGTTGCAGCCAAGGGGGCACTTTCCCTCGTGTCAAAAGCCTGAGTTTGTGAAGTTGCCGAAGACCGAACGATCATGAATCCTCCGCCGCCAATCCCACTGGCCATTGGATTGACAATGCCGAGGCACAAGGCCGTCGCAACCGCAGCATCAACAGCGTGCCCTCCCCGCCGAAGAACTGATGCACCAACTTCGGAGCAGCGGCCATCATCAGCGGCAACAACTGCTTTCTCCGACTCAACAATGTCGGCATCTTCAAACTGTGAACTCTCAGTATACTTCTTCTGAACCGTCACCGCCTGAGATCTTGGGTTGCCTTGTAGTGTAAATTCCATAAATTAATTTGGTTGCCGGCGAAGAAGATGGACGGACGGTCGGCAGCTGCGGCAATGGTGTTGACGGGAAAGAGGAAGAAAATTAGGGTGGGACCCTTTTTTTATTCCAATCCCACCAGGATTAATATTATACCCCCCCCCCCCCCCCCCCCCCCCCCATAAAATAAGTTTGAAGGATAACTTATCTGGCCTTTAAGCGCACCGTCAAATGCCGAATATGATTATTTTTATCCTATCCAGAAGTCTTATCCCGTGCCAAACACAACCTTAAGGCCAAAGTTCAAAAGGACTTTGAGAAAAATCCCAAATGCCTTTTGCACTCATATTTATTTTTTATTGGAAATATCAAATACAGTGACGAGATGAAATACTTTTGTGTCTAAATCTAAACGCAGAATTTGTACTTATTCATAACGAGTTAACTCACGTGTTATGCACATTGAGTTAACTCGCCTTACCCTTATTCTATTCTAACTCTTTACATGATGAATGAGTCAACTCATCCGCGTCCCGTTCCCTCCTTTTAGGTCCCTGCTCTACCTTCATAAACCAACTCAAACCCATATTAACTTCGATGCCATCGCCACATCGTTAATGGGAGATCAAACCCAAGGGCTACCTCACCATAATTTAGCAAAATTATACAAAGCCATTGACTCAGATCGAGAATCAAAACCGAATACAATTGAATCTAATCTCAATTAATTCCCAAGACAAACCAAGTTCCATTTACACCAAGTACCAGATCGCCGCCAGCAGCACCTTCATACACTTGTGCGTGCGCTTGTGGTGGTGTGCCTTAATTCATATCTCATTGAACTGTCTAGCGAACTCGCACGTGGATGAGAGAAGTGTTGCATTTATTTATATCTCATTATTAAGCTCGTTTTCTAATAACTGAAGGATTGTATTACAACGTTTATTTGTTGAACCAAACACTTAAAACTTTATTGTGGATGAATTCTACAGCAGTGAACATAAACACGCTACGGTTACATTAATATTTTTTTTTTGGTAACAGGTTCTTGTTTTATTTATTACCAAAATATGTACACTTGGTATATTTACCTCTCCACATCATCCAATTTTACAACTTGATCAAATGATCAACAGACTACCAGTCTAACACATTCTGTATATTATCCAGTGTGTGATCCCTTTCCAACATCCCTGAGCTGCATGTATTCTTCTTCCTCTAAAAAATTCTTGTGTTTCTTTCCATCCATATTCCATATATTGTGACTGCAAAAACCAATTTCTTCAACTTTTTCCTGCAGCTTTTACCCCTAAGCTTTATTGATGCTTCTTGCAGCATATGATCCCAAGAAGTCATCTGTATTCCCATTGGAGTTATCCCTTCTGCCATTCTCCAAAGCTCATTAGCATATGAACATTGAACTAAGAGATGATTCAATGTCTCAGGTTACAATATCGATTACGGTAACACAGTGATTTAATCCGTGAACCAAATGGGGAGCACAGTCAAAACGGATACACACACACACATGCATATCTTTTGGAGGTGGTAAATGAAACAATGATGCTTTCTTAAGACACCGAACAAGAAGATCTAGCAGAAAACTGCTTGAGGAAGTCATGAATGTGTTTGTTGATCTCATCAGGCTTTTCTTCGTGAAGGAAATGTGCTACACCTTCCATTACAACCACATCCTGCAAAAGTGGCACATCCTTTCTGAACCCACCCTTGTGTATGTAGTCCTTGGTGCCTGGGCCATTGTAAGTCAGGTCCAGCTCCCCCACAATGAACTTGACTGGCACTTTTACTTGAGCTCCAGTCCATGCTGCAGTTAGCTCCCAGTTTCTGCAATCAAAAGGCATTAGCAATATTCAAACGGCTAACTAAAGCCCTTGTGCAAGCTTCAATCTCTCATGAAGTTAACACCCATTGGCATTTTTGTACAGCCCTTTTCAGGTTCTCTGTAATGGGTTGTTAAAACCTACTCAAGATTGTAATTTGTTTCACCGGAAAAATTAAAGAGGAATTTTTTTAATTACCCTTCAAACGGACGCAATTTGAACGTATAAGCAGACGAGATCTCAAGGGTCTAATGTCAATTTGTTTCAAGCTTGGGGCATGTTTGATTACGTTTTATTTCTTTGTTTTTGCTGCATTCGTGTACTTGATTACGCTTTTCTTAATTTGTGACCAGTCACGACACAATGTTGGCCAGATTGGCAATGAATTAGCATGCATGATCATGGTCTGACATAAGTAAAACCAGATTCAGTAATGGGGGAATAAGTTGAACTTACAGGTTCAATGCGCGGTAGTAGTTCAATCCACCGGTGAAGCCAGTCTGCTCATATTTGCTGGTGTAGTAATCAACATCTGCCTCAGACAACCAAGAAGGCAACACAACAGGCTCGGACGAGTCTCCGAACCCTTTGCCTTTAGGAAGATATAGTGGCCCGGGGGTACGGTAAGTTAAGAACTTCTCCAAAACCATTTTAGTCCCCATTTGGGCAAACTCAGCTTCTATTTCTCCAGGTTCCTAGAAGATCAACCAAGCATTCAGTGATCAGATCGGCCTCAAACTTTTAACCAACATAAGGGCAAATGAAGTTTAGGCTTAAAGGCAGTGGAATGAGACTCCACTGAAGTATTGTGAACAAAGACATGTGAACTGGGAAATATGTTTTGAATCCTGCAATAAAGTTGCCTAATCAGTCATTCTGCTTTGTTAGTCATTCTGCTTTCTGTTGCTAGCTTGTGTGTTTTAGGTGTGAGCACAGTTCGGTTGGTTCAGTTTGGAGGTTGAATATAAAACCGAACCGACTATCATCGGTTTGAAGAGAAAAAAAAGAAGCAGTTGGACGGTTTGATTTCAGCGGTTTGGACGGGTCAAACGAATTGGCTTATACGGATTAGTTGGCTTGAACTTGTAGTAATTTTTGAACTTTTTGGGCCTATCTATTGATTATTTGGCACTTGTAGCCAGTGTAAATAACCACAATATTTTGGAGTCTGCCTATTGAAATTAGGAGGGAATTTACTTATATATGTTGTGGTTAATTCCTAAGTATGGTAAAAACAAAATAATGTAACTAGGATTAGATTATAATTTATATATACTCCTAATCGAATTTATGTAGGTTCGGTTTAGAACAGTATAAAAAATTCAAACCGAACCAAACAAAAGGAACCTCGGTTTGCTAAAAAAAATAAATCAAATCGATTGTTTTCTTAAATATGTTTGTGATTTGAATAGTTTCAATGGGTAATATGTTCCGTGAATCACGGAGTCACTATATATGTCTAAGTAAATCTTCTGCAAAACATACGTAAAAGATCCCATGTCTAGTGTAAAAGACTGATCTTGAACTGACAAGTAACCATCAGGAGAAATGATAGCCATAATGGAAAAATGACATGCCCTGCACAGCATATGCTAAAGCTCTGGTTTTTGGTCTATCACTATCCCACATCATAACACGATGGTGCTATATGAATATGACTTTGCTGAGGTGAAAGAGTTTTAAAAGAGGAATTGTTCGGGCCAACAAAAGTTAGTTAAGTGGTTCACATGATTTCAATTCAGATTTTTCACTTAAGTTCGAATCCTGTCTGCCGCACTTGTTGGTGGCAAACTTACGTACACGCCCTACTTGTTCTCCACACACGGGTCCTTGTGCGCTTCGGGTCCGACATAAGTGCAAGAAACGGGACTCAAATATATGTAGCTGCCTTGAGGGTTCTCGAGACGCAATACTCCCTGCTGGTTAGATTAGAGTCTTACGGTTCAACTTTTTTTTTTTGTGGAAATAAAAAAAAGAAAAAGAAAAGAGGAATTGTTCATGGGTTATAAGCAGTCTAGGATTAATATGATGGTCAGTGTAAGTACTCAAAACTACAGAAAAGCAGACCGAATATTAGATCAAACTGTGATCTTACTAACCGGACCTGATTCTGCCGAAGTCGTAACTAGTGACAAGGTCGATCTATAGCATTCACAATAATTGTGCACGTTATCCCAAAAACTGTTCAAACATTTTTGAGACATCGCGTGGCAAGATTAGGATCATATATGATGTGGGCGTGAGCCCCATGAACAGTGACAATGTTTCACGCACATGAAGAGGAAGAGAGTTGGAACCTGAAATCTGCAAATGTAGTAGTCCTCCCCATACACAGCACGCAACTGGTCGAGCGGTGCGATCTTGGGGTTTCTTGGGGTGAACACAACGCTCATGTTGACCAGACCCTTGACTTTCTCCGGCCTGTACAGGCACAAGGCCCAGGCAACGAGTGCGCCCCAGTCATGCGCCACCACGAACACCTTGCCATCCTGGTCCGGCGGCGCCACAGCGTCGATGAGCGCGACGATGTCGCCCACCACGTGCAGCGTGGTGAACTTGGCCGCGTCGCCGGTGGGCCCGACGGCGGTGTCCCCGAAGCCGCGGAGGTCCGGGGCCACGGCCCGGTAGCCGTGGGCCGCCATGTAGACCATCTGGTGGCGCCAAGTGTACCAGAGCTCGGGGAAACCGTGGAGGAAGAGGACCACCGGGCCTTGGCCCAGTTCGGCTACGTGCATGTTGATGCCATTAACAGTTACAGTCTTGTGCTCTATGGCTTCCATTTCTCTCTTTCTCAAGCAGAATTTGCTGTGCTTGTTGAGATCCTTGGCAAAGAGCTGAAGCTTCCCAACTTTTATCGTCTGAGGATGGGGCCTGTTTGCTCCCAGTTACATGGAACCCGTCCAAGAAAAGAGGAAGGCATCTTGCTCGTGTTCATAAAGTGCCATCCATTTCTTTGTTTGTATATTTTGTTCCTTTGTAGCAAATAATAATAATAATAAAGTGTCATCCATTAGGTGCCGAAGTTTGTTCAACAACAAAATTTGACTGCTACCCGAGTTTAAAGGAATCTTTCTCTTACCCCCATGTAACGACAATTAATGGTTGCTAAATCTTTCTAGTGACTTTTATTTAATGACGCTAAAAAGTGATGTTAAGAGTTATCGCTGAAAGTGTTAATAGAAAAGTCACTAGAGATGAAATAAGCTTGACACTCCTTGCTAGAGATGAAATAAGCTTGAAACTCCTTGCTCCCGAGTCTATTTTGAACAAAGTGAAAATCGATTTCAATGTGCTTCGTTTGAGCATGAAAAGTGGATTATTAGATAAATAAGTGCTCCAATATTATCACACCAAAGGATGGGAGTGCTGATAGTGAGAAACTAAGCTCTGTAAGTAAAGAAGTTAAACATGTAATTTCAGCCACGCAATCGACAAGGACCTTATACTCGGATTCGGTGGAGGATTGAGCAAAAAGTTGTTGTTCGTAAATAGAGCATGAGACGAGATTACCAGCGTATAAAGAGCAAACCCTCAAGTTGATTTACGATCATCAACAATATTACCCGCCCAATCAGCATCAGTGAATGCTTGAATATTCCAAGAAGATGGTTTGGTAAAAAAACCAAGTTATACATCACCGTCGGAGACAGACGAGTACACAAGAGACAAGGATGGGGTGGATGCACATGAGGAGGATCGATGAGTAAGGGATTTGTGGTCTCTGTGGATAAGGTGGGAGATGGTTGGAAACGGTGGAAGACCAAGAGGAGACACGCAAGAAAAACGTGTTGAAATAAGGGATGACAAAAAATGAAGAGATTTGGAGGGTCACGAGGAGAACCAAGGATCGAAGGCCCAGAAAGCAATAAGAAATATTGTAAAAAAACGACATGGCATGCGACAAGATTTTTCTATATGTAGTCGTAGGGCTATAACCTAAAAAGGCACAAGGAGCACATCAGTAGTCAATTTTACGATAGTTATAAGGTCCCAAGAATAAATAACATAAATACCAAATATTTTTATGAAAGTTATAACTGGGCGAAGTGCCAGAAGGCGATTTGTTTTTAGAGATCAAGATTCGAGAACATGCAATGAGTAAGACAGACTAAATGGGAAACTATTATCGATGCAAATGGAGCAGCTTATCATTTACATTTAGGAAGCAAAGAACAAAAGAGTAAGCAATACAATAATATTTAGTCACTATCCTTGAGTTTAGAGATGAAATTGTATTGAAAACTGTATTTTGTCATAATAACAGTGTGCCATTTGACCAGACAGAATGCTAATGGAGTTAAAAGATTTATATAAGAAGACATGGTTGCCCTCCAGCCGCCAGTACCACTGTATGTATAATCATTTTTTCCCCCTCTCATTTGGATCAACCTGTATAACTCCAACACCACCCCAGCAGCACCGACTACAGCCGCAACACCATCCCAACACCATTAACATAACCACGACACCGCCACCACATGCGCAAGGCGAGGATGGAGGGACAACTAAAAATCCAAAAAATCAAGTCTTTGATTTTTACATCGTTACATCATCCCAACCGTTCATTATCCTTAATTCTTTGTTTCATAACATCGTCATAAACCAATAACTAAACCCAAAAAAAAAAAAAAATTCCTTAAATCCTTAATCAATCGATAATCTTGCTGCTGTTCACTATGTCAGTACCCCATCGCCTACTGTTGTTCCCTTTTCAAGTAGATTTACTCTTTCGGTTCACTCTATAGACGAAGAAGATGAAATTGAGGAAGATTATTTATTAGACTTGAATTACTTTTCATTGGGTATAAAAAAATTTGTATTGTTGAAAGTTTGTTAAATTGTCGAGTTCAGAATTCGTTTACATGATTTTATTGGTTTAATGAACTAATATCTATGTATTTTTATGTTGCGTCTCACTTCAAAAAGAGCACGCCTTGCACCTTGCGCCTGGATTCTAGGGCGCTTTAGCTACGTTTGTGCCTTCAATAATTATGGCACAAAGTATATGCACACGTACGCGTACACGTAAGCGCGCGCGCACACGTTTATATTGAACACCAAAACTAACATACTTAACGCAATTAAGCTCAATATGCATCTCCTGCCTGTCACCATTTCAGACGCGCAATCGCACATACAAATCTGTGTGCGCATAAAACAGATTTAGGCGCATACATATATAGACGCACACACGGACTAGACAGATGTAATGTGTCTGGTTGTGGGTGAGCGCAGCGCGCAGGTGGACACTTGTGCCTGTGTGTGTGCGTGTATTCCTGCATATCCGTATGTGTTGAGATATTAACAAACAGAGGCACCACCACCAACCAAGGATATATATGCTTGTTTGCGTGTGTTTCGATGTATTCACGTATACCTCAATTAGAGTATTACTGCATAGACAGACACAAAGACAAAGTGCTTGCTGTTGCTTTTGAGAAAAGCAAAAACTACGGGCTCAAAATGATTCGTGTGAAAGGATCATCCATATGTTCTCCTTGGAGCTTCATTCTTTGAGCATTGACTGCAGAGTGTGTGTGTGTGTGAGTGGAAGATCAGAAGAAAGTGAAAAGGAAGATGGGCAATCAAATTATGTGCGTAAAGTTACACGTATTTAAGAATTCAAGGATAATATTGACATTTTTAGAATATGAAATGGCAATGTCAGCCCAAGATCATTAATGGTTATCACGAAAGCCTAACGTTGGGGGAAACCGATACAAGTTTTCACAGTTTATATATGGATATCTATTTCGACAGAACACCAACCCTTGATCGTATTTTATCTCTAAACTCAAAAGTAACATTATATCTGATTTATGAAAAGGCGGTGGACACCAACCCAACGGGACTAGCTAGAGAAGGGGGTGGACATTGACATGGTAATTTTCTTGATAGGGATTGGCATATAAAGAATTCTAGGTACTCACTGGATTATTGGTGTGCCTAAGACACGAATCTTCGATACTTTTTTTTTTTTTCTTTTTTTTGCTAAGACAAATTTTTTGTCACATTATAAAATTGAAGTACAAAGAGAATGTAAACCGATGATGACCAACACGTCTTTGAAAAAAAGTAGTGAAAGATATAGACATTTAGGGTTTAGAGATTTCAAACTAAGTAATAGCAAGTGAAAACGATATGAATTGCATGTTTCACGAGTGCATGATGCTTTATTTGAAAGAAGGAAAAGTGGAAGATTAGAGGTTCTTAAAGTAAGAGCATATGTGGGCTTGAGGAGAAAAGAAAGTTTTGTGGTGGTCTACATCAAAGAATATCACATGATGAAGGACCCATATCATTAAAGCAAATTATAGACCAATGTCATGACCTTTGATACATGACATATACATCAGCAAATTGCTTAATTCAAAGGAAACTGGTTATAACACATTCGAGTTCAAGCCTTGAGAAGGCAACTGCATCAAAACTTGGTAGGGAGAACTTTGCCGCCTATATAGTCCTGCCCTGGTCGAACCCGGATAAGTCGGCTCCCAATGCGGTTTCTGGATACCGGGTGATCTAACGCGGGGGGGGGGGGGTTGGGGAGGCTAAGGGTTCAAATGAAAGCTTCACTGGATTGTGGGTAGCATCATTCATTATGGTGCTATATCAACCGAAAGTATACTACATGTGTGAAGATAAAATAGCTTTTACATATCTCTTTTTCCTTTTTTTTTTTACTTTAATTTTTTTATTAATAGCAATGGGAAAGATCAAAAGTATTAAAAGCTCATACTTATGTAAACAAAGGCAACAAAACCAAAAATCCAAGTGTATTATGCTATATTCTTTAATGGATGCGAGCGTGAGACAAGTTCAAAAGACTGGCTTCTCGAAAAGTGCAAAGAAGTAAAAATAGAGTATAATTTAGTATATGTTGGTCAGGTTATGCCGGTCAAAATTATGCCGGTCATGAAAATTACATCACCATTTGGAAATCAAATTTACCAACTGGGTGAAGGCGTGGAGAGAGTTGACCAGAGAAAGTCTATTAGGATCATATCGACAATTTAAATCCATTGATCAAGTAATGGACAATAAGCTGGAATATGAAAGTTATTCAAAGGTTTTGTTAACAAAGTAGTATAAAGGCTCGGAGAGATACGAAAGTTCGTAAAGTGATTTGGACCCGCTGTGGTGACTTATTTGAAACTTGTCTACGTTTTCAACTCTCCTTCCCGTTTTTTTTTAAGATCGTTAAATTGGGTACTATCGCGATAAAAATGCAAGAAGCGCGGATATTGTGATTCACACACACACTTCAAATTACCGCAAGTCATTCGAGCAACTCACGAATTTTGCCAATAATGCGCCGAAATATACTTACTAAGCATGATAGCTAAATACCATTATGCTCTGTTTTATTCCTTGGGTTAAGATGGCCAGAGCAGAGTCTAGAGAGAAAGGCCCGAACATAAAAAAAATATAGAGCCCAAACTTAAGTTCATCCTTTAGTTTTTGGGCTGTAACAGAGTTTGAGCTTTAGCAATTTTAAATTTTTTTTGGTCAATAAATATGCAGGGAAAATTGCAACTTTTGTAACTAAAAGTCGAGGCCATTGTCTATTTATAAGTTACAACAAGCCCCATAAACTTTGTTGAAAGTTACAATTGTTATCAAAATTGCAATGACTAAAGGATTTCGGTAAAATAATGGAAACCTCTTACCTTGAATATCCCGCTCTCCATGAAACTCGAGCTCGCGACATTATGTAGCAGACATGTAAATATACGCGCTTAGAAAAAGAAAAAGCTTCCAAATAGAACATATCACAAGAATATTATTCTAAACCACTATATGTACTACAACATTACTATCTCTTCATTAAAAGAAAAAAAATTAGGTTTCGCACTAAACTTGAGATCATATAAACTTCTTCCACTGTTTCTATTGGCTGCAAGTTAGTAAGATGAAGCATATGGATTTGGTCTGCACTTTAAATGTAAAAAATGGGGCATTTTTTATTTTCTGCTTGACCAAACTTAAAAACAACAAGATCATGTGTTGACTTACAAATAACGATGTTCACCCCATAGTCCATTTTCTTTTCTTTTGGCTACGCAAATTCTTTTGGCGATACTCGAACGGACATCTTTGAAGTAATAAAAAGACATCGCATCTAAGCTGGTGATTCTGAAAACTGACCAACACGATCTTAAAAATAAGCGGAGCAAATATAAGAACTGCTTGAATTAGAGACGCCAAATTAAAATACAGCCGAAACCGGAACGATACATACAATATACATCAAATTTCTAGCTCCCACGAGTAATCTCATGAGCCAAAGGAGCAGCGCAACTGTAGGCGCAAGACAAAGAAGCTAACGTCAAGTTCTGCAACAGCCATGTTACCATGGACCGAAAATAGGAAGTCTTTGAAAAGCGGACAAAGGGGGATGCTATCCCTACTACTTTAATGCTACCAAATGCTTCCACCGTCCGTTAATTTGGAGCCTAGTGATTGTGACACTGACGCTTCCATTTTTCTTCGCAAATGGCAGGTCCCAAGTTGCTCCTCACTTGGGCTGATTGCCTTCGACCAGCATAATTTTTGGTGTAGAATGCTCTAATTTCCAGCCAGTTGAGCTCTGGCTCTGATAAGTCACTACCACCACTTGATCCGTCTGATGCAAACCAACAAGGCAACTACCTAGTTTTGGTCCTCACTGTGTCTGTTTAGTCTTTGCCCCTATCGAGTTCTCACTTTTTCCCCCCCTCAGGTGGGGATTTAGTTCAGAAATTACTATATGATGTTGAGAATCTCAAATTGACCGTAGCGTTTACACGCGTTATACATATGTGTCCAAAAGAAGTCCCAAATGGATTCACGGGTGTTAACGGTTCATCTATCCTAGCCTCAACGTACTTTGAGGTTTGGCATCAGCTTTCGTGGCAGTCCCTTATATGCACAGCGTCTTACTTCATGTTCAGCTACATAATAACTTTCGAAGTCTCACATTGACCGACTATACGTGGAGATTAGAAAACGTTTCTCATATCTCATACTTCATGTTATAAGTGAGGGTGGCCGTTAGAGTCTCGCATTGCCTATATGTGAAGATTGAGATCATTCTTATAACATGGTACTTCGCTGCTTCTTTCGGGTCTTCAGTCAGTTATACCCGAATCGCTTCTTATGCATGAGGGATGGCGTTGAAGTCTCACGTCGACTATATCCGGAGATTGTTCTTTACTTAGATACCAACCTTTTACAAAACCAAACTCTTAACCGTTAAACGCTTTTGAAGTACAGCTACATAGTCGTTTTTACAACAATAGTAAAACTCAAACACCAATTCCCTCGATTTTTACAGCGGAGTATTGAATATAATCACCCTTCCGATTGCACCCACGTGGCTACAAGTATTAGGAAATGATGATGGTCCTTGTATCATTCACCTTGCCTTGTCCGAAGGAGTTTAGTTTGGTGGTCCTTCACCTTGCAGATGGAGTTTGGTTGGAAAAATGACTGAATCTGATCAAACTGCACCAATGCTTATTCAATACTTTGGGCCCTAAGGACAGAGGAGTCAAGTGTGGCCATCACAAGAAAGAAGAATGAGACACACAAGTACCTGTACCACGCCTCACCCCACACAAAGCAAACGGTAACTTGAATATAAAATTTTGTGCTTAAAATAGTACTCGTAGCTAAGTACCAGGCAATATACGTTTGGTCCCAACGGATCTGCCAATGCATTGACTTGTGCACCCACACTTTGTCCGGCAAACACTATCCCACTGTAATTCTCCCCCGCTGTACAACACCTCTGTCGTTTTAATTTGATAAACGCTGTCCTCATGGTTAGTTTGCGCTATTTAGAATATCTGTTGTTATAGACAAATATCATTAAAAATATTTTATCGATAGAGATTGTTACCGTAAATTTTATTAATCACAATAAAATATTTTACAGCATAAAGAGACAAATTGAGTCAAAGCAGGGATTCAGCTTCAGAAATCAATAAAGTGAGAGGAACAAAAAGGAGTACATCAAAGCAAATTTGTGCAGAAGGGTCACACACCAAATACAAAAGCAACAACCAAAAAAGAAAAAAGAAAGTGAAAAGCTAAAATTAATTTACCCAGAAAGATAAATTTATAGGTCAAAGTGGCATCTAAGCTCCACAATGGTCGCTAATATTTTGTTTAGTGGTCGCTAAAAGACACTTAAATTGGGTCATTAGTGGTAAATTATGTGACCAAGTATATGGGCGTGGCTGAAGTCGAGATCCTCCGCTGCTGATCCATGTTGAGCTCCCTGAGACTAATGTACGGTATCTCCACCTCCCCTTTCCTCGACGGCGTCAGCGTGCCGGCAAGTGGGCCGGACGACGGCCGGCTGGCGGTCCGGTAAGGCGTGGTGGACCCACTTCTGCTCTCGGTGATGTAAACCGGGCCGGACAGGGCACGCACAGGGTGGTGGACCCTGTCGACGTGGTCGCGGTGGCCGGACTTGGGCCTGTTCTCGTTGCCCCGGTTCCATTTGAAGAAGAGCAGAGCGTTCTTCCACCATCTCTTCTTGTTCTTCTTGATCTTCTTGGAGTTTGAGTCGTCTTTCGAGATGGGCTTCTGGAGCTTGAAATGCAGTGCGTCAATGGATCTCGGGTTCTCCCGCTTGTGCTTCATTGCTTCTTCTAACACCTACATTTTCGTCAGCAAATCGTTAATGCACCTTTTAGCAACGACGAATCGTACAAAGACATGAACTTCAACATCTTATGGGCATATATATGATACAGTGAGCAAGTTAAGTGAGGAGATACCTGAAAATAATCGATTTGAGGGTCGAAGCCATAGTCACTGAAATGGTGAGGCTCAGGCATTGGGAATATTGGGGTCTTGTTGGTCATCTTTGCTGCTGCTGCTTTCAGAACAACTCCGTTTCACCCTCCAAAATTTGGATCAAACTTTGCTGGTGTGTGTGTGGGGAGCAGAGAGATGTAGGGTGAGATTTTTGAAGGGGGCTCAAGGTGTAAGGAATGGCCGTTAATGCACTCACATTCTTTATTGGACTCCCAATGGTACGCCAATCTAAGATGCATTCATTAATCTAAAGGGCCAATGTTGTTGGCTCTTTCTTCTTGGCTGTTGGTTGCGTGTGTACAACCAAATGGTGCACAGGGTACAAGTCTAAAGCTCACCCAAAGGAGTGTTGGCAGAAAGGGGAGTGTAGCTAGCAAAACCATCTTCATTAATTACACAAACGTGCTTGGAGAGTAGACTAGAGTTGAAGCAAGTATTACTATTGGTCCCAGTAGTACTAGATTGCTAATTTGTCAACAACATTTACTACCTACTCGTATTAAATTTGCCACTGCCAATGATGTACTACGTTACGGCGTTTGTCATGTGTATTCTTTTTTGCTATGTTTTAGCTACGCCAAATTAAGGGAAAAAAAAAAGAACAAACTTTGGCTCTTACCCAGGTTGTAAGAATATTCCTTCCAACCCCGTGTATAGTGACAATCAACAGTCACTAAATATTTCTAGTGACTTTTCTTTTAATACTTTCAGTGACAATTATTAGCAGCATTTTTTTAACGTCACTAGAAACATTTAGAGACGATTGATTGTCATTATATAGGGGGTAGGAGAAAGATTCCTCCAACCGAGGTAGCAGCCAAATTTTTTCCAAAAAAAAATGAGTATATATTGAAGGATTTTTGATCATTGGTCATGATAGTTTCGAATTGCATGGGACGGACGGGAGTAGCTAATGTGATAGAAACAGGATTAAGAAAGGCAAAGAGCTAAAATATGGAGATATATATATAATGGTCTTAAATAGTCAGAGACCATATAATTTTTCGAGAAAAAATTGAAGATTGGAGATCAGCATAATGGATAGTACGTTAGCAGATTTCTTACATTGGGAAAATCGTATCTTGCCAATAAAGTTTTTAACAACTTCTACAATTCTACATCTTCTAGGTAGCAGATTTTCCCTATCAAAAAATTAGATTGCAACTGGACGAGGATCTCAGCTGTACTGCACATCTCTGTAACAACTTTAATTAAAAAAAAATTGTCACTAAAATTAAAAGAATTTTGTCTATGTTGCTAAAATTTATAGTGATAATCTTTTGTCGTTAAAATATATTTAGCGATATTTTTTAGTACCAGAAGTTACTGTACAACAGAAAATCCTAGTTTGTTGCAGTTTGTTGCAATTACGTCTGTCGCATTACTTGTTAGTCTCGAGTCCTCAAACCGACATTAAATTTTCAAGAACTTACATTTCGTAATAAAAAAAAATTCTCCATTCTTTGGATTATAAAATGATAAAGTGCGTGAAGCCATTCACGGGAAGTGTCCGCGGCATTTAGTAGGTTGAGCATGATCTGCAAGTGCACCACGTGAATGGTGCATAGTGGTTGCCACTTTGATGGAGATTTCTCCGTGCCCATGTACCAAAATTAAAGAATACTAAAAAAACAAGTTTAAAATTTGCATAGCTATATTCTAGGTGAAACAAGTGATATGTATTTTGTTTGTAGTTGTGTTAAGACAAAATTATGATTGTGTTAGAGACATACTTGGGACAACAATCTTGCGAGTTTCACCGATACCATCTCTCCGTTCCTTCCGCGGTCATTGTTGCAACAAAAAGACCGAAATTAGCAACTCAGGTCGAGTGTAACTCCAATTTGGGTCGAAGGTGATTCGTCAATAATCGTCTCGGCTCTTCAACAACAATGGGGGATACTGATCAGGCATCAGTCATTCAGTGGACGACCTACATCTGTTGTCAAGTTTTTTTTCGAGAGACAAGCTTTTCTCAAATAAAAGATGCGGGAACGAGGTTGTGCACAAATCAGCTCGAAAATGTGACATTTGCTGATAAAATAATGATATGGCATGGTTTCACTTTAGTCATAATTAAATGGAAGTAATTATCCCATATTTTGGACAAAAACAAATTCCATTGATGCCCAAAAGGAGCAGTTTAGTCTACGCTCTGTTTGACAATATTTTTTTTTTGTTTTCAGTTTCAAAAAAAAAAAATATTAAAGAGCAACTTAATATTTTTTTTTTTACAAAAGCAAGTGAGTGTTTGATAACCCAGTTTTTATTTTTTTTTTTGTGTTTGATAACCCATTTTTTATTTTGAGTTTTTTTTTTGTGGTGGTTTGCGGTGGCGGTGGCTGGTAGCTGCCCGCAGTGGTCGCCGGAGGTTGCTGTCGGCGGTGGTGGCCGGAGTTGGCCACCAGCAATCGCCGGTGGTGGTGGCCAAAGGTTGTCGCCGGCGGTGGGAGGGTGGTGGTGGTCTCAAAAAAAAAAACCAAAACTGAAAAAAAAAAAAAAACTCATTTTTAAAGTTTTTTTTTCTTCTTTAGTTTAAAAACTGATTTTTTAAAAGAAGCAAAAAAAATTACCAAACACAACTTTTTTTTCCAATTTCAAAAACTGGCAAAAAAACCTGTGTCAAACAAGGCCTAAGAGTGTAATCTGGATTCTGGACATAGCAACAGTGGGTATTGGGCAGCCCATGTGATGGGCTTTTATGCTAGCATTCAAATGGGCTTTGCTCGCCGAGCCCGGATACTGACGATTTATTAGGCTGCCAGTCATCATGACACTTGGGCCCATGGACCCCGTAAAGTTGAACCCTTACCCCTAAATGGGCCTTGCAATTAGCCCATGGAACCCCATTTTCCAACGACCTATTTCCATTTCCAACTGAGAGAAACATACGATCATCCCTCAGTCCCTCACAACGATAACAATTTTAATTTTTAGAAAATTTAAAAGCAAATCCTTTCTTTGTTTTTCGTGTTTTTGCAAAAGCACGGGGGTGTTTATTTGGGAGTTTTTGATTTTGAGCTTTCTCTTTTATTATTTCCTTTCTCTTATTTTTTCCCCTTCTCATGTCTCTTTTTCTACTTCATGTCTTTGGACAGAACACCGTCACTGTCACCAACAATGCTACAACCACTGACGTCAAACTCACAACACAACCGTCCATTGCCACCACATGAGTTGATCCATTGTCGCCGACGATTACTTGGTCGCTGGTGGGAGAGACACAACACTGTGGACCCTTGCAGTCCACATATTTGGTGGTGGTGTTGGCGTCGGGCATAGGAATTTGATAAGAAAGGCGTCAGTTGATCATGGTGGTGGTAGCGGGTTGGAAGTTGATGGCAGTGGTGGCGATGGTGGGAGGAATTAATGGTGGTGGCCCAAATATTTAGGCAACGACGTGTGGCGGCAATGGGTTCAGGTAAGGTGGCAACAATGGTGATAACAACTGATGATGGTGTGTGTGTGTGTGTGTGTGTCATGGGGGATGGTGGCCATGGTGGAGAGGAGATAACATGTCTAGTGGTGTGTGTATGTGTGTAAGGAATGGGGGGGGGGGGGGGGTGGAGGTGAATGGTGGTAGTGACCACCTAAGGAACCAGTTTTGTTAAAAAGTGGATCATGTGCTTCTAGTGAACTTTGAAGGTTGGATCTTAAAACAAAAATTTAAAACTCTAAAATATAGTTTTAAAAAACAAACCAAATTGACTACTAGTTTAAAAAATTAAGGAAAAAATCAAAACTGTCTACTAGACGTTGAATTTGTTTTTTCAGTTTAAAAACTGAAGAAAAAATTAAAACCCATCTAAAATTTTTATATGCATAAAACTAAAACACGAGACCTTGCACAAAAAAGAAAGAGTTCTAAAACCTTTCTTACTTGCTCTTATCTCTAAACTAGAAACGCTGTAATTGCAATGCCGGTGACTAAAGTTTGGTTATCATCCCTATTTTTATGATCCTTGCTCTCTCGTTCTAACCGTTCAAAGAAAAAGAAAAAGGAAAAGAGAGTCCATGGCAGCCCAGCACGAACGATAGTCCAAGGCCTTGTGATCATCCCCGACTTTGGAAGCTAGACTGGGCCGAGACTTCCAAAATTTAAGCCAACCATCTTTGAGTAAGTATTGCATGGTCCGACTATTGATCTCCATAAACATAAGATGTTAGATCAGGGGGCGTACGGTAAGCTAATAAAGGCAGAAATCATAGTATATCATATCCAACACTTTTAGATTATCAGGATCATTAGTCCCGAACCAACAAATATTTTTTAATTGGACGAGTGTCTCAATATGTCATTCTTTACCTTACACTAGTCTCGTCGTAAATACGTAGATAAGATTGACGAAGAAAATTGTCTTCAAAACTTTCTTTCTTAAAGGAGTCAAAATGTCAATATTATTTTTTGACTCCTTGCCACCCAGTAGACTTGAGTTACAAGTATTTGACCATTCAAATTCTGCGAATCTGATTCAAAAAATCCCACCTCCATGCTCCATATCTACACGGCAAAGCCAAAACCCCGTGACACACTGCACAGTATACCAACTTAGCCTCAAGTTTGGGTGTTCAAATGATTAATTAAGAATTTCCCAAGCATTAGCAAAGGGCTTCATTTAGGCCAATAGGTCCAAACACAAGTAACCAATCCCTTGTACCCTCCCCATTCACTCCCTGCTCCATTACCCACCAAACCCAAACACCACTCATGAACACTCGATAACATTCTGGAATTCCGACAATATAAAATCTTTAAATAAATATAGTAAAAAAAACCGTCTATTTTGACCGAGCGATTCCTCTAATTTCACGATACCCAATAATTCAAAAAAGTAATGTCTATTCGAAACAACCTTCTATCCTGATCGAGCGATTCATAATATTCAATACCCGAAAATGTAATAACCTCCTATTCTGATCGAGCGATTCTTCTGACTTCACGGTATCCAATAACCCGTGAACGTAACATCCACTCCGAACTAATACACCGACTGAGAGAGTAAGATGCAGTGGAGAAGCATCTCTTTTGGTCTAAATCATTGAGACCACCAAACCCCAAATCAACTTTCAAAGTCCACCTCGTTACATCACCCCCCTACCAAATCCATATTTCAAGGGCATCTCCGTCATTTCCGCAATCCCGCGTCAACCCCGGCGTCTATTATACTTCGAACCAAACCCCCACCATTGAAACATCCCAGAACCTTCCCCCCACGTCAATACGCACAAATCCACAAGTATAACAACAATTCAGACCTGCTTCCATCAGTCAACCAAACTCTAATCACTCTCCTCTTCTTCTTCTCCACAAGATTCTAGCCTGTTGGTACTGATTTCAGTCATCAAAATCGTTCTAAATCGACCGGAAGCGTCTCAATTCTTGCTCGCATGGCGGACAGGCGTTCGAGAGACCCGGTGCCGTGGGACGGGGAACCGCCGAAGAGCTACGCCCTGAGCGGCAAGATTATGCTGAGCGCCATCGTGATACTCTTCGTCGTGGTGGTGTTCATGGTGGCCCTCCACATCTACGCCAGGTGGTACCTGCTCCGCATCCGCCAGCGCGCCCTCCACCGCCGCCGCAGCCGCCGACAGCGCGCCACCCACCTCGTCTTCTACATGGACACCAACAACCCAGGCAACCCCGCCTCCGGCAACCGCGGCCTCGACCCTTCGGTGATCAACTCCCTCCCGGTGTTTGTGCACTCGACCTCGACCCACCCGGATGTACTAGAATGCGCCGTTTGCTTGTCGGAATTCGAACACGGCGAGAAGGGCCGTTTGTTGCCGAAATGCCAGCACGTTTTCCACACAGACTGCATTGACATGTGGTTCCAGTCCCACTCGACGTGCCCACTTTGCCGGTCGCCGGTCGAAGGCCTTGTCCCGGTTCAGATCCCCCAAAATGACCGGCTCGACGTCGTCATACCGGTGGGTGAACCGGGTGGATCCGAACCGGGTCCGAGTTCAGAGATGGGTTCGACGTCGTTGGCCAATCGGAGGAAGGGACTGGACATGACGGGTGTGAGAATAGAGGTGCCGAGAAGGGCCACGTCCATGGACGAGCTGCGACTGAGTTCACCGGCGAGTCAGGGGTTTAAGTCCCCCGGAAGCCGCCTGCTGTCGCTGAAGAGAATCCTCAGCATGAACAGGAAGACGGCGGCGGGTTCGCCATCCTCGGGAGTCGGGACGAGTTCTGGGAATGCGGGCACTGAGTTGGACATCGAGGAGGGGAAGGACGAGTCGAGTCGGGGCCAGTCACGAGTTCAAACTCCGAGGTGAGAATATTCGAAGGACAGCGAACCGGGAAAAAGGAAACGTTTGGAAGAAAAACGTTGAAAATCAGAAAAAGGCATTCGGCGGGCTGCCCGACAGCCGAGTATTCATGGCCGTGAGATTCGGGGCCGTGGAACACGTGGCAGAGATCTAGCGGTTTACTGTGTGTGCACGCGGCTGTTGACGAAGCGATAGGGTGCGTGTGGGGGCAGTTTGTCGTTGTGGATTTGAAATGTTTGACTTTGTAGATATTATGAAATGAATATTCTTTTCTTCTTTTGATTTTTTTTTTCTTTTTGCGGTATCGAATGCTTTAATATCAAAGTTATTGGAGTAAGATTTTCCGATAAATGATGCTCGTGAAATATGGACGGTAATTTTTACTTAATAATTTTAAAAAGGTATCGTTAAAAATTACCATTAAAATAGTTACAAATTGTCACGAGCATTATTTAGAGACAACATGTGGTCATTGTGGAGGGTTGCTAGCTATTTCAGGATTGTCGGGTTGCAATCGAAGTATTTCCATTTAAGAAAAATGCATTTTAGTTTATTATGAGTGTCAATCGAATTTTATAGAACTTATTGAGTATTAAATTCACAGCACATATTTTTGACAAACCTGATAGCGAGATTGACATATTTTTTTCGGCTAGTAGAATTTTTTTATCCTACGTACTCTCATCTTTCTCGAGACTCGAACGTGTAATCTTGTATGTTAAGTTACCACGTTAGTCTAAATCGACTTAAACTTTGTTAGAAAGTGCGTACATAATTTCAAATGTATACTTAACTAAGAAGTTGGATAAATAAAGCAATTATGGCCAGCTAGAAACCTAAAGACTTCCACTACCATCGCACTGTCAATTTTAATGTTAGGTGTACATCTTATATGTACATAAAGCAAAGTTTTAATGTGTTACACTATGTATCACATGTTCTGGCATTTGGTGCAGGCAAATATTTATAAGACAAGTAATATCTTGAACAACTCATTTCATACCCTCATTGTTCAATAGAGTTTAGTTTTGCTTGCATATTGTGGTAGTTGGAATTTCAGTATATCTAATTTTAGTTAGATGCGAGGTGAAATTACAAGTCAATTCACGTGCATCGTGCTAAGTCATCTTTCTTCCGTTTGACACGTATCAACCTAACAAAAACTTAAAAAATAAAATAAAAATGATAATATCTATTAAGTGACACGGGTCCTAACCTATTAGATGTGTTATAAAATAACCCCATTCATTAACCCCTTTCTCCTATCCTATCAGCCTTATTAATCGAACGATCTTAGATGGTCAGGACCAAGATTGCAAATGGTTAGGATCAATGATTCGAAACCATGCAATACTTATTGCTTCATGAGAAGAATCTGGCACTCACCTCGTAAGGTTTATGTTATGCTCCTTCGCACATGTCTCCAAACACCAAAATATGCACTTACAAGACAACTTCAAGTGGCACAAAAGTGGGCGGTCAGTCCAAATTGTTTACAAGCCGGAAAAAGGACTAATTCTGCATTGATTATCAATGTTTTTACAAGCTTCTTGAACTGTTTTACATCCAAGAAATAAGTTAAGGAGTAAACCTACTACAGATATCAGTTGCCAACTAAATGCTGTCAGTTATCTAGAATTACAGTGGTGGGTTACCTTTACATCTTCTCCAAGCCATTCAACACAGCTGTTGATTTCCCAGTCAGAGAGAAGGCATTAGATCTACCTGATAATGAGTTTCCTGTCACCCTGAAGACTGTAAGTTGACAGGTCCAACACCCCGCAATGACCGTCGTCTTCTCTTGCCTTCAGGAGTGCACCTAACACCGCCAACTTTTCCAAGCTTTGGAGAGAACTTGCAATTCGTTTGTGATGCCATCGCCTTTGAGGTCGATCCTATAGCTGATGAACTAATAACTGGACGATTCTCTTTACCTGACTTGCCCCTCTCAACTCTGCACTGTCCTTTGCTCATTATTGGCGATTTGGCTCTCTTTTTTGCTGATCGAAGCTGCACTGCTTCACGTCTTTTAACATGCCTGCGTAGCCGGACATAGAACGGATTCATAGCTGTATAACATGTAGACTCGCCATCAGCGCCACCCCTCTCCAGATCGACATTTCCATTATTCACCTGAAAAAGAAAAACATGAGAGCAATTTAATTGTACTCGTCAAGAAATCAGCACCTGCTTTGCAAGTACTATTTTCTCTGCAAGCTATAAGCAAAAACCATTCTGTTCCAATCACAATCTAGAAGTGCAAAAGACGAAACTCAACAAGGCAATTACCAATTGCAAAAGTGCAGAAAATGTCCGGGCAACATCGTGCTTTTCTTGGCACCTCACAACATCCACAAAGGACATGGGATTCCCGCTGTCAGCTTCCAGAGATAACTTATCTAGCACTTTTTCCCCATATTCATGAATGTCAAATGGCTGGCGGGAGTCCTGTCATAAAAAGGTTATCACTGATTCAAACACCCATATAATGCCTAAAAACTCAGAAACGAGCATCAAAAAATGCAAAGAGAGAGTTTATGGCGCACTTGCACTTCCAGGTTCTGCTCAATCCGCTGTTTCCATGTCGATACCCGAGCAGCGAGTTCAGTCTGCTTCTCTGTTTCAGCAATACTAGCAAGAAGAGAATCCTAGATGTAGAGAGTCAGTTACGGACCATACATTCTTCCAGCAAAGATTAAACTCACAGAAGAAGTAAAAAACACAAGCGCTGTATCAAGAATATTTCGCAACTGCATACACAAATGTATAAATCACTTTGGTAACCATCAGACTGATGCTCTTTTGTATGGAGTCTAGGTAATTGCTGACATGTACAAATTAATATCAGAATAATTTAGCCCAAGTACAGCCACAAGAAGCACAATACCAAAGAGCCAGGGACAGACACTGGGGGTAGAAAGGAGCACCCATTTCCATAAACTAACAAGAGTGTATATAATGTGCATATCGTTTGTTGGTCTGAGTGATCTGTCCCAACTGATACTTGCCTCTGCACCTCGCTTTTAAAATTTAAGAGGATATCATTCAACTAACATCCTGTTCTCATTAACATTATGGGCCTATAGCCAACTGATAAATATAAGTACCTCCAGCTCTGCAAAATTTTCCATATACATGCAGAGTGTCAGACAAAGTTCATATTAAATTACCAGAGCAATAAGCTACAAAACTTAGACTTGTTTGACACCATATAATCAGGATGCCCAAGGAAGATATAATATAGAATAGTTTTGGTTCACATGTTCATGAATAGAAACCCATAGAAAACAGAAGGGTCATTACTCATTGGGGGAGGAAATGCAGTTCAACAAATTATTTATTGATTACTAATTCTCTTCTTACCAGGTGAGACCGACAAAGATCTTCAAGGTTTGCTTGGGAACTCTGATCCTCGTTCCCATAAGTTTCATTGGTGTCAAAGTGAGGACCACCATCATCATGCTGCAAAACTTTTAGCATATGAGCTATCAAACAAACTTCCTGTGAAATGCCGTTCATAACAGTTTGTATAACTGTCTGCTCTGACCTTGTCAGGCTGCAATGGTACGTCTTCATCCATGTATGCACTCTCCGGCATGTCAAAATTGAGACCATCACTATCATATCCATTGTCCTCTTTGTCCTTCGGACTAGAAAATGCATCAAAATTTTCACGCAAACCAAGAACAAGTGATTGCCGCAGCTGCAAAAGTAATTTCACTACTAAGTTACAACCGGACAAACTTACCAGGCAAAGAACATCATGATACTAACCTTTTCATATAAAGGGGGAGAATGTGATTCCTGTTGTCTCTCTGTGGCACGGCGTTGTGCCTCCCATATTTCAGTTAGCTCTGAACTGATGGTACCATGCAATCTTGCAAGCGGAAACTCTTTAATAATGTTGATCCTTCTACTAGAACTTATTCCAGCTTCTCTTCTACAAGCTGTCACTGCTAGCAGACAAAATGAAGATAGCCGGGATATTAGATGCATAATAGAAGTACAATAAGAGACTCGAAGACAGGAAAGAAAAGCCTAGCAACCTTTTTTGAAAGGTTTAACTTTCAAATTCCCAGGTTCATGAGGATTCAAAGGTTTCCATGGATCATCATCATCTGAATCATCCAAATCCCCAGGTTCTGAATACCCATCATCCATTTCGAATTGAACATTGTTGCTTTCAGGGACATTATAATCAGAAGGATAAGACTTAGCATTACAACCATCGAATTCAAACCCGTGATCACCCGGTGGAGATTGATTAAGATTTAAATCCTGGTTCTTTCTTGTAGACGACTTAATGCCAGATCCCCCAGAACGTTTTGTTGGGGATAGAAAGTTCTTGCGAGATTTAGACGGTAAAAAGCTGCCTCTGCTGACACCACTCTGCCAGTTCCCAGCTTTATCATCACCATCCAAAAAGTCATTGACCGCACCAGCGTCGCAAGAGTCTAATAGAATAAAATCCCGGTAGACATCATTTGTTGCCAACTGCAACCACAAGTTAACCAATAAATGTCTATAACAATGGTATGAAATATTGTTGCTTTCTAAAAACTAATTCTACAATACCAGATAGGACTCTAGTTCCCCGCGATCACCAATAGCATCTAAGCAATCACCTTCAAGCACAACTAAATTTGCAGGGGGCTTCACAAAGTAATTTAACGGGACATCTCTACAAGCTGCACTATCTAGGGAGTTCTTGGTATCCACTGCAAGAAAAAATTGATTAAGTCATGCAAAGCACGCTAACTTGTACCGAAACGATATACATAGTAGTAGGGTACCTGGTATATCATCTAATCCCCAAAATGGATCGTCTCCTTCAGAAGGAACAGCATGGGAACCGCTTTCCTCTGGTTGGGAAGATTCATTCTCTGGTTGGTCATGCTGGCTGTTCAATATTACATCAGTCTAGAGTGATGAAAATGTGTAATGTTCGTACATAATTTTCTGAACTGCTATGAGTTGTTAAATGTAGAAAACCAATTTTTCATAGTTTGCGCCCATGTGTACAAAATGTCACAAAAATCTGATTTTTCTGGCTGCCCGGGGGGTTCTTGGTCCATGTTACCAATGCCAGATCTAATTACTTTGCGATTTATGAACCCTTCTTCTGTTTACCATATGTAATACAACCTCCACATCGCGTCAAAGTTCAAAGAAAATTTGCAACATTTCAACCTTCCTAGGAATCCCAAACACTTTGTATGGGTCGAATCGTGTGCGGCACGTAGTGACACCCCAACAACCCTCAGACACCTTGGGGGACGTGCAGCTTCCTAGGAATTAGTAGATGCTGCAATAAGCTCAATAGGTAGAGAAGGCATCATGGCCCACAATGGGCTCTCACTCTCGTCAGGCTATTATCAACATCTAGGGAAGAAAGAAATGAATAAATTACGCATCTTGAACTTGATCACGGCTTTGAACTATGAAATGAGATTTGGAGAGTATGAAGGATGCAATTGTTAATGAAGGGGTTTATGAAGGGCGATTACTGTTGATATACCAGTGGAGCGATGAGGATAAAGCTTGTGATGTATATGAATGAACCAGAGCAATCTGTTCTGGATTCTGACAGCTCAATTTTGTTGATGGTGGTGATACTGCCTCTGATGATAACGGTGGTGGTTGACATGGTGGTGGTGGTGGTGATAGTGATGGTGAAATGAAGAACCGAGCTTGAATGGGGAATCTCAAATATAAACAAAATGGAAATCAAAGCTAATTTCCGGAGTCCACAAAAACAAGCGCAAAAATGAAAACTCTAGTGGAAAATTAAAAAATTTAAACAGGCTAGATACATGTATTTCCAGAAAGAAAAAAAAAAGGTGAAGTTGAAAAACTCCAAATTGCCGGTGTTCAAAAATTCATATATTTGGCAACATATCACCACTAGAAAGCGAAGAATTAAGTTTATATATTCGGGAATAAATCTCCACGGCTCCACCAACTAAATACCACAACCTCTTCCGCTTCTTAATTGCTTAACTTTCTTCAAATGCCCCAGAGTACTTCGACAAAGGATTACAAGAGCATGTGCAACAGCCCCTCAAACACGTTACTTAACCCACAAAGCTCTAACACCACAAAATCAGCAAACTTTGACATAACAGCTGAAAACCTCAGAAGCTTATATAATGTCTCTGTTGCTAACCTACCCTTCAACTCTCTTACTATAAGCATATACTAAACCAGTTCTATGTTTCGAAATTTAGTCTCAGCAGACATACTGCTTAATTTCACACGAGATTGTGTTTTTCGCCCATCATCCAACCCAAGAATCCCAATTCAATTTCAAGCACATGACTTCATAGGGCAAGAATCTTGATTGCAACTAGGAGAATTATATTTGTTATTGCACCTAGAACATACTAACCTCTAAGAGTTGAATAATGTGTAACCATGACATACCTCTCATAAGTAACTACTAACTACTTTGTTAACACAACGATGCTTCTCAAAGAAGAGTGAAATTCTCTTGAAAAATCTCAGATCTTCTGAGATAAGATGAACCAAAACATGTGGGTAACATAAGTTTCTGTCCCAATATTCATCACAATTCACAACAAATAAAATTCAATTTCTTCCCACTTAAATCCAACTTATCATAATACATGAACCGACAAGAATCCTTCAAGAACTCAAGACAAAAGAACCTTTCAAGCAAAAAGAAAGAAAAAAGGAAAGTATCCTAACCAAAAAATTACCTTTTCTTCTGAGAAATAAATTCCAAAGCATGCAACACCAAAGAATAAAGGTATTCCACCTTCCTACTGTACACCTGAATCGAACCCTGAAGCAGCAGAGCAGCTGCCAAAAAAAAAAAAATTTATGCCCAAAGCAGTAAATTAAATCATCCAAATGTGCAAATACGAAAAACCCAGTAGCAAACCCAAAAAAAAGAAAAAAAGTATTACCTTCGGCGAAATTCACGGAAAGGCGGCCTCCGTCGTCGATTTCACCAGTAATTTCGCCGGAGCAGATCTTCAGCAGGTACTCTTCGAGATTCTTCGCGAGATCGACGGCCCAGTTCGACTCTAGGTCACGGAGCGGCTGTAATGTATGAAATTTGTTGGCCGGGTCCTCTTTATCGTTGCTCATCTTCTGTAGATCGGGTCGGGCCGTCCATCACGGGTCGTAAATCGGCTAATCCATTCGAAAAGGAACCCTGATTTCCGGGATTTGGGGATTTTCGGTTCTTAAAGTAAGCCCTAGAAGTGATAAATACACGCGCAATGCAGAATGCAGATACCAAAGGGTGGTTTAGAGAGAGAAAGTACGGGTGGATAATTCTTAGGGAGTAAGCTGCTGAATTCTTAGACAGAGAAAGTGAAGAGAGAGAGATTTCAAAGTTTTGGTGACCGTTTTCCCGCCGCTGGCGTTGGTGGAAGTTTTTTCCGAAAAACTTTTGGGCCCTAATTCAACACAACAGAGCTTTGGGCTTAGGCGAGAGACCATATGGCAAAAGCCCGTTAGTGTCTCGAAATTTTGATTCTCAAATGACGCTTGAATACAAAAAGAAAAATGTGTCATTTAATTTAGAGCGAAACGTTGAGGGAGCGGTGCACGTAAACGGTCATAACCCGTTTAGTTATCATTTATTAGTTCTCATTTTCTGCAGATTCAACTTCTGTTGTTTGGTTATAATGTCCAAGTTATCATACACCAAATTGAAGACGATTCACCTGCGTCTTGCGAATTTATCAGGATTCACCTACTCATTTTTCACACACACGCATATATATATATATATATATATATATATATATGTTTCGAAGATGGCATATAAGTAACATAAAGATGTTTTTCATATTTATTTTCGAAATGGTATTTAGTAGAGTATAAATATTTTTATTATCCTATGAACGGTATTTGAATAATTTGTTATAGGTTTTCAAAATTTTCAAAAGACATTTTTTTTTATTCTTAAAAATATGAAAATGAATACAAAAATATGGTAACAAACGAGGGTGTTGGACATTCAAACGGTGGAATTAAATGGCTACGTTGTGCCAACAAGAAAGGTATTTGTAAGCGAAGAAAAAAAGAAGGATCGGTGAATATACATAAGAGGAGGAGAAACGCATCAGGTAAAACAATCGAACTCACTCTCCATGTATAGTCGATTTGAAATTTTATCACCGAAGAGAAGTTGGAACAAATGCTTTAAATTTTGACATTTAATCGATCGGTATATAATCCAAACTCACAAACCGAAATGAAAAGCACAAGATTTAGTCAGTATGATCCATTAATGAAGCACGTTTGTCCGAACATTGGAACACCTTCTCGTGCAAATTTTTTCTTTTTGGCATGAGATAGAGGTGTTGCAATGTTCGGACAAACGTGCTTCATCGGTGACAAACGAGAAGCAAATCAAGAAAAAATCATTTATATGCATAAATATATCCTTAATCGGTGAACAACTTCATCATGATCGATCAAGTACATGCAGACAATTTCTTTTTACACTTTCATCATGCCGGAATCATAGGGAATTCCGGCAGGCTTGATCCACAGATCACCCTCAAGGTACTTTCCGGGAGTATATCCCTCAGCCTCCTGCGCAGAGATCTTCTTAATACCCTTCCACGCTACTCTCTTAGCCTGGTTTGCTCCGGGTCCGCGGTTGCTAAACTCGCCGTAGTAGCAAGTGTCAAGGGCATAAGTACCGGCCCAAGGTGACCACCCTTCGGGGACAATGTTGGTATCAATGAACGATTGCATCACGATGGTCCTGGAGAACTCCTTCCATGGGCGTCCGAGGTAGGAAGCGATGGCGGGCTTGACGGCCAAGAAAGCCGGTTCGGCAGTGATGTAGCAGTTCTGAAGGACGATGATGCCGGTGGAGCGCTGGTCCTTACGTCCCTGAGCGGTGACCATGCAGGCTTGGTTTTCCAGGGGCTTCCGGACGACCATTTTGCAGTTCTGGAAGATGGCGGCCGCGTCGCCGAAGATGAAGTCGATGGTGCCGGAGATCTTGCAGTCGCGGTAGAACTGGCGGTAGGTGTGTGTGTAGAGGGTGTCTTGGTAACCGTCCATGTTGCAGCGGTAGAAGATGGTCTTATCGGCGGACACGCGGAGAGCCACGGCCTGGTGCTTGGTTGGTCCTGCTGAGTTCTCGAATCCAATGTCCCTTGCAAAGAATCGGTCTCCCATGACGGCTGCATTTTAGCATAAAAAGGATGAGTTTTAAGGTACGCGAAACATAGATATACTGCAAAGTTCTTTCAATAGCAAGATGTATAATCGTGAGCAAAGAATGATCGACTTACCAACTGTGGCAGTCTTGTAGGTACCAATCCCATCGACGAAGTTCTTGTTTCCGGTGATTCTGGTTTTATCAGCGCCTTCTCCAATGAAGACAATATCGTTTTGATGCCTAGGAATCTCGATGTACTCCTTATAAACACCAGCCTTGATGAGGATGACATAAGTCTGGTTGCTCTTCGGTGGTGGAGCAGCCTTCAAAGCATCATTAATAGTCCTGAACTTTCCGGAACCATCTTGAGCGACCACGGCATTGGGCTTGAGGCTATTGAGGTTAGCTTGAAGGAGCCTGCGGCGTCCAGCATCAGCCCACGATGGTACTTCGTCGTCTGAAGTTTCCTGGAGGAGCCGCCTGCTCAAACCTGGAATCTGGAAGCTCTTGAGGAGCTTGGAAAGCTCGCTAACCATGGCAAGGCCATTGCTAGATAGCTCACCAGATGTCTTCAACAGCTGCTTCATCTTCTCTCCAGAATCACCGGTGATGTTTTCGAATCCATCCAAGCAAGTATCCTGATAGGTGATGACACCGCTGAGCCAGGTCTTGAGGTCATCAACATAATCATCCAACTTGCTGACATCAAAAGACCCGACCTTGTCGAAAGATCTCTTGAGATCATCGACCGCAATGCCCAAGAGCTCCTTGCAGTTCTCGAAAGCGTGGGAGGTCTTTGGATCCTTGGCGGCCTCCTGGAGCACGGACGTGTTCTTCGAGGCGTCGGTTATGTTCTTCACCGCAGCCTGGAAGGCGACCTTGATGAGTTCCTTAGGGTCTGTGGTGTTCTTAGCCGCGGAGAGGCTGCTGACGCATGCATCCTTGTAATCGGTAGGTTGGCAAATGGCGGTGATCGCCTTGTTTGATGTCGATACCTGGCCATTGCCTGCGGGGGCATTATTGCCGCTGCTCTGGCTCTTGTTGCGTGTGACACCAACAGCCACGGCTACCACCATCGCCACTAGAAGTATGGAAGAAAGGCCGATGATGGTGGCCTTCTTCTTCCTCCCTCCATCATTACCATAACCCATTTTTTTTTTTACTACTGGAAATAAACTAAACAAGGGTGTTTTTCTTTTTTCTAGTTTTTGATGTAGTTTTGTTCTTTCCCTTTGTTAAAAAGAAAGAAATCTACAGAGCTCTTGGGGGGTCTCTCTTATTGGTTTGATTCCGATCCCCTTTGGGCTCTGTGACATTGAAATGAGTTGTGCAGATGGAGTCCTTTATATAGCTTGCTGCCAAGAGAGAGAAACGCAGCCATGAAAGGAAATAAACGGTTAATTTCTGTCGGAAAAATGTGAGGTTGGGGAGCTCCTACAAATGGGAGGGTCGTTGCGGTTTACTGGCCAGAAAGAAAGTCTACTTCTTTCATGGAAGGTTGATATCATTGGCTCCAAACTACGGTATATCCGACTTATTTGGGTCAAACTGTCAAAATTTTGTGGTAAAGCCTAGTTTACAACATGTAATTTTGGCAGTGGACAACTCAAAAAAGGAAAAAAAATATATTCTTTTGCTGCATTTTAGACCTAGACAAGCCATGCCACCCTGCAAAAAGGATTACTTTGTCTTGGTGCAAGCCTTAAAAAATGGGGGACAAGGAGAAATGGCTAGTATCCTTTCGATCACACTGATAAGGTCCCTCATACGGTTTAGTAACACTTGCAACAATTGGTTTATGTAAGTAAAGGAGATCATGCGTGTATTCCTAAAATGAAGAGCTTGCCCAAGCTAGAGTAAACCATCTGGAAAGAGAGCTTCACCTCTCTCCCCCCCCCCCCCCCCCACTGTAGTGCTTTGTTTTCCTTTGTTATTGTGTTTCTGGTTGTAGTCCTTGGTTTGTAAAGATGTTAGACTGTCAAACGAAAAGGTTATAAAGTAGAAAACAAACAGCATGTAGAGTTTTGTTGAACATGTAAAAAAAATTATTTTGATTGCGACTGATGGGATAAACACGTTGAAAATCGACCAGGTATTCGTTCCACGATCTTAACCAACCCACCCACCCCACAAAACACCTGCGTTTAGTCAGTATAAGAGGCAGTAATTTGCAAGAGAGAAGTTTTATGTGCAACCGAGGAGTTGAAGGCACAGAGAAGTATGAGAATCTACCAAGAGTTTTAATTTAGTGCTAAATGTAAATGCTTGGCATTGTTTTGTGTGAGCAAAATATGGGTCATTTGTTGATATAACAAGTTCATCAATGACTATTGGAACTCAACAGAGAAGTGATTATGTATAAAACCTATCATTAATCAAATGCATTATGATAATCCTCTGGTATTACAATGATAAGATTTTGCGTATGTAAGTAAAAACAAAGTGTGGTACATAAGTCTTCTAAGCATTGCTCTCAAAGCTAGGAGCATATGCATTGCTCTCAAAGCCAGGAGCATAAGCATTGCTCTCAAAGCCAGGAGCATAAGGCACTCCAGAGGCCGGAATCCAGGCACCTCCCCTTAAGAATTTCTCAGGAACAAAATCACTAAGTTGCTCAGGGCCATTAGTCTTCTTAAGCCACGGCACTCTCTTCGACATGTTTGCTCCGGGGCCCTTGTTGCCATACTCAGCGTACCAACAAGTATCCAGATACATGTTACCTGACCACGGTGCCCATCCTTCAGGTTCAATAACACTATCTATTTCAGAATTTAACACCACTGTTCTCGAAAATGCCTTCCACGGTCGTCCTAGGTAGGCCTTCAATTTGGGCTTTGTAGGGTCGGAGAATGCAGGCTCCGCGGTTACCACGCAATTTTGGAGCACAGTTCCGGTATGCATCACAGCCTGGGTCCGTCCTTGGGCCGTGACCATGCAAGCCTGGTTCTCACCTGGTCTTCGGATCACTATTTTGCAGTTTTGGAAGACTGCCTCGGCGTCACCAAAGATGAAGTCTATGGTACCAGAGATGGTGCAGTCGCGGTAGAATTGGCGTCCATTGTGAGCGTACAGCGTGTCTTGGTAGCCGTCGATTTGGCAGTTGTAGATTAGTGCCTCGTCGCTTGAAACGCGAAGTGCCACGGCTTGGTGCCCTACAGATCCTGCTGTGTTCTCAAAACCTATGTCCTTGGCCACAAAGTACCATCCATCCACAGCTGCAGCCAGCATAAACATATGATTAAGGAACTCAAGAAACCTTCATGATTCCTTAGGACCTGTGGCCTAAATAGAAACAAATTGTTCCTTTGGAGTGATGGTTTAGATGAGAAAAAGGAAATGGTTTGACCGTATTCAGTATGCAATTCGTGCTTAGACCTAATCTATGATTGCAAAGAACACATGCATGAAACACAAGGCTGAGCTTGAAAAGATAAGTAAAAGGTGACATTACTCACACAACACACACAGAGAGTGTTCCTTTGTGCAGATATGATGATCCTGTACTAAATAACAAGGGGAAGAATGTGGCCTAAGCATTCTCTCCAAGGCATGAAAACCAAATTTATACGTACCAACAGTTGCAGTTTTGAAAGTTTTGACACCTTCAGCGTAGCTCTTGTTGCCTGTGATCTTCGTTTTGGTTGGTCCATCTCCAATGAACACAATGTAGTTCATCTTCTTAGGAATGTGAACATACTCGGCATAAACACCAGCCTTAATGTGCATCACAAAAGGCTTAGTCCCTTTCATCGGGGCTTCCTTCAGGGCTTCATTTATCGTCTTATATTTTCCGGTACCATCTTGTGCCACCACGACATCGGGTTTAATGGTGCCCGAATTAGCCTGAAGGAGGTGTCGTTGGAGATGTCGTTTTCCTCCCTTTACCCATGAGGAGGACGCTCCATTCGAGAGGAGTCTCCGACTAAACCCTGGAACTTGAAAAGTTGAAAAAACCTTGGAAATTTCCTTTACCATTTCGTAGCTATTGATGGTGAGTTCTTTTGAGGTTTTGAGTAGTTTCTTCATCTCTTGGGCTGTGTTTCCGGTGGTGTTCTCGAAGCTATCCAAACACGTCTCGTGGCACGTGATGGCGCTGGCTATCCATGTCTTGAGGTCAAAAACGTGATCATCCAACGAGCTAATATCAGAAAGATCGAAGTTGTCGATAGAATGTTGGATATTATTGATGGCGGAATCCAAAACCTCTTTGCAAACCTCGTACGCACCCTTCGTGCTAGGGTCCTTGGCGGCCTTTTGAAGAGCGGTCAACTTGTTCAGCACGTCGCCAATCTCTTTTACCGTGACCTTGAATCCAACCTTAATGAGTTCTTTCAGGTCAGTGGTGTTTCCTGCAGCCGCGGTGAGGCTCCTCTCGCATGTTTCCTTGTACTCTGTTGGTTGGCAAATGGCTTTCACCGCCTTCACTGTCGTTGATAACTCCGTGCTGCCCTTAGGGGCGGGAGATGCTGGTAGAGTTTTTCTGTGGGTGGTGGTGGCAACAACTGCAGCCGCCACCAATGCCACGAGAAGAACGACACAAACGCTTATGACGATGATCTTTTTATTGGCAGCCATGTTTTGGTGATCAGGAAAGAGTGAAAATTATAAAACTCTTGGGAGGCTTTGCTTGCATGAAAACTTGTGAAAATGGGCGTGGTTTATATAATAGTGAAGAGGCAGACCAAATTATGAATACAACAGCTAAAGATCTAGAGAAATGTGAGGTTGGGGTGGATTTACAAAACTGAGGAGGCTACTGCGATGTAAGCTGTTTTCTACGACATGCCGAAGCAATTCTTTCTTTCGACATGACAGCTTGTGTCCTAATATACGTGAGGTCCGGGTGATCCTTCAAAATTTGCCTCTTTTACTAAGTTTAGGAGGTTCCATCCAAGCTGAGATGTGAGGCTTTGTCTAACACTATGACAGCTCGTGCTCTATAAATTCTCTCCCAATTGAGCCAATGCCATTCTGGTGCAGCTCGATCATGCTGAATTGAATGATATGTGCAGTTTGTAACAACAACTATACCCAGATTTCACCCTGTGCATTTTTGAAGAGAGACAGATCTTCGGAGGCAACAGATGGGGATCTCAATTGGCCTTAGCAGTACTGACTTGTATCATTAGCTTGGCTCATGTCCATTTCTATCTACTGCAGGGGAGGCAAAACGTTTATCAGGTGATTACCATCATGTTGCATACATTAATAATATCAGGAACAACTTGGTTTGGGTTCGTAATATTGTTGCGACGGCAAGACTGAAAATTTGCTTTCTGCACATTGGGCATCACCTATAAAGTGCTTCAAGAACGATTGATTCCTAAGTGATACTGTCAATGTTCAGTGACTATTATTTTCGTTTTGTTTCGATTGACAGAAATGTGTGCACGTGGGATCTCGCCTTTACCCAAGATAGCCTTACTAAGGCACGAATGTGTTGGAGTATTTTAATAAAAAAAATTCACTTTTCTTTTCAAGAATGATTTTGAGAAAAACATTAGATTTTTTAGTATAATCATAAGTGCTTTAGTCTCACATTACTTGAAAATAGTAAGTAAATATTTTCTTACATACTTAGACTTCTAGAAAGTATTTGTCTCATATTGGTCATCGTAAAGAATTTTAGAGAGTATATAAGATGACACTCCTTAGCCTTTTAGTAAAATGTGCTTGAGTCTAAAACTCGCATGCGCAAAGGGGGAAGGACAAGCAGGGGAGATACGATTGTGTGACTATTTATACTAGAAAATATAGTTATTGGGCAACAGTCATATTCTTCGTTACTCCCCAACAGTCACACATCTCGTGTTCGACTTTTCTCAAGCGTTATTCAAAGTCGGCCATCTATCCGTGAACAAGAAAGTTAGGAAAGCCGATCTTTTTTGTCATTTTCTTTATCATACTACTTGTCACTTTCTTTCTCAATGCTAACCAACATCGTTTTGCTTTAGTTAGATGCTATTTGAAACTATTTTTTTTTTCTTTAGTTTTTTGTCCAGCTTTGAAAACTGAAAAAAAAATATCGATGTTTTGGTTCACAATTTTCCTTTTTCTTTTTCCTTCAATTTTTTAAACCAGCTTTCTATATTGGGCTATTTTTGAAAACTCTAATTTTGAGTTTTCGGTTTTTAGTTTTAATTTTTTATTTCAGATCCAACCTTTAAACTTTACTAAAAGTAATTTGGAACCCACTTTTTTTTTTCATTTCATCACTCCCACCGGCTACCCCCAATCCCCAACTACCACCACAAGACAACTCGCCACCTGTCGCCATCGCACCGCCGTTTACAGCCCTAATGTGGACCCATCCTTGCACTCACATCCTGCCCCACCGCCACCACTGCACCGACAAATCTTTCCCACCGTCGCATATCTACTCCACTCACCGCCATTACACATCACCACCCATATTCCTGCCCCAACATCGCCACTGCAACCAGAGATCTGGCCCATTGTTGTAGCCTTATCGTCACAGATCTACTTCACCCACCGTCCCATATCGGCTCCACCCAACGCTATTACCATCAAGGATCTTCTCCATCCACTGCCACTACACATCGCCACCCATATCCCTGCCCCAACATCACCATAGCAATCGGAGATCTAGCCCATCGTTGCAGCCCCATCGTCGCATATCTGCTCCCCACCGTCGCACATCAGCTCCAGCCACTGCATTATCTTCGCCACTCATGTCAGATAGTGCAACCATGGAAGATTAGTGGGGGTTTGCTTTCGTGAAGGGGACGTGGTGGTGGTGGTGTTGATAGGCGGTGTTGCTTCGTACGTGAGTGGAGTTTACCAAATATCCATCTATTTTTTCTCAAGAAATTGAGAAAGAAAAAAAAAACTAGTTTTGATTTTTATCTATTAGAAAATCAAAACTGAAAACTACAACTTCGTCAAACATACCCTCTCTTAGTATGAAAAAATAATTATCATCCAAAATACAGTGTTACGTATTTTTTGTTTCTTTTTATACCCTCTATCTTGTATTACATGTTTAGTAATGCTATGATTGGTAGAGTTTTTGCGCAAAATCCAAAAAAATAAGGAAGAAGAAGTTGTTATCCTCCGGAACCCTAATGTTAACATGTAACTTCTAAGTCAAAACAGTCAATTCTTTTATACTATAAATAAATATTAAAGGAATACATATTACTCTGTTTTTTCTGTATACCACTATGCTTACAGGTAGAGTGATTGATTTGCTTTTTCTCTTTTCCCGTTCTAAAAAACAAAACCTTTACTTATTTTCTTATTTTACCTTTTTTAAAAAGGTTTCATTTCTGTTAAATATCTATCACATTTCTGATCTTCAGATCTTGGATCTCCGTAATTCCAACTTGGCAATGGTTCCCAGGTGGACTTCATCTGGACCATCTGCAATTCTCAACGTTCTTGCCGTAGCCCAGAGATGGGCTAGAACAGTGTCTCCCGATAAGCCGGCTGCACCATGCACTTGCATTGCCATGTCCAGCACTTGCAGCGCCATATTTGGGGCTGCTACCTGCTCAGTGAACCATCACGACATTTTGTTGCAAGATCAGAAACTGTGACTGATCTTCTATAATTAGAGACAATGTCGCATCTTTAAGCTTTAGACGGAGGAAGATACCTTCGCCATTGCAATGATCCCGCGAGCTTCTTTGTTTCCAAGCCGATCAAGCTGGTCTGCAGCTTCCAGAACTAACAATCTGGCTTTCTCCAGCTCTATTCGACACTGCAAAATCAAGTCTGTAACATCAGAGCTGCCAGTACCTTCGAGATGGAGAAGCTCAACTAGAACAAGCAGACATTGTTAAATTGCAAGAGATGATGAAAGAAAAATGGAGCAGAACAATTATATTCTAAACCATGCTCGAATGGTATCACCTTTGCGATATCTGAGAGGAATGAACCGTGCTCAGCAATCAATTTTCCAAATGCTCTTCTTTTAATAGCTCTTTGAACCATCATCTGCATGCCACGTTCTGCCGCACCTATTAGTCTCATGCAGTGATGCAATCTCCCTGGGCCCAACCTGCCCTGTAATTATGGAAGCAAAACTCTCCATTAAATGTAAGACTCCGCAAACTGAGTGAAGAACATTCACACAACAAAAACCCCAGTTATCTCCAATTCGCTGAACCACCTTTGCCAGGGCAGGTTTAAAGAAGTTGTAGCATGATTCAAAGCCGAGTAAAACTAATTTGTAGGTGCGCACAGAGTTTAAAGAAAATGTTCATTCATAAATGAAGACCACCACGATATGCCAGTCTCATGACCAACGAGATTTCTAATCTACCTGTGCAATCTCAAAACCACGGCCCTCTCCGAGCAAAATGTTCTTGGCTGGAACACAAACATTCACAAATGATACTTCTGCATGTCCGTGAGGCGCATCATCAAAGCCAAATACCGTGAGTGGTCTTACTATTTGCACACCAGGAGTATTAATATCTACTAGGATCATGGATTGCTGCTTATGACTTGGGGCAGTGAAGTCAGTTTTACCCTGCACAGTGGTCAGTCATATCTATGAGTTTGTGGTCAACAATATCCAATGATCACAAGGGAAATTCCAAGCTAGAACTGACCATAACTATAAGGAGTTTGCACCTAGGATCCATGGCTCCACTAGTCCACCATTTCTTTCCATTGATAATATATGAGTCTCCCTGTCTGCTCAAGGCATGAATGGGTAATCAATTTAGGAAACAGAAACCAACATTTGATAACTAATCTTTCTAAAATGACCAATGCGGCTTTATTTATAATTTCCTAGAAAATGTACTTTCTTTCAGGTTCTATCAAGGGGTTTTGCAATCATAGGAAATTCTGGATCGAACAAGATTTATCATATTGAAAAACCTGAAAAAAATACAACGCGTTTAAAACTTAAAATTAAGCAAATGTCGGAGTGTGATATAATGTTAACCAGGCCTAATTACCCCAGGCCAAATCTGATAAGATCATATCAGACTTGCAGTTCAGATTTGTAACCAGATTATAGTTTTGAAACCGCTCTGAAATGAACGTTTAATGGATCAAACATCCGATACATTTACATCTTTAATGCATTGCAGGCAAAGGTCAACGAATCTAAAGTCCAACTCTTAAGAGCATGTTTACTTAACAAAAATGCAAAATCAAACATGTTTATGGAGAACTCTCACCACCAAAAGTTTAGCAACTAAATTGAAGCCCGAAGTATAAGTGGTGAATTTCTAGTAACAAAACCACAAGTTCAGCAATCTTTAGGTCTAATATGCTGGAAAGTAAATGGTAAACTTCAAGCTATAATCAAATGCCAAACCTCTCTTGCTAAAGCAAACATGATTTTGCCAAAGTAATTCCTTGTTTGGGGTGGTATGCTATTTCTAGCAGTACATTGCTTGGCAAAAGTGATATCTTCTTCAACAACAGCATTAACCACAACCAAATGATCAGTGTCTATCTATAGCTTCATACATCCAGTGTTGCTCCACATACCTCCTAATAGAACACTCTATGTTGGTCGCATCAGAGGATGCAACTTGAGGTTCGGTCATTGCAAATCCAGACCGAATCTTTCCCTCGAGCAAGGGAAGAAGCCATTCTTGAAGTTGCTCCTTGTTCCCATAGCGCAGTAATACCTGAAGTGAAGGACTGAAGCACGGTTAAAATACAAAAAGACAGCTGAATGTTACGACATAAGTGCTTGATGTACAGAGCACGAACACCATATACAAAAACACATGACCCCTGCAGTGAAGGACTGAAGATGGATGAGCACTACAAGAAACAATGTTGCTGTTGGTACTCCAGTGTCTTCACCTATGGAGAGTGCTTTATATCGAACTTCCTTTGATGCACAGCATATCCACTTGAATGGACCAGAGGCAAAAAAGATTGTTATATGATGCTAAATTGTTGGAAGTTCCTTCTTACCTCCATATTTCCAGTATCAGGTGGCCCACAGTTAAACACCTGTGGAGCCCACATAGAACGACCAGTGATCTCGCAAAGATATCCATACTCCAGATTCGAAAGGCCCGCACCCAGTAAGGAATCAGATGCCTTGTCAGTCAGATAATCATTTCTCCCATCAAAAAGTAGATTTTTTGCTCTAGCCGCACTATCAAACTGCACATTGACACAAAGGCAGAGGTCAGATATGCCCATTATATAGGTACAATAGTAAAAATTCTTCTATCTGGCATAGAAAGGTATTCATTGAATTCCAGTCAAGATATAAGGAAAAAGTTGACTAGACAAGATACATACAGGTACCCATAAGTTCCATAGACCTTCTCTCTTTGCCATCTCCTTTAACTTCTCCTCCTCTGGGTGGATCGTCCAACGCATTGACGACTGAGCAAGTTTGATGAATTCCTTCTCCATCGGGTATATGTGATCCTCCATAAACTTAAGCAATCTGTCTCTCAATTTCACAACCTTATCACTAGGAACAAATTTCCCTCCTTCCTTTGAATAACCAGGATCCTGTGCAATTGCATCTGGGTAGTCAAAAAGGAAAGTTAGTTAGGCAGCATCTTGTTTATAGTGAAATAGCCAGCATGAGGATCACAATGACAGTAACTTCATTCTTTTATCTAACAATTAGTACAAAAGGCAACAAAAGAGAAAACCTGCTACATATGCCCGTAAGCACTAAGGGATCAACACAAACAAGTTACAACTCTCTCCTCCTTTTAGTTCTTTCAAGAACGCAATTGTTTTTCACTATTACCATACAGACAAACGCAAGCAGACTAGCCTAAACCTACAAAATACCATGGCTAGTATTAGTATGACTAGTTAATGGGAAGACTCATTAACTTCTGCCACTTCACATTTTTTTGATTCACTGCATTTCCTTTCGACTTTCCAAGCAGTTCCATGTAGTAGAGAAACTACAAGTTCATTGCCTAGTGATTCTACCTAATTACCGAATTGGCATATCTAGTATATTCACAAACATGTAAACTCACTTATTAAACCAGTACTACAACACATGCGTAGAGACTAAAATAAGCCTTCTCATAACAGGTAAAAGATCATAGGAAAGATTTTTTTTCCCAATAGAGCTACCAGATGGAGGGTGCTGAGGAAGAACAGACTCTCGATGAATGATTGACCATGCAGCTTCTACAAGAACATTAGCCTTTTTCCCTGCATGTTGAGCACGCTCACCGCCTGAAGCATTACCCTGCAAAGTTTTAGTGAAAAAAATTATATAATGGGAGCTTTGTCCAACAAAATATTCCGAAAGAAAAGACCTGTAGCGAATTAAAATGATTTTCTTTACTCTCTACATCGGTGCTGCAAATTTACTAAGTAGATTACCATAATCCATCTACTATGTATCCCTGCATAGATAGATGCCCCTCGAAACAAGGAAAAAGCGACATAAAACTTCCACTCAGCAAATGGCCACGGCTTTCCCTGCATCACATATATAAAATCCTTTCATTAAGTCAAGCAAGCATTGGTTCATGGAAATCTTAAAGTAGTTAAACAACAAATTTTCGGTTATTTAATCTAATAAAAAACCAGTAGCTGCACACATTGGATCATAGTACTATCTGTTTGAGAGGGAGATATAAGTCAACACCAATCATGCTTCAAAACCGTTCTTTACATGAATTTCGTGTAATAACCAACCAAAGATCTTCTATCTTACTCCAAAAGTCTGTACTGGCATGGCTATTCTACAGACTCAAAAAAATTCTAGCTTAATGGCAGGTCCAAGTTTGCCGCATAAGCACCACTCCCTAAGCAATTCTACGCAGTTGCTTGATCCTCTCTTCTGATAAGATCTCTTAATCTAATTGATAAGAAGCTGAATGTCTTAATACGAAGAAATAATCTGAATAATTTTCATAGAAAACAAGCAAAACTGTCAGTTTCTTTAGGAAGAATTTTTGGGATACGTTCTTTTGCCTCGTATGCTGGGAATTGAAAAATAGCAGCACTATTAGTGTGCAGGGTTATAAAACTATAATGGTATTCCCTTTTCTGCTTTATAAATAAAGAAGACATAAATAGCAAGAAATAAGCAGCCATCAACTAAACTATCAGCATGGGACTCACAGCAGCAGAGCAGTAGTCTGCCAGATATTGTGCCAGTGAAGGAATTCCTTCTGGAATACCAGTAACTTCAATACCATCATGCTCGTGTACTTTATCAAGTGCGAAATCCACAGTGTAATGCTGCCAAACATGAAACAGGCAATCAACTTCAAAGTACCGCTTTCTTTAATAATCTTAGAGTTACAAAGTGACTGATATACCAAGCAGCTATATGCAACATCACACATCTGGTTTCCAAGCGTGGACAACTCCCAGTCCAGAATACCAATCACTCTATCCTGAAACACTTACAACAACTATTAGACGTACTCGAAAGCAACAATAATTACATGAACATCAAGTCACAAGACGTCAATTAGATTACTCAGCTGTAGCCATACAAAATGATAAATGAGCTTAACCAAATCTAAAGATGACTATATGAAGAAACAAAGTGCAAGAAACTTTTGAAGAGCACCTCAATTGGATGAAATACAACATTATCAATCCGAAAGTCACCATGGACTAAACCTGCTGTCGCTCCTGACGAATCTTCAATAGGAACATGCTGTCTTAACCATTCAATCAGCTCTAACATCTTCGGGCTTCTCTCAGACTTACCCTCACCAGTAGAAGCAAGATATTGTTTGGCCCACCTCTCTACCTATAGGCATTTCAGAATTAGTTGACTTGTATTTCGGTTATTTCCTAAATATTAAGTTAAAGAAACCTCCATCAGTATTCTGAGCATCGTTGATGAATAAATTACAGAGATGCGGATAAACAGATCATTCAAATAGCTTCAACACACAAGTAATTCAACCAAACCCGACCATATAAAACCCTGAGCTATTTCAAATCTTTGGCACACGTAAGTCAATTCAAAGTACAACATTAAAAATGCAAATACAATAACTGGAATAGAGGTAAAAAAGGCAATTACACACCTGCCGCTTACAATAGTTATCCCGTCGCCCAAACTTTCCTAGACCAATGGCATCAACATCAACAGAATGAATAGAAGCCAAAGCTTTGGCTACAGCACGACATATTGCCCTCCTACTGTCAGCTGCTACACCCTAACCAAACAGATTGACACATTATCTCAACCCAATAATTTCTACCTTGAAAGACGAGAAAATTGGCATTATTTTCGGATATAAGATAAGGTTTCATACAGGGAGCCTTGGGTCTAAAAATATGCGCCCTTCCATGTACTCCATGATGTAAAATGGAGTTCCAATTACGCTCGAATCAGTACATAAGCAGAACACCTTTGGAACCGGAACAAGTGTACAAGTTCCTAATGCATGCAAAACCTGTAAAAAAATTTGAGCAAACAACACTAAGAACACTCAATCAGGAATAAACAGAAACACAGTAGCACAGACGTAGGCTGAAGAGAACACGACACACGAACACGCACAGTCTGATTGTTACTCACGAACACACAAAATGATGGAGCCTGATTACAACACACAAGCAGGCACGAGCACGCACAAACTGAAACAAAACATGCACACGCACACACAGAGATAAACACAAGGTCTGATTACAACACGCGAGCACCCCCCACATGCCACGCGCATAACCCGGAAATGACCGAAGTACAAGCAAACACATAAACAAATACACAAAGCCTGAAGATAACACAAAAATACACAAAGCCTGAAGATAACACAAAAATACACAAAGCCTGAACATAACTCGCGCACAAACACAAAAGCTACTCTCCTCTCTCTCTTTACACGCCCGCACAAGCACAAAGGCTGAACATATCTCTCTCTCTCTCTCACGCACATAGCCTGAACACAACACACACCAGTAAAACAGCACAAATACGCTTACATACTCAAATACATAAACCTGAACATGACACAGCACGCAAGCACGCACGCACACGAGGAAGTAAAAGCACCTGAAATTCTCTCTCGACGGCGTGAGCGGATTGAAGCAACACCCCTGGGGGCTTCTTCCTAAGCACGTAGCGCTTCACAGACGATCCCGACCTAACTTCCATCAGATACGTAGGGTTCGATTGCCCATGCCCAAACTATTTCACAATCAACACCCAAATTAAAACAAAGACAAACGCACGAACTCGATCACAGTCAACAGAGTTCAAATTCCATGTCCCGTACACATCGACCAAGCTGAGCACTCGCATTAGCCTCAGTGAGTTAACTGCCCGAGGAATTAGTGGAGGGAAACTGACCTGAGAGACGGTGATAGTGGAGGGAGAGGGAGGGAAGCCTGCCACGTGCGCGGAGGCGTAGCGGCGCAAGGCCTGGAGGTCAAGCTCGTTGGCCGGCGTCACTCGGCCGGCGAGATCGGAGGTGCGGCTGGCCATCGTCCCAGTGTCGATTTTAGCAGGCGGAGCTGGTGGTAACAGCGTAATCGGCCGAGTTTCGGTTTTGTTTGCTCATAAGGAAGATTACTTCAATTTAGCGCCGTGATAGGACAGCAACCTGCATTGGGAAAGTCGTCCGGTGGGGTCGAAAATGCTGTGTATATCCTGACCATGTGACGACACCTAAAACTGCTAACAAGATAATAATTTTAATTGAAATTTATACCGGTAAAAAAGATTTTGATGGTAATCAAGATATGACAAAGTCGAATCGTGAGCCTATTAGTGAAGCAAATTCAATGAAGCAACAACTCGTACCATAGAGAAGCGGCCATAAACTTGAGAGCCTTGACCAATTTGAAAGATCATTTGATGTAGTTGAAATAACTGAATTTTGGGTTGTTCGATCAAGTAAGGGAAACTCAATGGAATTCATAAATGTCTCAATCTTTTTAGAGTATAAAATGATTACAAATAACTATTTTATTTGATATTGATATTTAATTTAATTTAATTTAATTTTTAAAACATTGCTAAACTTGTCGTTGAACTTTTTTGTAAAAACACAATTAATTATCTATTGTGACTATTATTAATTATCCTTATGCAGGAGTATTTGTCAAAAAAAAAAGGTAAATCATTTCTCTAGGCATTTTTTTTTTCTATATACATCAAGGCATGTGTGAATGCAATTAGAATTAGTAGGCTATAGTCAATGGTTTAGAGTATGCTGCAGATTCAACATCTTGACTATGGTGAAGATCTTGACCGAGAGTACACATAATTTTTAAGAGCTTTATTTCGCTTCTATAGATCAAATTGGTTAGTTCCGCTCAACAGCAACTTATTTTTGATGGACTAGACATGTTGTTAAATTTTATTTTATTTTTCCTTCCAAGTTTAACGCAATGGTAAGGTGATAACAGCGCACGCCAACTTGTGCAACGGTCAGGTGATAACAGCACGCCAACTTGTGCATATTGTCATAAGTTCATCCATCTTGGTTAAGCACGCGCAACCTAGAATGTCCAAAAGGTTCCAATTTTTTGTAACCTAGATAACTTGAATAGGAGAGAATTGAGATACCTCGTCTTGATGAAACACGTAGAATGTGCTCCCTTACATGCAGAAGACCTAGAGTCCAGGTGATCAAGGGCGTTGAAGAGCTAGATCGCTATGACATTGTACACCGGTTTATCAGTAAAACTCCATCAAAAACATTTCTCGGTGGTACCGATCAATACCAAATACGAAACTTGCACCTTCCATATGTGGCATTGCTCGCTAAAAATCGCTAAAAATGCCTCACTTGCGGATTCAAAGGGTAAAAGATGCGAGTAATACCATATTTTAGCGACCAAAACGAGGCTTTTAGCGGTCAAATAGATTATAGTAATTTACCCTCATGCAAATGAATTGAGGAATATAGTATCAGAAAACTGCAACATCTAATGGCTTGCATCAAAATATATAGCACTTGAAACTTCTTCACTTCCATTGAATGATTTTTCTTCAGGTTGAATTTTTCTAAGCAAACCAACATGATATTATTGGGAACAAACAACATAGACTGTTACATCAACAAAAGGCACTGTGTATACTAATTTCGCCACAACTTTGTAAGAACACACAGCAACTTTCATTGTTCACTGGACAGCCAATGGGATAGCCTTCACCTGAAAAAACAACCGCAGAGAAGATATGATTAGTGCCAAGAAAGTAGCAAACTATCAACTTTAATTGGCATGAACTATTTCTACATCAGAAGTTGTCAACTTGGCATGAGCTCAATCCCCTTCATGGTTTGTCTAAGTTAAAGAGGTTTCAAAAACAGTGATCAGTTTCAGCTTGAAAGAAGGGATTTGCCCATTGATCTAGTCTACAATGAGAAGTTCTACACAACAGAGGATTGTGATGACAAGAATGCCTTCAGAGCTCTACAACCTAATAATTTACTTGAGAGGCTAGAGAATTTCTTTGGACTTGAAAGCCCAGGTGTTTCATTTATCATGCAAAGGGAGTACATCAATACTAGTATTTTGTGAGACTGGGATATTGACCAAATCTTGATACTTCAGAAAACCAAATAATTTTCAAACGTTACCTTAGTTGTTTGGCTTTACTTTTAGGTTAGAGTCATTGATTGTTGACTGGCGGAAAGAAGAGGGGGGGGGGGGGGAGGCGGAACCTTATTTTGTTAACTAATTAGTTTTTTGGTGCTCGTTGAACTTGTTGCATAATGGGATACAAGGTTGTCGGGTTTTACTGGGTGTCCGGTAGTTTTTTATTTGATGTGCTAGTGTTTATTAGATGGGTTGTCATTTCTACACGTGTGCATCTATTTTCTTGCCCTCTATGAACTTCTTGCAGTCGCGCTTACATGTATATAGTATATATACTTCTATTATGATAATGATAAAAACAAAAGAAAAAAAAGAGTGTCCGAAAGTGGCAAAGTGCATGCGATACCTTGCTCGGTGGGGCGGTAATAATATGAAAAGGGCAAAAATGAGCAGCCCAATTGAAGAAAAGTGTCCAACCCAAACAGGCCTTGGATTGGCCTTGTTGAGCCCATGATTAACAAAGGATGCTGTTCATCATTTTCGCAAGTTTTATTCATTCATTTGGAATTTATTATTGACCTCTTATGCGATGACCTGATACCCCGAAATGAATAAGAGCAAAGAAAAACTTAGAGAACGTAATTTGGTGGAAAATGTGTGATGGAGCGAAGTTATGCGTTCGGTTCCTCTATTGTGTCCATGTTGTACATTTTTATATGCCTTTACACTTCAGTTTTTGTCTTTAGTGGAAGCATCTGTAACACCCGTGTCTAGTTAATTTTTACAGCATAATGCACTAGTATTTCGTAAAACATCTTTGAGGAGGTGGTCACATTAGTGGGATTTTGCCTCGTCGCATGAGTAATTATATCTCTTGAGTGCTAATGTCTGACCTTGAAATATAGAGTTTACGGCTTATTCTAAAACTGATAGATCAACTAACCCCATGTCTGTAAGTATGTACGTGGTTCAAAAGTTCAATAATGGTTTTTTATTGTGGCACTAGGAAAACGGCGTTTGACATAAGCCTATAGCTAGCGATGATATAGATGTTGTCCCGCACTATATAATTTTGATATCACATTCCTTTTTTGAAATTGCAAATCTACTATGGAATATGTTATCTTTGAAGAGCATGGATGTCATATCCCGTTCGAGGCATGATATGGCGAATGCTAAAGTTAGATCTAACTTGTATTACACTTCGGTCATATTTACACTGGTCGTAAACTTTGACTACCTTGCCTTCTAATTCTAGATCGATCATGGACCTGGAGCTTATTGCTTATTGGAGTGCTGATTTCTTGCTTGTGAGCGACATGTCTATGAGACTCTGCCTTGTGAAGTTTTGAACCCAAAACCTTAAGGTATCCATTCATCTGATATTTCGTATCCGCAGCATAAATTCATCTTTATAAGATTTCAGACTAAAATTGGCATTAAAAACGCATTTATATTTTTTTTTTCACTTTCAAGCTTTACCCGAGACACATATAGTGTATATGGAACTGGGAATGATGATCGGATTCAATTTCCTTAAAGTTTCTAAAAGAACTACACCATCCAGTGGATTATTTCACAAAAAAATACCTTTTTTTTTAACTACAATAATGCTAGTAGAATCATCCAAGTAAGTTTTCTAACTATCTTTAGCCAGGAAAGCAGTAGCAGTAGCAGTAGCACATGGATTCTTAAACCTCTATCTTCTTGATTGCATTGCCACGAGCTGAGAGATTATTCCGGAAAAGATAGATTGAGATGTGGAACTATGTTCTCCTAGAAATGATAATGTATGATTGATTAGACCTGGAACAAACCGGAATGGCCATATCCGGAAGGCCCCTATTGAGAGAATAATCAGCCTAAGGTGCCCTCTTTCCATCATCTTTGGAGTTCGAAATTTTTTTTTGATATTCGGGGCCTGGATCATGCGGAGATTCAAGGGTTATTACTTCATTCTTTTTTTTCTTTCTCCTCCTATGAAAAAGATCAATCTTTTATTCCTAAGACAAACAAGCAAGGTAGAATTGAAAGTAGATATTGAACACTTGAACCGCATTGCCACACATTCATTGAATGACCACTTAACAATGAGAAATCAGCTCAGGGAACTGTCAAGCTGAAGAGTTTGCAAAGGCATATCCTCTGGCTTATCCAGATCGAGTCCAGTCAAACTGGGAGGCTATGCCACTTTTTCCTTTCAGGCAAAAAGTGTTGGAACGCAGGGAAATAAAAAGACTAAACAAGGAACTGGATTCACGCATTCACATCAGGATAAAGAAGAAGGGTATTACCTACAAAAGATCAGGAGGAATCAAGCATTACGCTTTCCAATGGATAAGATCTCACCTCAATATGACAGAGAATCTATATTTTCCTTGCATGCATCAGCTACAGAAACCAAGCTGGGAAGGAATCTCGATCTCTGTCTCAGCTCCTATATAAGCGATCTTTGTCATGCAAACTTATGCACCAAAGATCAAGACAAACAAACACACATGGCACCACAAACGGACCTTGGTAAGGCTGGCTCAGATGGCTTTGCTCTGTTGGAAAAACACTTCGGACGAACCTCACGGCCACGGGAACCTCAACCCCCTGCCGCCGGTAACTTTCAGGCGAACTCTCCGAAGCCCGCGACCAAAGAGGGGGTCATGAACTGCGTCGATGCGGTCAATTGCCTCGGCGGCGTGCTGGTCATAGAGAGGAATTAAACCGATCCGTGCGGCCTAGCTAGCTAAGAACGGCCCTTAATGTATTACACATAGTGGTGGTACCAAGCTTTGTAGCTGAAGTTGGTATGCTTGTGTTAATGTATTACACATAAATGTGTTCTAGGTGGTACCAAGCTTTGTAGCTGAAGTTGCTATGCTTGTGTTAATAGAAATACTACACATATATCTCCTTTAGCTTGAATGCAATTCTCTGAATTAATCCGAAAAGAAATTGCTCTAGCTTTAGCTAGCGTGTATGCTTTGTCTTGAATAGCATGGCTCGCTTTGGTTAGATAGAACGTATAAAAACTAAAAGTTATAGTATGTGCAGTCGACGTTTTACTAATTAATAATTAACCAACTTCGTTTGGTGGAGCATACTTAATATGTTCTAGTGCTCCATATTTTACTAATTTTTGAAAGATTTTATGCCCTATTTTTAAACAAGAGAGATAATACCTACACGTGTTTATACTAGAAATTATGGCAATAGAGTCTTCCTTTGTTTCTTCGATTTATAGGTTAATTAGCTAAATAAAGAAGGAAAATGAGATGCAACAAATAGAACAAGTGAGTAAATAAAAGAAGTACAAATCACATTAAGCCTTGTTTTCACGTTAAGGTCTCCAACCTTGTTCAGTTGAGGGAAGTTACGAGGAAATCAATCCCGATTGTGGAAAAGAGATTAACAGACGATATTAAAGAAAAGATAAAAAAATAAACAAGTAAAAAGATTTTCCGTTGCCAAGATTTGGACCCGGATCGATTTGAAAGAAATTGCCAAGTGCTACAACGGATTTTATTGTGAATCTTTTGTACTTTATTATTTAAATTATTCTCTGTTACAAAGTCCTAATACCTATAAAAGATTTACAATTATTGGAAAAAGGAATTACAAAAGGTCACTTTTGTTAGGAATTGAAGGATCAAGATAAAACTATAGATGCTATTGTTGTATTCATGCTCCTATTTTTAAGGGCTCAAAAGTGTCACGAATATTTTTTGAGCTTAATCGTACCAAAAACGTCACATCTTAATCCTATTCTTTTCTCATACCAATTGTTTCATAATTTAGGCATTCCCTTCCTTTTTCAGCGATTATGGCTCAATTTCTAAAGGCCAATTAAATTTTTACGGCATCAGCTATCATGTTTACCCTTCAAGTTGTACATGGACTAATCCCTACCCGTCACTCACTGAACTCTAGCGGCCGGTCAGCACCACATCGGGGACTCCGGTGTTGTCTAACACCTCAGACACCTTCCCAATTTGGAAAGATAATGTTGTGGAGTGTTAAACACAAGACCTTCGCGTACAGATAAAATGGTTTGCACCAGTATTGATGTATACCAATATTTCAGTGCCTTCCCCTTTTAGAACACGAGTTACACGACCCATCCCAGCTGAAAATGGGCCCAAATAATTGAAAATATATTCTCTCCTATGCCACTTTTTCTTTTCAATCAACAAATATCGGGAAGAAGGAAAGAATAAGTTCAACAAGGAGTTAATAAATCCAAGCTGAATCTGCATTTTTGAGACAAAGTAAAGAGATCAAGTTGTAAAACTTTTGACTGGTATATATGCCTTTCTTATTTTCACCTAAAGTATATTTATGGTGTACACAAAGAGGATATATCAGTAGAATCAACCCTTTATGCCTACTCTTTCAAGTTCTGGTGTGATATGATGGTTCACTTAACCACCTTTGGTCAAGATAAAATATTCGCAGACTGGGTATGCAGATGTGCACGAGACGTTTCACGACAGATAATGGTATTTGCATACCAAATTTCTACTACCACATTCAGCAATCTAGATATAGACATTCTCCAGTTTTCTGTCAGCAAAGATAAGTTTTGGGTCACACGAATATACTTGATATATACTTCCAACACCGGCCCTTTAATTATGTAAGAATATTGCATCCTTTTGAAGATGTTGGCCTAGAAGGAATCACCACAAGTTGGAACGCTAAGATTCTCTCTTTCTCATTCCTATATAACCTGAATCCTTTCATGCAAACTTCTGCAACAAAAATCAAGACAGATATTAGTACTTTGGGTTATAAAGTTCATAATTTGACTACAGGAATCTTCACATGGCGCCACAGACAGACCTTACCAACATTGCCTTAGAAGGCTTTGCTATGGTGGACAAATTCTTCGGACGAAACGGAAGGCATCCTGCTTCGCAAGAGCGTCAACAGCAGCTGTGCAAGTATCGGTATCAACCGCAGCAGCCGCGTGCCGTTAGCCATCAGGAGGTTGCTCCAAGTTCTGCTGCGGCCAAAGAGGAGGTTATGGACTGCTATGAGGCAGCCCAATATTACGGTGGCATGCTGGTCATGGAGAGAAAACCGATACGTGCGGCTTAGTAGAGGCTCTCATCTGTAGTTAAGACTTAAAGAGTGACCCTTGGTGTATTACAATAGTTCTGGGTGTTATCAATCTTTGTAGCTGAAGTTGTTCTGCTTGTGTTAATTGAAATGTTATACATGTATCTCCTCTAGCTTAAAATGCAATTCTCAGGATTAAACCAAAAAGAGTTTCCTCTAGCTTTAGCTAGCATCTATACTTTTTCTTGAATATAGTATGGCTCCCTTTGATTAGAAAGAACGTATCAAAACAAAAAATGATAGTACGTGCAGTGGAAGTTTTAGCAATTAATACTAGTTAATGAGAGATTAATTATCTCTATTGATCAACCAATTTCGTCCCGGAGAGTATACGAAACATATTCTAATACTTCATATGACAAACATCCAAGTGGTCCTTGAATTATACACTCTTTCCCATCTTAATCTCTCAACTAACTTTTTCGGCGCTATAATCATTTAACTTCAAACCGTTTGCCAAACAAGTCATTTTTTCATTTTCGTCAAAATATCCTCTTTGGTCCCCACAGAAAGGGCGCTAGAGTCATTTCTCAATCCTCAACTCTCTTATGGTTCCTGAACTATTAACATGTTGCTTAATTAGTCCCTGAACTAATTCTTCAATCTTGGTTCTTTAACATTGCATCATTAGCCGTTGCCATCACGCTGCCGTCATAGAGTGACAGGTTGGTTGGGGGGAGAAAAGGGAGGGGTGGTCTGGCTACAGTCAGCTGCTGACGGTGGCCGGTAGTTGAGGTAGCGACACAATAGAGTCGGCAACGAGATGTCGCAGTGTTGGTGGCACAAGAAAGGGTGTTGATGGTGCATAGCAACGACAAAGTCCCCTTGTAGAGAGCTCCATGGTCACGGTGATGACCTATTCGATGAAGTATAAATTGACTTTTTTTCATCAATGAAGTTTAAATTGACTTTTTTCATCGATGTATGAAACTTGATTGAAATTATTGAAAGGATAAAACTGACTAATAATGCAATGTTAAAGGACTAAGAGTACAAGAATTAGTTAAAGGACTCATTGAACAACACATTAATAGTTCAGGGACCATAAATGAGCTTATAGTTCTTGAGGTTTGAGAAATGAATCTACTACCCCTATTGGGTGCCAGAAAAGAGAATATTTGGAAAGAAACGGAGAAAATGACTTGTATGACAAACAATTTGAAGTTAAAGGATTACAACGGCGAAAAATTTAGTTGATGGACCAAGATGGCGGATAGTGTATAGTTCCAGGACCACACGGACATTTGTCTTTTAATATATAGTTTTTGACAGATTTGATGCACTATTTTTATTTAAGAGAGATAATAGCTACACGTGTTTCATGTATATTCTAGAAATTATGTCAATATATTCCCCCTTTATTCTTCAATAGATTAATTAGCTAAATAAGGAAGGAAAAGGAGATACAACAAACACAACAAGTGAGTAAAAAACTGAAGTACAATTCACAAAAGATCTTAGACCTTGTGCAGTCAAGGAACTTACAGGGAGATCAACTTACACCAGTTCCGAAGGGTATCAAGAGTCAAAGATTGCAATTTGTTAAAGTTTCAATAAGTGAAGTTTAAAAATATGGCTCTATTTTATTTCCTTTTCGTTTTCAGTTTTTTTCCACTTTTGTAAACTGAAGAAAAAAAAAAGCGTTAGACACACAGTTTTCGTTTTTTTTTTCCTTTCAGTTTTGAAAGCTAGCCTTTAAAATGACTGTTTTTTAAAACTCTCATTTAGGAGTTTTGGGTTTTCAGTTTTGATTTTTATTTTGAGACAACCACCACCCTCCCACCGCTCACCGCCACCGGTGACCACTGACAGCCACCGGCAATCACCGCCCGCCGGCAACCGCCACCGCAAACCACCACCAAAGAAAAAACTCAGAATAAAAACTGGGTAATCAAACACCCATTTATTTTTATAAAAAATAAAAACTAAACTGGTTTTGGTTTTTATTTTTTTGAAAATAGAAAACCAAAACTGGAAGTGATTTCAAATGCTACCTTAATTATAATTTATAAGGGATTAGACTGTAATTTTGTATGACTGTGAGTGGGCTTTCGGGTCCTGGTCCAGCATAGAGAGAGTTTTGAAGAAGAAACTGGCTCTGTACGGCCCAATTGATGAAAATATATCAACAGGCGATATATATTAAGGAAAAGAGAAAAAAAGGAAACAAATGAAAAGGTTTTCCTAGTCTAAAGGAATTGCCAAGTGCTACAAGGATCTCACTATGAATCTTTTGGACTTTATTATCTATAATATATAATCATCTCTTTTGTTACAATTTCCAAGTGCCTATACATGAATAAGAATTATTGAAGAAAGGAATCAGAAAAAGGTGACTTTTGGTAGGAAATTTAGGATCGGAAAGTTTGGAATTCCTTTGTCTTGGATGAAGAATTTTAAAATACTAGAAAATTTTTAGACTTTCAAATCTCGAGATTTGTAAAGGTTAATGCTTGACAACTTTTATGTTTGGGTATAATATAGCGATAATTGGTTATGAAAAAAATATATATAAATAAAGTTCTGAAACAAAAGATCAAAAATATATGGATGAGATTAAAAAAGAAAAAAAAAAGGAGAGAGTGATGAAAAGTTTTAAAAGCAGAAAGAATATATGACACGAAAATTTTTAATGCTTGAATTGTGGAAGGTAATTGTCCCGTCAATTTGACAAAAAACTCGTTTAAAGTGATTATTGTAACTCGAGATCTCGGCCTCCCAACTATCTCTTTTAAATCTCTTTTAGAATTCCATGAGTTTCTTTTGTAGTTACCAAAGAATATATTTCATTCAAGGTAGTTTCGAATGTTCAGCAAATTAAAGTTCCCAGTTGAAAAACGCACCGCAAATGTTATTGTTGTATCAGTATTCCTATTTTTATGGACTGATAAGTATTAGACTATCGTTAAAAATTTATCAACTAAGCAAGATGATTAGTTGGTGAGGCAAGTACCCAACCAGATACAAATGTACCATTTACAGATATATAGATCTGATGTATCCCATCATTCTTCAAGATCTCATGTACTCTAATTCAATAGCTATGTGCTGCGGTTGGCAATTAAAGTCTGTTGAATACCTTCAATTCACAATGGTTTTTATTTTAGGACCTCATGTATATTGCTCGGCAATTCATCCATTTGTTACTCTTCGTTTGTCAGTGCAGCAATTATTGTTTATAGCTTGTTTGTTTCTTCTCTTTCTGGGTTCCAACTACGACTGGGTTTACTTGAATCTGGCAACAGCTTGGGTGTATTCATGTTTTGATAAAGACCTGAAGTAAATAATAGGAAAAGTCTTATGGAACAAACAAAGAATTAGCACCACCTAGTAGGCAGCAAATAATTAGTGATAATTTAACATCACCTAAACCGATGACGGTGTTAGACAACTATCGAGTATTTTGTCATTTTTTATAGTCCTCCCGCCAAAAAATTAATTCGTGTGAGCTTAATTCCACCAAACATGTCACATCTCTCTCTCTCTTTAATTTTTGATTGTCTCATAATCCAATTCGGTATTGCGTTCTTTTTTTCAGCGACTGTGGTACTATTTCTAAATGCTGATTAATTTACCATTCGAGTTGTACTCCATCACAGCTATCATATTTATCTTTCGAGTTGTACATGGACTAATTGTTAATTATGATCACCGAACTCTAGCAGCCGTTCACCACCATATCGGGGACTCCGATGGTGTCCACCACCCCGAACACCTTCAAACTTTGAAAAGATAATGTTATGGAGTGTTGAACACAAGACCTTTATATGTTAAGATAAAATGGTGTGCACCACCGCTGAAGATGTATGCAACATATTTTTGTCCCTTCCCCTTTTGGAGAAACATGGCCAATCTCAGCTGAAAATGGGCTCAAATAGTTGAAAACATATCATCTCCCATGCCACCTTTTCTTTTCAATCAACAGAATGGTGGCATGGAGGAAAGAAAAAGCTCAACAAGGAGTTGGAAGACTTCGACGGGTATGCTTTTCTTCTTTTCACCAAAAGTATACGGTGGACACAAAGAGGATATATCAGTAGGAATCAACCCGACTCTTTCAAGTTCTGGCGTGGTGGTAGCATTCAGCCACCTTGGTCAAGATAAAATATTCGCAGACTGGATGTACAGATATGCATGAGACATTTCGCAACAGATAAGGTGTTTGCAGACCAGATTTATACTTCCACAGTGGGCCGGAGAATCTACCATATTCAGACTTGCATGAGACGCCCAAGCAATCTATATAAATCAGTATTATACTTGCACAATGGGAGAATCTACAATATTCAGCAATCTAGACAGGTATATATTCTCCAATTTTCTTTCAGCAAAGGTAAGTCTTGGGTCACACAAATATACTTCATATATACTTCCAACACCAGCACTCCAAGAATATTACTGTACATCCTCTGAGCCAAGAGTCTAGAGATGTTGACCGGGAAGGAATCACCACAAGTTGGAACGTTAAGAGGATATATAGACTTTATTTATAATTCGTAACCATGGACAACCCTCGTCCAGCTCGTGTCCACCAAAATTTTGATGGGCTTGGCGTTGACACATATTATTTGGCCCGTAGATGGGCTGGGCTGGACATGGGCATGACTTTTGGAGAGCGGGCTAATCATGGTCTAACCCTTGGGCCCGTCCAGCCCACCCAAGTTGTACCTCTCTACCTTTATATGTTAAAATGGTTTCCACGAGTAAGATGTGTTGCTGCTTGAAACTTGATAGGGAATCACGATCAGAAACGGACCTGCAAAATAGAATACGGAGTGACCGCCGGGGGTGTTCCGACGGAGAAAACTTCGATACTAAAGTCAGAACGTCGCTACAGGGGTAGAGCTCTAAATAACAATTATGCATTGGGTGCTTGTGTATGTCTTTCATTGAGGCCTCCCATCGGTAACATGAACCGTTTCTCGTAACATGCCCCTTGGTCTCCTTTCTCGGCTGATAGATTGGATCAGCCTCTGATCTGTACCTCCGACCATAACTCGACCTTGAGGTCAGTTTGAGATGGAGGTCACTCGGATCTAAGTGAGTCTGGTTGGTAGAAGTCGTGGGAGCAACGACTTCAAGTGTTCTCTGTAGAGTGTTAACCACATCTTTAAGCTCATGAATTTCTTTCGTTAGATCTGCGTTTGGCATCTTAAAAGTTTTTGGCTGAGACGGTGACGAAGGTCTCCTCCTTTCAGCGCATGGGTTGGGGAATGACTTCCCCGAGAATCGTTACTTGTCTGCAGTGTGACCAAGGTTACATTGACATGGTCAACTTTGGCGTACTGGTGAGACGGGGTCTAACGCCGATCTATCATGGGAACGATCCTCTCGGTGAGTGTTACTGGATCACGCTCGCCGGTTGCGAATTGAGCGATTGACTAGAGATGTGTTGGAAGACGATTGTTTGGCCATGTTCCCTATCGGTCTCACGGATGGCACCAAAATGTTGATGCTTGAAACTTTATAGAGAATCGCAACCGGGAATAGTCTTGCAAAATAGAACACGGAGTGACCGCCGGGGGTGTTCCGGCGGAGAAAGCTCCGTTGCTAAAGTCAGAACGTCGCTATAGGGATAAAGCTCTGAATAGCAATTATGCACTAGGTGCTTGTGTGTGTGTCATTTTCCCACGTACCTGATATAGGCCTAGCTTCTAGAATCTCAATTGTCTTGCAACTCTTATCAAATAGGTCTTGGGATCAATTAAGATCATGTTAGAATACATGTGGATCACGTCACAACTCCTTCTTGATAACATCAGTATTCTTCTAGGACTCGGACTTCATCAGTGGAGCATATCTTAGATACAGGGTCCACTGTTAATCAAAGTTAATCCCGCCACGTGTCATCACCCGGTTGGACAGGTATTTTTAGCCATATCAAGATGTATACAACATATTTTTGTCCCTTCCCCTTTTATGAAACACGACCGATCTCAGCTGAAAATGGGCCCAAATGGTTGAAAACATATCCTCTCCTATGCCACCTTTTCTTTTCAATCAACAAAATGGTGGCAAGAAGGAAAGAAAAAAGCTCAAAATGGAGTTGGAAGACTGACCGGTTTTCCTTTTTTCTTTTCACCAAAAGTATATGGTGATCACAGAGGATTATCAGTAGGAATCAACCCTACTCTTTCAAGTTCTGGTGTGGTGGTAGCATTCAACCACCTTGGTCCAGATAAAATATTCGCAGACTGGATATGCAGATATGCATGAGACATTTCGCCATAGATAAGGTCTTTGCAGACCAGATTTATACTTCCACAATGAGCCGGAGAATCTACCATATTCATCAGACTTGCATGAGACGCTCAAGCAATCTATATAAATCAGTATTATACTTCCACAATGGGAGAATCTACAATATTCAGCAATCTAGACAGATATATATTCTCCAATTTTCTTGCAGCAAAGATAAGTTTTGGGTCACACACACACAAATATACTTCCAACACTGCCCCTCTATGAGAATATTACTGTACATCCTTTGAGCTAAGAGTCGATAGATGTTGGCTGGGAAGGAATCATCAAAAGTTGGAACGCTAAGATTCTCTCTTTCTCATTCCTATATAACCCGAATTCTTTCATGCAATAAATCTGTGCAACGAAAATCAAGACAGATACTAGTACTTTGGATTGTAAAGTTCACAATTTGACTACAGGATCTTCAGATGGCGCCACAAAAAGACCTTACCAAGATTGGCTTAGAAGGCTTTGCTATGGTGGACAAATTCTTCGGACGAAAGGGAAGGCATCCAGCTTCGCAGGAGCCTCAACAGCAGCTGTGCATGTATCAGTATCAACCGCAGCAGCCCCGTGCCGTTAGCTATCAGGCGGTTGCTCCAAGTTCTGCTGCGGCCAAAGAGGTGGTTATGGATTGCTATGAAGCAGCCCAATATTATGGTGGCATACTGGTCATGGAGAGAAACCCAAGACGCATGGCTCAGTAGGCTCGATCTCCTGTGTTAATACATAGTAACATGACCCTATTAGTACGTTGTTATAGTAGTTATGATCAAAGTATCTCATAGTCTTCTGCTGATACCCAACTTGTAATCTAAAATTCTAAGCTTGTGTTATGGAAATACTACATATCACTGCTATGAATTCGTCTTTCTGGATGCGTGTGTGTGTGCTGGTCTATTCTTGAACAGTACTAGTCCTCCCAAATTAATCACAAAGCTGGACTCTCCGACCATGTTAATTAGATGGAAGCATAGCTACAACTCCTCCTATAGCGATAACTAAAGGCACTGCTGAAAAATATCGTTATAAGTGTTAGTAGAAATGCCACTAACTATATTTAGCGACCATTAATTATCGCTATATAAAAAATTGTAGCTAATTTCTTACAATCAGGGTAGCAACAAATTGATCCTTATCACATCAGGCGATAGACAAACATGCTCTTTAAAACATTGGACCATAATTGAGCAAACACCGGCTCTTCCAAACAAAAACCAACAAAAAGGTAAAAAAGAATGAGGAGGCATATCAATTGCTTTAGTTTGAGCTGAATTAAAATCAACCTTACCACCTTTGGTGTTGCACTTGATCAGAGAATTTCGCAGTATCTCTGCGTGTAGTCCAATTGTTTATTAGTGTTTCAAGTGTCAAATATTTCTAGTCATCTTTTACCAAAAGAAAAAAGCCCAAAGACAATTCCAGGCTTTAATAATACAAAAAAGTTTGTCTATTACTGAGATCGTAGGAAGCTAAGATAGCTACAAACCTCCATATAGCGACAATTAATTAACGTTAAATATCTTTAGTGACACTAAGGAAGTGCTATTAAGAATTATTGCTGAAAGTGTTAGAAAAAAGGTCACTAAAAATATATAGCGATCATTAATCGTCTATATATAGGGTAGCAGCAAAAAAATTTCCCTAATAATATGGTTCACCAAAAGCACATGAAAATAAAGAGAGAAACTAGGAAAACACTCTTGATATTTCCCTTGTTAATTGCAGGTGGAGCAAAATATATCCTCCTGCAAAACAGCTAGCCAACTTCCTTTAACCAAAATATCCTTCTTCAAAGCAGCAAAACTAATACAAGTTGTCTTTGCCATGACTTTGAATAGGGAAATAGAAAGTATCCTTGCCAAAATTAAGGCAATTTACAGGCTATCAACCAAGAAGAAACATTCTCTGGATATACAGATATGCATGAGACATTTCGCAGCAGATAAGGTGTTTGCAGACCACATTGATACTTCCGCAATGGGGGAATCTACGATATTTAGCAATCTAGATAGATATTCTCCAGGTTTCTGTCAGCAAAGATAAGTTTTGGGTCACACTCACACAAATATACTTTATATATACTTCCAACACCGGCCTTCTATAAGAATATTAGTGTACATCCTTTGAGCTAAGAGTGGATAGACGTTGGCTGGGAAGGAATCGCCACAAGTTGGAAAGTTAAGGTTCTCTCTTTGTCATTCCTATATAAACGAATTCTTTCATGCAAACTTGTGCAACAAAAATCAAGACGTACAGATACTAGTACTTTGGGTTGTAAAGTTCAGAATTTGACTACAGGATCTTCACATGGCGCCACAAAAAGACCTTACCAAGATTGGCTCAGAAGGCTTCGCTATGGTGGAGAAATTCTTCGGACGGAAGGGAAGGCATCCTGCTTCGCAAGAGCCTCAACAGCAGCTGTGCAGGTATCAGTATCAACCGCAGCAGCCCCGTGCCGTTAGCTATCAGGCTGTTGCTCCAAGTTCTGCTGCGGCCAAAGAGGTGGTTATGGATTGCTATGAGGCAGCCCAGTATTATGGTGGCATTCTGGTCATGGAGACGAACCCGAGACGCATGGCTCAGTAGGCTCTCATCTGTTAATACATAGCAAAATGACCCTATTAGTACGTTGTTATAGTAGTTATGATCAAAGTATCTCATAGTCTTCTGCTGATACCAAACTTGTAGTCTAAAATTCTAAGCTTGTGATGATGGAAATACTACATGTCACTGCTATGAATTCGCCTTTCTGGATGCGTGTTTGTATTCTTGAACAGTACTACTCCTCTCAAACTAATCACGAAAAGCTGGACTCTCCGAGTCCGACCATGCTAAAATGGAAGCATTAAGATATTTTCACATGGATATGCAACCCAAACTTAATGGACGTTATGTGTTTTCAATAAGTTCTATTTAGTGACGCTATCAAAGTGTTGCAACAAAATGCCGATGACAGTGTTAGCATAAATGACTAACTATATTTAATGACCATTAATTGTCGCTATGAGATTGTGTAGCTAGCTTGCTACAGTTACGGTAACAGCAAAAGTTTATCATTTTCGAATGCGCAAATGTGCACTTCAAAACATTTGGACAATGATTGAGCAAACACTGGCTTTTCAAAACAAAAACCAACAAAGAGGTAAAAACGAATAAGGAGGCATTTCAATTGCCTTAGTTTGAGTTGAATGAAGATCAACATTACCACCTTTGGTGTCGAAGTGATCAGAGAATTTCTCAACATCTCTGCGTGTAGTCCAACTATTGATTAATGTTGCAAGTGCCAAATAATCCTACTCATCTTTCGCTATGGAACTTGTTTGGACCAAATAATTCTAGTTACTTGTTTCTGATCAATTTAGAAACTCAGCACAAGAAGAAGTTAAAGAAGGAAAAAAGCCCAAAGACAACTTTCCCACCCCCTCACAAACACGCGCCCGCACACTCCCAGACACACACGTCCACCAGAAAGTATGGGTGAACATTTAAATAATTCAAACCGAATCGTATGAAATCGTTCGAAACCGTACCTATATATCCAATTAAAAGTATAGAAATTTTAAGCTAATCCAAGTAATTATTTAGATTTACCATACATATGATTTAACAACAACATAAACTCTGCAATAGTTTCAATAGGTAGGCTCCAAAAAACTTGTTATTATGTACTATCTCCGTTCCAAAAGGTAGATAACGTTTCCTTTTTTAGGTGTCCAAAAAATTGATCACTTTACAAATTAAAAAAGATTTTGTAAGCATTTTTCCATGTTTATCTTTTCGTACACTCTTTTTTTATCATATTTCATCCCACGAATTGATTTTCTCTTTCATGTCCCACTTTCTTTCCCTTGGGATAAAATGGGACCTTATAGCATATGACTCATATTCTAAATAAGCGTCAATCAAGTTGGGACTGAGGGCGTATATTACAAACGACAAAATGTCAATAGATACACTGAAACAAGTCCAAAAATATTACTGTGTACAAGCCCAAACCGGTCAATCTGTCCAAACTAATCCGTTTGATCATTCCATATCGTTGAAACCGAACCACCAAAAACGAACCGTCCAACCACGTTTTTTTTTTCCAATCGATGGTGGTCGGTTCGATTTTGTATTCACATTCCAAACCGAACCAACCAAACTGTGCTCATGGGAGAAAAGATGGCTAGAAACCTGACTTAATAATATGGTTCACCAAAAGCACATGCAAATGAAGAGAAAAACTAGGAAAACGCTCTTGATATTTCCCTTGTTAATTGGAGGTGGAGCAAAATATCCTCCTGCAAAACAGCCTAATCTTAAGACCAAAATATCCTTCTTAAAAGCAGCAACACTAATACAAGTTGTCTTTGCCATTGGTGGGTGCGACATCGGTAGTGAATCTGATGGCTAGAGGAGAAGTTATAGGAAGATGAACCGCCATGACTTTGACGGAAAAGAAAAAAAGATCACCCCCACAAAATTATAGGGAGACAAAAAGCATGTGTGCCAAAATTAAAGGCCATTTTACAGGCTACCAACCAACATTAACCCCCTATAAATCGTCAAGGATTGCAATATACTATTGGTTTCAAGGCATAAACAAAGGTAGTGCATAAAAGAGAGCTCTTACCTCAATTGGGAAAACAAAGGTTTGGGGTAGGAGCAAGTCTGCAATCTTATAGCAAGAGGAAACGTTCTGTGGTTGAGCAATGGCCAGGAAAGCTCCCTCGGTTAACATCATTCTTGCGGTCTTCTGTTTGGCTCTGGTGTCTTGCGAGGCCAAGGGTGGCCTGATAATTGCTCGTCCGCTTCCTCGTGGCGCTGTAGGCGTTGCCGCTGAAACGATCTTCAATGTGTTGCAGTTTGGTGCCAAACCTGGCAATGGACAAAGCACCCAGGTAGGTCTCAGGTCAAGTTTGATCTTTTTACGGTCCATAAATGACTATCAGATGCAATGCATTACTCACGTACTTTTTGCCAATACTTTAGATGAAATGAGCATTTCCATGGTGGCAAATGTTTCATATTTTGTTGTTCAGGTGTTGAGAACAATTCAGATTCATTAATACAATTCAATCCTTCGTAATGAAGAATGTGACTATGCATGCAACAAAGGGGCTGCATTTGTTAATTTATGAACAACAATGAAGATAGAACATGAAATGTCCCAAACTACTTGTAAAGATTCAAAGAAAAATGAATCCATGCAAAGATTATCTTTGCCCTGCGCTAATAAGCCATTGCACAATATTATTTTGTCGATGCAGGCTTTCATCCGGGCATGGAATGCTGCATGCAATTTTAACGGGAAAGCAAGGCTTCTAGTCCCCCCAGGGGTTTTCACGCTCGCGGAGACTGTGTTTCAAGGGCCATGCAAAGGTCCCATAACAGTTCAGGTTACGGGAACCCTAAAGGCAGTGGCAGATGTATCGGAATACACTGGCAAGGGTTGGATATCATTTGATTCGATCAACGGCTTGCTACTCACCGGAGGAGGCACTTTTGATGCGCAAGGCCCGAGTGTATGGAAATACAATGACTGCAAGGGCAACTCCAATTGTGTGCGCCTCCCCGCGGTAAGCTTGTAAACCATATAATGCAGAATATTACGTACCTCGTCCTAAAACTTTAGTACGTATGTAACGATTAAATTTTCGACCATTTTCTATAGAGTAGTTTGAACGGATTAACATTTTTGACGGAGATAGTGCAAATTCCATATGATTAGTCGAACATGGGGGTGAAACTAACACTTCCATGTTTGCCTTGGGCAGACTTTGTATATCAACGATGTACAGAACGGAAAGCTCAAGGGGATCAAATTATTGAACAGCATGGGATTTCATATGCATGTTACGAATTGTAATTTCTTTAGGGCGCAAGGCCTTCATATCACTGCACCTCAAGATAGCCCAAACACAGATGGCATTCATATAAGCAAATCGCAAGGTGTGTCAATAGTGCGAAGTGTCATTGGCACAGGTGATGATTGCATCTCCGTGGGACAAGGATCAACCAACGTGAACATCAGCAAAATCACATGCGGCCCAGGACATGGCATTAGGTAGTATTTCATTGCAGCTATTCGATCTTTGTGCTCTAACTAAATATGTCAAAAATGCCAAATTTTGCCATTCTGAACTGTGACCTTGTAAGAGCAAATTAAGACCTTAGCTCAAGATTGGTGGTTCTAGCTCCCGTAGAGAAGTTCTTTCGAGGGGTATTGTGGACGCTCGTTTGCAATCTAAACACCATCGAGTAGAGATTTCGGTTTAAATTTGCTCCTATTTAATTTGAGGCAAAAAGGTTTACAGCCCAATTCATCTAAAATGTGAAGTTGAATGCTTTATCTATTTACATGCATGAGAAAAATCTGGATTCGCAGCTAACTTTTTGGGTTTCTGTTATGTTTATGAAAGTGTTGGTAGCCTCGGAAAGCTGCCCAAAGAGCTGGACGTGGCAGGGGTCGTCGTGAAGAACTGCACCATGCTTGGCACGACCAATGGTGTTCGAATCAAAACATGGGCTGGATCTGATCCAAGTAGAGCTTCACGAATCCTTTTCGACAATATTGTCGTGGACAATGTCCAGAACCCTATCATCATCGATCAAGGTTATGGCTCCAGATCCAGCAAGGTCTGTATTCTTCATCACTGCATAACTTCCAAGTAACTATGATATTGGGAAATCAACAAGAACGTTTGCCTTTTCTTTTCCTGCAGCCCTCGCTCGTGAAGATCAGTGATGTAACTTACCAAAACATAAGGGGAACCACAACCTCTCCAGTTGCAGTCAATCTGATGTGCAGCAGACAGGCTCCATGTCAAAATGTTCGACTGAACAACATCAACTTGACGCATAGGCTCATCAATGTGAAGGTTTCTGCCACATGTGCTAACGCACAAGTAATCTCGTCCGGCATTCAATTTCCCCCACCTTGCAGATAAACTGAGTGTGCTTGCCACTTGCTAAATGTGTTCCTGAGCAGAGGAAAGCTTGTTGGAAATCCTTAATGTGACTTGTCTCTGTATAACAATCTCTGGAAGAAGCCAGCCTTATGTAATGTGCCATTTGGAGATAAATAAAGTGAAGGTGTTTATTTTTTTTAAAATGTACCTCATGTTAATTCAAGACCTGAGGGAACTAATGGCCCGTTCAAGACTTGAGGGAACTAATGGCTCGTGCCTTGTGCTGCCAATCCAAACAAGTACATTGACATAAAAGCATCAAAAGGAACAGTAGCATATGGGAAGACGTTCTATCTATATTGTTAATCATGTTACACATCTAGTACTACAAGGGAGGTTGCAGTTTATGAGGCCAAGAACGAACTTCTTGCTAACTTATGGCGGAATAAATTCTTAGTAATTGTGCACGATTCTCGAGGTTCCATCACGATGCAGGACTAGCTCGACACTTTCAATCATAGGGATTTGGGTGGAGAGTGATGGATACATCTGCTCAAGGGCTTCTTACTTTCTATTTGCTCATCTCTAAATAGCTAGCTATGTGTTTATTAATTTATGAAACATTTGAAAAAGGAACCCAAAGCCCAAAAGAAAACAATAAGGAAAGGTTTAAGGGTTTTATGAAACGTCGTCGTAAAGACGACTTACACTTAGCACGAGCTCATTACGAAGTGAAAAGTGGACAAACAATTCAGAACGACCAAAATACATCAAATCAGTGCACAGAAATGGCGATTTACACCGCTCGCCGCACCCTAACCACCCTCCTCTCCCGCACCCTCTCTTCACCACCCTCCGCCGCGGCCTCCTCAGCGGTCTCGCCTCGCTCTCGACTCGCCCTTGCGCTCCTGACCCACCAGCCCCAACTCAGCCCGGGCCCGTTCCGGGTACCAGCCCGGCCCAAGTCGTCCGGGTCGGGCTACTCGCCCCTCAACGACCCGTCGCCCAACTGGAGCAACCGCCCGCCCAAGGAGACGATACTGCTCGACGGCTGCGATTACGAGCACTGGCTTATTGTTATGGAGTTTCCCACCGATCCCAAGCCGTCCGAGGAGGATATGGTCAACTCTTACGTCAAAACCCTAGCCTCCGTACTTGGAAGGTTAGTAACACCGGCATTTTGCGGCATTTTTTGTATCTTAGTGTAGCTAAAGGTGCATTAGCGACTAAAAAAGATGGCTTTGTGTTTTGTGAATGACAAAATAAGAGGCTAATTCCACCCTGTTAATCTACCCTCCCCTAAACGATCCAACCTTGTCACTAAAATACATTTTTAGCAAAAAAGGGGTGGAAATAGCATTTCTAATGACGAAATTGTCTCCTCTTATATTAAAGCTGTTTAGCACGACTTGCATCTGGAAGTCGTTAAATATGCGTGCGTTAGTGACAAAAAGATAAATGGTCGTCTCTTATGTTAAGCACGTAGCTTCCGACGTCCGGAGGTTAGTTTTACCCAAATTCCTCATCTTTGTGTCGCTAAAGGTGCATTAGCAGCAAAACATAGACTTTTTGGTGACAAAGTGGGCCTATATTATTATTTGGAGATTGAGGTTTTTGCCAATGATGAGATGGTCGCTCTTACGTTAAACCCTATCCTCCGTACTTAATACTATTAGGTTAGTGACACTCAAATTTGGGCAATTTTGATATCTTGTGCCGCTAAAGGGGAATTAGCAACAAAGATATGGTTGTACTGACAGAATAGGCCTATGTTAGTGCTTGGAAATTGATATTTTTGTGAGACAACGAAATGGTCGCCTCTTATGTCAAAGCCCTAGCCTCCGTCGTTGGAAGGTAGTAACACACGCATTTGGGCAACCTTTGCATCTTTTGTGTCGCTCAAGGTACCTTAGAGATTAGACGCAGTAATGTGGCTTTGTGTGACAAAATGTGGTTTGGAAAAGTGGTGTTCTTGTGAGTCTCATGTTAACACCCTAGCCTCCGTTATTGGAAGGCCCTTTTTGGCTACTTGGCTATCTGTGAGGTGCATTGGCGGCAAATACATCGCTTTAATTTCCAAAAAATGTGGCTTGCCAACTTTTTACAAATTGACAATTTTGTCAAATTTGGCGGTTATTATATGCAATTACACCACCAAAATGATGCCTCTTATGCAGAACCCTAGACTCCATTGTTGGAATATTTGTAATAGTGAAGCTCGAATTACTTCTTAGTGGAGCCATTGTTTTGGCTATTTAGCATATATTTGTTGCTAAAGGTGCATATGCGACACAATTATGGTTATTTGGCATACATATGTGTTAGGGTGCATTAGCAACGCAAATTCGGCTTTTAGTGACCAAATGGGCCTCACCGGATAACCCTGCTGACACTTCCTAAATGACTTTGGTGCGTTGTACAAATCACGTTGATACAAGGAGTGTCATCAGCATTTTAGGATTGCGAATAGGCGTACATTTTGATCAATTTGGTGGTGGTTTTGTATCATTGCATCAACAAAATGGCTGTTGCTTATGTTAAAACCCTCCATCAACTAGCCTCCATTTGTGGAATGTTGGTAACACTTCATCACTTATGCTGATGGAGCCCTTTTGGCTGCTTTCACATCGTTGTTTTTCCGAAGGTGCATTAGAGACTGAACCATTGCTTTTAGTGATAAGCTGGTTTTTGCCTTGGGTATACTCCCTCCTTTTATTGTTCGTCCCCTTTGACTTTTTACGAATTTCTAGAATAGAAATTGAATGTGTAGACGTTGTATTGAACTCAAATTCTAATTACCTATCAACTATGTATAGGGCAAACAAAAAAAGGTAAAGTGGTTTCGTGTACGCATTTGAATTCTATTCTAGGAATATGCCAACGATTCTGAAATGGAGGGAGTAATTGTTTGGAAATTCATGGTTTTTTTTATGAACTTTTGTTTATTTTATTTTTCAGTGAAGAAGAAGCGAAGAAGAAGATTTATTCTGTTTGTACGACAACGTATACTGGGTTCGGTTGTCTGATCTCTGAAGAGCTGTCTTACAAAGTCAAAGGTTTTATGAGGCTTAACTTCTCTTTAATTGAAATTTTAAGGGTTTTGGGTGGTTTTTGGTACTTTCCTTTCTTGTTTGATTCTGATACTTGATAGAATTTACTGCGAGTATAAACTGAACTTTTAATAAGCAAGTTTGTAATTGCTCTTGCGAGTATTAGGTATGACCAATTTTATTTCTTTATTATATCGCTCTAAAGGGTTTGAGCATATGGTTATTACATTGTTAAGAGTCAAATATCACCTACTCGTGCTGGTGTAAGTCTATTTTTGTATATAATTGTAGTTTTGGTGGTCTAACATTGCAGTTTTGCTTTGTTGATGTGCTAACAAGGCGGAGTTTCCGTTGTCCCTCAAACCTTATTAGGCTGAATCAATTGTATGGAGCCATTTGGAGAATGGAATTCGTTTCAAGAATAGGATTCAAGTTCTTAAACTTCGTTTTCTGTTTTTATAGAAAGAGGCTGAATATTATTCTGTTCTTAAAACTTTTTCAGTGGGTCCATTTTTTACCCCTCAAATGCCTTATCAATAAGGTGGATTTTGCGTTAAAACCATCTTGTAAAGGTTGTCTAGCCCATCCAATTTTGAGGCATCCAAAATGAGACTGTAGTGAGTAGTTATTAATGCACGTAGTTAGATGTTTCGGAGTATAACAATTTGATCAAACTTGACCTTACCTAATTTTTTGGTTTGATTAGGCCTTCCTGATGTTCTGTGGGTTTTACCGGATTCATATCTTGACGTCCCCAACAAAGATTATGGAGGTTGGTTTTACTTATTATCACGATTGACCTGTAGAGAATAATAGTTGTCTCTTTTGCTTCCTGTAGTCACTAGCTTATGTTTCTCACTTGTTTTTTTTTCCCCCCCTTTGTGATGGTTTGTCATATGTTTTGCAGGAGATTTGTTTGTAGATGGAAAAGTCATCCATAGGCCACAATATAGGCATGACCAAAGGCAACAAAATAGTAGGCCAAGGCCAAGGCCTCGATATGATAGGCGGCGGGAGACGATGCAGGCCGAAAGGAGAGAGCCGTTTCGGAGAGAAGCATGGGCTCTGGACCGTAAAGAGCCTGCAATGCAGCAACCAACTGCAATGAACGGCCAGAATGTGTCTCAAAGCAGTGGTGGTGGTTCCCCTCCAAATCAAGGAGGATTTCAGGGAAACAATGCCTGAGTATTTATTAGATTACCAAAAGTCAAAACTTGGAGTATTGAGCTATCTTACGTTAGCAATTCTGTGTTTCTTAGGATGTATGGACTTTGTCATAATAAAGATGTGAATATTCTTAGGTGTTGGGGAAACTCTCTGTAGACCGGATGCAATATCAGTCCATTTTGGAGTCATTAAACAATGCTGCATCAAAGTGCACTGATAATGCCAGTTGCTGCATCTCAAAGTGCACTTCATTCCAAGGTGTGGTTTGGTGCTTGTGTAGTTGATGCTAAGTCAGAAAGCAGTTTCTTCCCCTTGTATGCGCCAGATCGAAATGTGGCCGGATTGTCGTCCTTTTCTTCTCCCTTATCACCTCACCAAAAATCACGCCATTTCCTCCAAAGACTTGTTGTCGGCTTCCCTACTTTTTGATAGAAAAAGGCTCCTTAAGATGCCTTATCTCTTACTTTCCCTTTGGTGGGATTCCTCATGGCTTCAGATCTGCTGATGGCATGATCTCCCGGTGGGTGTTCGTTCCCTGCGTTTGGCCCATTCTTGATTCCTTGGTTACTTGGTCCCTGTTAGATGCCCGATCTCCAGTGGTTCTGCTTTTGGGTTCTGAGGGTGGTGCACAAATTGTTTTTTTTTGTTGTTGGTAGAAATTGTTTCTCCGGCTTCGTGTTCCCCATCTCCTCCTCTATCTCTCTCTCTCTCTCCCACACATGCTAACACGCACACATTCGGGTGCCACAAATTGTTGGTTGATGGGTTTTTCTGTGCTTTGCTACTCCGTCCTCTGGGTTCAGTTTTGGTTGGTGGGTGTGGTGGTGATCTTGCTTATGAGCCATAAGTGAGAGAGTGGTGGCAATGACAAGAAAGTGTATTTGCCTATAAAGTTGCAGTTAGCATATCTGGTTTACGAGGAAGGAAGAGAAAAAAAGAACGTGGTTAAAGAGAAGCATATCTCAATAGTTAAAATGTCCTGTGGGAAATTACCTTGCAAACTCTTAGGCCGTGCGTTGATAGTTTGTCTTTGCCCAACTTAAGAGTCAGTTTAGTATAATTTGTGCAAGTTGTAAGTGAAATATAAACAAAGATCTGTAACGTTGTCCACCACGACCTCTGAATCTTTATGCTTCCTATAACTAGATATAGAGGTGAATACTTGACTGTTCGAAATGATATGAACTGTTTAAACTGATAAAATTGAACCGATTCAATTCGAACAATTCAAAAATCTTGACGATTTGATTCAATGTTTTTTAAACTGACTATAGTTTGATTCGGCTTATGATATGTTTTAGAACACATCATATCATAAGTCGAACTGAATCGACCTATGATATGTTTATATATTATAAGTAATATATATTAAGTAAAATTAAATAAACAAATCTTAAAAGTTAAAGGAAAAGAAACTTTTGACAGTCCAGTGATCGATATCTCTTGTATATTCACTAATTCTTTTTCGTACATTAACGACAAAGGCAATACTTAAATTTTCATTATAATATTTGAAGTAATACTCATGTCTTATATTAACACGAACATTTACATATTGAATGTAACAAGATTATGTATAACTCAAATAAAATACAACTTGAATTTCAAACAAAATTTCGATCAAAATTAATAGGCGTGCAAAAAAATAATTTTTTTAAATGAACAAATCGACCCAAACTGAATATTCATTGAAAACTCGTCATTCAAGCAAAAATTATGAATTTTTGGTTGACTTCTGTTCATCCAAGAAAAAAATAGTACATTAAAATTAACGAAATAGAAACTTAAAAATAGGTTTGCTTAGATTTAATCACAAGAAAAACTAGGTTTGAATATTCATTGAAAACTCGGCTTAATGTTTAATTTTTGTTTCACTTCTGTTTATCCAAGAAAAAATAGTACATTAAAATTGACGAAATGGAAAGCTTTTAAAATAGGTTTGCTCAGATTTTTTAATCAGTAGGAAAACTACTACTGTCCTAAATCAAGAACCCCAGCTAAAGAAAGAGAGAGCCATTTGCGCATCTTCTCTGTCTCTCTCTCTCGTCGACGTTCTCTGGATCTTCCCATCACGAAATTGACACTCCACCTCACCAGGTACGCTCCATTAAACAAGCCCAGATTTAGGTTTCTCCAATCGTCCATTTCAATTGCTCCATCACCCTTGGGTAGCAAAGACCCACAAATAACAACCACCACCATGAACTCAAATTCTGGAAGATCCAATAACTCCAAGTCAACCAACACCTTCGATTTCGATCTGGGTCTCAATTCAAACAACTCTAAATCATCCCTCAACGACCAAAAGAACAAAGCCCCGTCGTATTCTTATTCCAATACGACTCCGTCATGGCAACCCAACAAGCCCTCGTGGACCCACCAGCCCGCCCCGATTCAATCTACTCGGCCAGGATCATTATCCGGCCCATCCTCCATGGTGGGTGATATATCCGGCAAGAGCTGGTCCTCTGTACCCCCTTCCAATGCGGCCTCAGGGAATATCGGGATCGTGAACAAGAACCCTAATCTGTTCAGCGATCTCGTGGGGTTGGGGAAGAACAAGGGAAGTACCAATGTCCCGTTGAAGAATTCGGCTCCGGCATCCAATAACAGCGCGTATTCGATGGGGAGTATGTCGAATTCGCTACCAAAAATGAGTAATTCTGCAAATAGTTATGGAGGGTATGGGAGTGGATACAATAACGGTAGTAATGCCAATGTGGGTGTTAATAAGGGCGCTAATCTTGGGGGTCCATCCTTGAAAAGTGCGGGTGGGAGTGGAATGGGAGGTGGGATGAATTCGAAAAAGGACCCGTTTGGTTCCCTCGTTGATTTCGGAACGAAGCCGGCTGGTGATATGAATACAGGGACTAAAAGTGATAATAAGGCCGGTGTAGGGAATGACCCATTTGGGGATTTTCAGAATGCTTCGAAATCAAGTACACCCCCATTCTCATCGGGTGTTTTCGGGGGTGGTAGTAGTAATACGATGGGCTCAAGCACGGGTTCTTACTCAAAAATGGACGATTTTGGGATTCCCAGTGCTCAGAAGCAACCATCTGTTCAGTCCACTGGAGATGATGCTTATGATGTATTATTCTCAACGTCTTCTGCTCCAACTGGTGGTGCTGCTATGGGATCTGACGACCTTGGCAGCCAGCAATTTTCTGGGGGAGCTGATGATTGGGGTGTCGGTTCTGAGTTTGGGGGTGCAGATGATACTGCTGGAACGACTGAGCTTGAAGGGCTTCCCCCTCCACCTAGTGGTGTTACACCAATGTCAGCGAAGAACAAGGGAATGGATAATTACAAACAGGGACAGTATCCGGATGCCATAAAATGGTTGTCTTGGGCTGTAATTCTTCTCCAAAAGGGTGGTGATAATGTTGGCACCATGGAGGTCTTGTCATCCAGGGCTTCATGTTACAAAGAAGTTGGAGAGTATAAGAAGGCTGTTGCTGACTGTACAAAGGTACTATCATGACTGTGTTTGTTTAAAAGATAAAATAATGTTTCAGAGTTTGGAGTTCTTATTGGGTTTGATATATGCTTAAAGTAGAGAATGAATATGTGTTTGAATTCATACTCAAGATTTTATCTGTGCCTTTATGGCATTGGTCTAACTAGGAACTCAACTTCGCTTGTTTTGGTTTAAGAATGCATAGATGGCTATCTACTTTTTGTAGTGAAAATACTGATTGACAGATGGATGAAGTTATAGGGGAAAGCATTTGCTACTTCTTACATACTAGGAAAGTCTTGGATCATATCATCCCCGATATTGTTTTCTCAGCTTTGAATATAACTTGAGAATTATAACCTCTTTTGCAAACATGTCTTATACCAGACTGGAATATACCTTTGGCTATCCACTTATTACAGTTTTTTGTGAGTTATGTGCATCGAGTTTAAGGATGTTGAGTATTGAATGTATCTTTTTCTTTCATTATATGGTATTATTTTGTTTATCACTTTACTTTTCTGAAGGGAAACTTATCAGTCTTCATGTTTCATACAGGTCCTAGAACACGACAGTAAAAATGTAGCTGTTCTTGTACAACGTGCTCTTTTGTATGAGAGTATGGAAAAGTATAAGCTTGGGGCCGAGGACCTCAGGACCGTCATGAAACTTGATCCTGGTAATAGGGTTGCAAGAAGTACCATTCATCGCTTGCTTAAAATGGCCGATTAGAGAAATTTTGAAGATGTGTCAAATTTTTTATTATTGTATGTTTGGCAATACCATGTCCCCTTTTACTGTCAACTCGGGGAAGGAGTGATTACTTGGAAATGTGTTCGTCTTTATTGATTTGTTGGGACTAAGGTGATAGCAAGTGGTTATGGCGTCTCCCTTACTGTGCTTGCTCCCCATTGCAATGCTTGGCTGCAGGTTCAAGTCCCCCCCCCCCCTTCTCCCACCTCACAAAATTATAAATATTAGAATTTGCTTTTGTTTGATTGGTTGATTGTGATTTCACATGGGTACTGTCTTGTACTTGATCTCATGTTGCTAATAATTAAGTTGTTCTTTCCGGCTTAGCTGACTTTGATATGTATGTGCAATTTTCTTGCATGGAAGATGTCTATTTTGTGATGTAGTTTCTTAGATTTGTACTTGTGTGTATCCACATGGAAGTTAGCTACTTACAGTAGTTTTTTTAATAAAAGCGTGATATTCCACTTTCTGTACTCAATTAAGCTGGGATCACAATAAGTGGCATGTAGTAAGCTCGAGAAAATACTTTGTATGAGGTTAAGCTTCCAAGCCCACCACTCCACTCAGGATAACACTACCTCCTTGCCTGTGCTAGCCTCTTCTCAAATCTAGCTCAGGAACAAAAATACCACCTCATTAATTGGTTGAGGTGTGCTCCTCATTAGGCAAGTGCAATTTGGGCTGTGCTGTGGTTTGCTTGGTACATGGTACATATACGGTTACATGGTGTGTGTTGTTAGGTGGCTATGCGTACGTGGGGGATAGGCTAATTTTAGGTCGGGGTTCGATTATGGACCACAAATTTTGGTTCCTTTTTCACACTTGGATTATCTATTTGTATAAATCTGTATCTAAATAACTTTGCTTGCCAAGAAAGGTGAGGGGAAGAACAGAGAAGTTAAATTTCTGGCTAATGGTAATCTGACATCTTCAAATTGAGTTAGAGAAAACTCTTTCATGTGATAATATTGTATACACCGCATGCGAGTTAAATTCTGATCAGGGGTACCAATAACCAGGACGCTGGGCAATTAGGTAACTCTGGTTTTGGGATCATATACTGAGGACTGTCAATTTAAGTTTATGTGTGTTGCATTTTGTGGATATCTGGGTAGATAGATCCCCTTGCCTTGCAGAAAGGTATTGGCTGGAAAGTTTGGAGAAGATAAAAGGAGTAGGGAACCTTGTTTGGTTAATTAATAATTTGGTGTTAGCAAGTGGAGGGACAGAAAGGATGAGCTGTGCAAGGCTTCCTTAATCTCTGTAATAGTTCTTGGAACAGGAAGTCCTTGGTGGCTGATTTGTGTCCTTTGATGAGAAGTTTGTCATCTGCAACGGGAATTCGCTGTGGAATTTGCCGGATTAGGAAGTGGAGTCATTCAATAACTTAACAGGGATGCTATGTGCTTTAAAATTGAGAAGAAGTGATGAAGATAGGGTGATTTGGGTAGCGTTTTTACATTCTTTGGCACACTAGGGACATATATTTGACCTAAAACGGTGGAAAGTTATCATTTGACCTAAATATCCTCCCACATCCACCTATTGCAACCTATTATAGTGGCTTTATCAGCTTCTCTTAGTCTTTCTATTCCTTCTCTACTTACTTTTTGAAGCTGCAATTGAGTGCGAAATGCATGTGATACATCTCTTGTGAAAAGTATATGTTAGCGCGTAAATCTTATCTATTTTGTGTAAAAGCTTGAGAACTTTGAGCTACACAAGGTCATATAGCATGGGTGGTCTGGTTCACAGCGTATTGGACATGGAAAACTTGCTAGGTGGGAACGAAGATTTTGTCACAAATTGCAGGTGTTCATGGAGGAGGAGATATATTCACTTGTAGTTTGTAGGAATATTTTGTTTCTTTCCTTTTGGGGGTTGAGGTTGGGGTTGGGTAAACAGAACATAATTATGCTTTGCAATACTAGGCAGCAGCCTTCATGGTGGAGGTGGTGGTTGCGGAGATGGCGTTACCGTGATGGTTGATGAGGTAGTCACAGAAAGAACAAATAGATTGGGTGACAAAACATGGTATAGGAGTGTCTTTCAGCTGGTAAGAGCTAAGCCCCAGGCTTTGCACTATGCACTTAACATGGTATCACGTTTTGGGGAAGTGCTTATATACATCGGAAATCACCTGTGGATTCTCAGCGAACTTCTTTACAGCGTTTTAATCTAAATGTGATAATAGCTGGTCTTTATCTTCTATCGGGAGTAAATCAAAATGCAAGATATTTGTCAATATGATAATAGCTGCTCTCCTTGCGAGAAGCCGAGAACTGAGGCACTTAAACTGCTGAGCAGCACTTCTTAATTGAGCCCTCTTCCTTTTCTTCTTGTTACTGAAATGTCTTTCTTCTTGTCAAATTTCTTATTGACCAGAGGCTGGAAAAAGGCTTGGAATGGTCAGTGGCAAAAACAGGAAGCCTAAATTTTGCCAACTTTTTCCGCGTATTCCTGTTTTTCAAAGGCCGGATTGCTTGGGTCTTTACAGTTTGATGATGCCATAAAGAATTATACTTGTACGCGCTTAATGGTCCCTGTTTGGACTGAGCAGCCTCATGGTCATCAATTGGTTACATTTTCGTTTGGGTTAAATAGGGAATGACCCCCCTCGACTTTACATGTTGTGTGTTTTACTCCCCCTCCACTTTAAACTTAAGCACTAAACCCCTCCACAGTTTAAGAAAACGGGCACGGTTGACGGAAATCATCCAAGTTAGCTACGTTTTTTTTGGAGGGAATGAAATGGCGCCAAAAAGGTATTTTTTTAAAACCAAAATGACCTTCTAGTCACAAACTTTATTCCTTACCCTCATTTCTTTCCTAACAACTTCCAGCAGCCTCTTTGATCCTCTACCAATAACCTCCCAACTACATTTGGGTTCTCTACCCACATATCTCTGCCATAATGGATCACAATGTCATGCCAGAAATGAGTAATCAACATACGGCGAGACGACACCAGCAAGGGTGCTTCCAATCGCAGTGGTGTTGATTGGACCGGTGACATCAAGGTGGTGCGCATATCGATGGCGGCAATCGGGAGGGGCCGATGGTTGGAGGTCCCTGATGGTGGTCGGTGATTGGATCTGGATTAGCGGCGGACTTGGTTATGCGATCTGGACCAGCGTCGGTTGCGGTGGACCGATCTGGACAAATGAGTGACGGTCGACGTCGATTCGTGCGCTTGGTCAGAATACTGTCTATGCTGGTGCTAGCTGTGACGCGTGCGTCGTCTGGGCTAGTAGCTGTGGCCACCGACGACTGTGCTTCACTCGGCCATCTCCAAAGTTCTCTCTCTCTCTCTCTCTTTGGGTTTGATTGTTGTTTCCGATGTGTGGCTGATCCGACAGCTTAGCGGCGACGGTGGTGTTGGCGGTGATGGCCCCGCCAAACCGGTGACTGTGATGGTGCACCGCTCGATCGGCGCAGAGCTGGTGGGTAGAGATATCTGGGTAGGGTTTGGTTAAAGGTAATGAGAACGCAAGATGAAAAATATGAGGGGTTAGTCTCTGGTTTTCTGGTTTTGAGAGAAGATGAAAGGGGAGAAGGTAGAGAGATTGATAAGCATTGGGCAGAGAGTTACGGCAAAATTAACTGGATATATGAGAAGGATAAAAATGACATTTGACATAGATTTGTTACGTCACGTTAACTGTGCTCAATTTCGGTAACTGTGGGGGATTTAGTGCTTAAGTTTGAAATGGAGGGGGGCAAATTGCACAACGTGTAAAGAAGAGGGGGTCATTCTCTATTTAACCTTTTTCGTTTTTAACGTTTTTATAAGCACTCGGTTGTTGAATATGAGCTCTTTTAAAGAAAGGTGAGAGCTCCACAAGTAGGATGTGAGTTCTTGCTTTTCATTTCCTTCTGAAAATGGGAAGGGTGAGCAGTTTCATGTCCAATATTATGCTGATCCGACCCACAAGTTTAGGGGTGCAACTTTGGTGGATTGAGTTAGGTTTGTACCAAATTCAAGAAATCTCGTGTGCTTTAAAACTCAACAAGCTTTAACCCATGAAAAAAGGCTTTGGTTGAGTGGTATATTTGGGTTTCAATGGGTCGATCAATATAAAGTAAGAATTTTTTTATTTATTTAAGACAGAGTGTGGTGTCTGGCGGTGACTTCTAGTGCAATGGTGGCGGCAGTCAACGGTGGTGGAGGCTGGCGGCAGTTGACGATGGTAGAACCTGTCGACGGTGTCAAATGGCTACAGATGGTGGTGCCGCGGCAGGTGATCTTGCCTGGTGTGGTTCTTATTCATAGAAGTTACCAAAAATGTATTTGTTATTCAAATGGGTTTTAAAAGTCAAACTCAAGATAACCCACTATAATATGAGTTCAACTCATTCTAACTCTTTTTACAATTGAGTGAGTTAGGTAGGGTAAAATTTCACATTCTTTGGGTTGGTTGGTCAAACGAATAAAAAATCCAACTTAAATTGCAGTCCTACAAATTACGTGCGTTAAAAGATCGGACTAACGTATGTATACTTTCTAAATTCTATTGTTTTCCTACTTTTGCGCAAAATCTTGGGGGGGGGGGGGGGGGGGGGTGGAGTTTTAGAACTAACGTTCCTAACTAATATAATCTCCGGTCTTCTTCCATTTACGTACTCCCGTATTATGTTATTCCTTTTCCGATTCAAATTCGATTGTTTTAATTTGTATTAGTCCAGATTCAAGTAATATATGACGGAAATATGAGAAGGGTCTGCATCAAATTCGATTGTTTAATGTCCACAGCCGAACTTAACCTTTGGACAAATGCTGCTTAGCAACGCTCTTTTGTCTCCGTCTCTACTGATTGTTATAACCGTCGCGTCTTTGCTTATTAAAGTAGACCACCCTCGCTCTTCACACTTCCACCTAATACTAACAGTACGACTCCAAGTCTATAACCATAAGCACCAGCCCGCTCTTTCTCTCTCTGATCTCAATCTTTCATTCTCACCTTTGTAGAGCAAGTGAAGAGAAGAAGAACATGTGTGGAGGTGCAATAATTTCCGACTTCGTGCTCCCACGGCGTGGCCGGAAACTGACCACACAAGACCTGTGGTCCGAGCTCGACACCGTCTCCGGTCATTCCTTCGGCCCGGATCCCTCCTCCGTTGCCAAGCACCATCCAATCCCGCCGGCCGATACCAAGCCAGCTCACAAACCCAAGAGAGGTGAGTAATGAACATGTACCCACAAAATCTGTATGTGAATACCTGCATATGCTGATAAGCAATTTTGGTCGCTGAAGACTTGAACACGATTTCAGAAAGAGCTTATAAAGTGTCGCTAAAAAGTCATCGTACGTGTTACCCTTCTCTATAAACTCTATAAAGCAAGCAATATGCATGCGGCTATGTATACACTCGCGATTTCATATCTATATGTTTGCACGTATGAAATGATATTCGTGCTTCACTTTTTTATCAAAGCTAGACTTGAAAAAACTTGTTAAAAATTTCTAGTGTTGATACACTGGCCGGCGGATCATGTTTCTGCAATAAAGTTTGCAACTAAAAAGTGTAAACATACTTCTAGCACTTGAGGTTTAGCGTGATTTTGAATGGTATTTTAATTGACTGAATAAGCCACAGAATTTGGGAGTGCAGAGACGAGTGAGGAAACTCAGAAGACGAGTAAGGGGACGAGTCAGAGACCTCGGAAGAATATCTACAGAGGGATCAGACAGAGGCCATGGGGGAAATGGGCGGCTGAGATTCGTGACCCACAGAAGGGTGTCCGAGTCTGGCTTGGAACGTTCAACACGGCCGAGGAAGCGGCCAAAGCTTATGATGACGCCGCCAAGCGCATCCGGGGTGATAAGGCCAAGCTCAACTTCCCTCAACCACCACCAACTCCACCATATTTGCCACCAGCCAAGCGGCGGGTTATCGTGCCCGAGCCGACTCAGACCCAGACCTGGTCGAGCCTGCAGCCCGCAGGAACAGCCCGATTGACGGGCTTTGAGTTCCAGGGTGATGCCTACTGGCAGAGCCAAGTGGCGGGCGAGTACGAGTTCGATGAACAGATGTCCAGCTTGGAATCGTTCCTGAACTTGGAGCCGAGTTCGACTGATCAGTTTGTGGAGATGGGTGATTCTGACTCGTTGGATCTCTGGATGATGGGTGACCTAGGTGCTCCTGATCAGCTAATCTACTGAATAATGCTCGGTCAGCCGATTGCATTAGAAGAAAATTAAGGTGATTGTCATTGCCTGCTGGCGGTGTTTTATGTAACAGACTGTGTACATGACAATAAATTGCGTGCTGGTGCAAGCAGTAATCTGTGTTGTCTTTTTTGGTGTTGTCCATTTTCCTTTTTCTTCACTGTGTAGGTGATGGTTGGGGGAGGGAGGGGAATAGTGTGTGTGTGAGAGAGAGATGGCCTTTGGTGCTTAATGGGTGAAACTTGTATGAAACTATGAATTTGGTAAGGTTTTGGTGCAATGTATGAAGTCGCCTCTTTTGTTGCTTCCTTTTTGACAAAGAGGAGAATCAGATCATGTTTTTGTGCGGAAAATTTGCTATCAATTAGATACACTATTTTGAGGAAACAAAGTAATTAATCCTAGTACAAGCAACAATGATTAACTTTCTTCCTCTTGTCTTTTGTGACGAACATGTAGGGAGCAGATGTTAGCGTAGGCCATGTCTCGTGAGAGCGCGAGAGTGCACGAAGAAAACGATAGCAAGAGCGAGAACGCAATATTATAAGTTTTTGATAATTATTTGGATAGCCCCGCCTGACTAAAGTATGTTGGAATTGTTAGTGTTGAATATTGTTATATTTAAGGTTGTGAGTGTATGTGTGCTGAAAATGTTCAAGACCCAGATGATTACGTTCTTCGTCTCATATCGGAGAGGTAAGAAAACTTTATGACTTTAAAAACAAGTTCTTTTGAATTATCCTGAAATGTTTTGGAAGAAAATTTGTTAATGCTACTGTGCGGGACACTGCACACGTGCGTGCATGTGAGCACTTTAGTTGGCGCAATTGGCACGCGTATGGCATACTCATTAAGATCTAATGACCCAATTCTTCATGAAAATGGTAGATGTTAGTTTATAAATTAGGATTCTGAAAATTCAGAACCATCTTAAATATTTCAATTCCCAAATTTCCAAAGTCTCGTTCTCTTTCTCAGCTACATACACAATTATGAAGAGCAATTACGGAACGCATTTTTACCCGATTGTTATTTGCAGATTAGTTGTCTAAGTAATCCTGGAGGTGATTTGCATTAACTTGACAACAAACTCAGAAAGACTGAGAACAACTATTACCTTAAAAACAATATATTTATGCACTTCAAATTACGAGAATTCGTTTTTTTTTTCTTATCCATCCGTGTATTACTTCCAACAGTAATATATTTTCTATTATACTAGGTAGGAGTGAGCACGGTTCGGTTTGGGGGTCAAACCGCAAACCGAACCATTATCCCTCGGTTTGAAAATTTGTGAACCGAACCAAACCAAACACCGTCAGTTTGGACGGTTCGGTTTGCTCGGTTTAAAGGGTTAGACTTAGTTGGTTTGGATCGGTTTGCCCACTTAAAGACATTGTTCTTTTGCACACTACTAATTGAAGTTATATTTTTTCTAAATTGTATATAAACTTGTTTCATTCTATATATAAGTTCTCATTGATGAATGAGTAAATATAAACTAGATATTGGTTACAAAAAATTTGTTTCTAAGTATTGTTAATATTTTCGTTTCTTCAACTTTCAAGATTTGTTTATTTGGAATTGCGTAATACCTTATATGTGTAATTATCAATGGAATGTTACTAAAAATACATTAACATATCATAGGTCTGTTCGGTTCGGCTTGAAATCGGTTTAAAAATGTGAATCGTGAACCAAATCGAATCAAGGTCGGTTTGAAAATTTGAAACCAAACTGTTAAGATCTTTGGACGGTTCGAATTGATTTGAGCGGTGTGGTGCTCATCCCTAGTACTAGGGCATCATTTGGCACATGATAATGTTGATTAATGGTATCATTCATAGATTCTATGCAGCAGATCATAACTTTTGACGAACAATAGATATGTTATGTTACCTAAGCTACGGGTGCAGCATTAAACGCTGAACCTAGTCCATGGGTCTGCATCATTCTCACTTTGGAGGCTCCACTTGCCAAGATAGACCCGGCTCCCAACTTCTATCTATAGATATATAAATATTGTTTAATCATTTTCTGGAAAATCATCCTTCAGGCAGCGTCCCCTGTGGACGGTAGTTATCACAAGAAACTAGTGCAGCTAGCAGGAGATCTGACTTCCAACGCAAGCTCTCCTTGACCAATAAACACTTGGGATCTAGATAGTTCAATTTTGACATGTTGTGCGTCGAGTATTTGAAACTCACCATCCAACCAATCAGCTTTCTCTTTAATTATCCATCTTTAGCTTCGGTACGTGTCGTAAGAGTAAATATTACATAGTTTCAGACCATTGATCTGATCATTTAAGGAGGTAGATCAAGACATAACGAATATGGAGGCACGTAATTTTTATACCATACATCCAATAATTCTACATTGTGGGGTTTATTAGTCTCGGACCGCTCAATTTTTATTTTTTTTTAAGAAAGACTAACTATAGCTTGCACCCAATCAAAAAAGCAGCAAAGCAGGCTATGAAATCAAATCTGCTTTCATCAATAAATATGGGGGTTGAGCAATCATCTCCTTGACATAAAGACAATCTTATTTACTTATTTATCTAAACAAAAAAAAAAAAAGTAATTGGTCACCTTTACTAACCTAGGGTCCCATCGTTGTAAAGACTGGACAGTCCAGTTGAAAGGGGTCAGTTGTGTAGTCGCTATATCAGCAGTAATTGTAGGAGCTAGAGCTGTAGGCACGGACGGGAGAGTGGGGCCATAGAAGTAGCCGACGATGGATTAAAGTGGAAGGAGCATGACATAATTTACTTTGGCTCCTACTCACGTCGTAGGAATTTTTCCCCAACTCCGTGTATAGTAACAATTAATAGTCGCTAAATATTTATAGTGATTTTCTGTTAACACTTTCAGTGACAATTATTAACAGCATTTTTTTTAGCGTCACTAAATAAAAGTCACTAGAAACATTAGAAACGATTGATTGTCGCTATATAGGAGGTAGGAGGAAGATTCCTCCAACCAATCGGGATAGCAGCTAATTTTTTTTCATAATTTAATATGCCAGCCTAAAAAAATGAACAAAATCTATATAGTGGGGCAGAGGGGGGGAGGCTAATCAGTTGCACGATTGATAACTTAAGATTAGTTGTCAGCACAATCTATACGTGTATCCATTGAGCATGGACAAACCAGATCGTCTTTTTTTTTCTTTTCAAACTTCCCTGTCGTTCACCCCATTATGGGGCGGACGTCCATGCAGACAGTAAATAATTGTCCACCCCATAACGTGACGATGTCCGCTCAATAATAGAACATACGACGTAGTTCACTTAAAAAACAAAGAGAATCTAGGCCGCCCACGTCAACAACGTGAACGACCAGATCAATAATGACAATTTAGCTAAGTTGTCACCCCTCACATTTTATCGGCTCTCACATACGTTATATATACTCCTTCCGTTCCACATAATTTGATCAATTTTTCTTTTTGACTCGTCTCACAAAAATTACTCATTTTCAAATTGAAAAAGATTAGGTAGATATTTTTACATATTTACACTTTTTACACCTTTTTTATCATTCTATTTCTCTATCTACATTTCAATCTTCATCAACTCGTTTTCTTACACTCATTTATTCTATTTTTTTCTCTACATTTAACATTCTACTAATCCATTTTCTCTTTCATGACACTTTCTTCTCCTCCTCTCTCTGAGAAGGGTAAAATAAGAAATACATAATATATTATTTAAATTCTTAATCAACGTGCAGTAAAATATTTAATCATATTACGTGGGACGAAAAAGTATATAATACATGGAGAGAAGGTGGGAGGAGGATTTGAGAACATGGATGAAATCTTAATCTTATTCCGGACCATGAAGTCACATCGATGTGCCTAGAATGCGAAGAAGAAAATAATAGAATTACGGTTGGTGTGAGATGACAACAATTGGGATAACATGTGCAGAGGAAGATGCATGAACCATACCTGCAGCGCGTCACCTCGAATCCAAGTAGGGCCTCCACCACAGCCTCCTTTGTTTCAAGTGGAGTCGATTCTGCGATATCCGGCAGGGTCGCCATCAAAGAAATATCATCTTCCCAAGCATATTTCTGTACACCTTTTAATGATTAGCAGCCGACATAAACCTAAATCACGATTGACTTGGTTCCGCGCGGCAGTGACGAGTGGAGACCTGAAGCACCTCAGACTCTATCTCGGGCTTCAATTGAACAAAAGTTTGACTCGAGTCATTCGACGAAGGTAAATCCAGGAGTCAGCATTATAATCAGGCTGGTCCGTTTTGTTCATGAGATTGACAACGCAAACTTGTATATGAAATTGTCCTTACAAGACATTTTTTGTGATCTTAAAAGTATCTACTTAGCTAGCATTTTTGAGGAAAAATATTGTCCTGTGGTAGAGCCGTGACCCGGATCGTTATAATATGCATCTTGGAACTTCTCAACGATGGAGCTTCGCTTGATGAGCAAGGAGTTACGTAGAATGTCAAGCTACTCGAGTTCTAGCTTGTTTGATGAAGCTCGAGCATCAAGTCGAGCTTTATCAAATTGCTTGATCACGTTTCAAACCTCAACGCTACTATGAAACTAGAAGAATCTTAAGCTTTGGTTCATTTGGGATCATTTGCAGCCCAAAGTTGATGCGACAATTGCAGCGCAAAGTTGAGGTGGACGTAGAGAGAATAAGGGAAACGCAGAAGGAATACAAGAGTTAGGAGGGGAACCCAAATCAGGGTGTTCGCCGAAAAGGATTGAAGGTTGGGAAAAAAGATATCACATCGTCAATTAGGTGTGGAGGACTCATTGCCAGGACTATCCACCTTTAGCCTCGACTCGCCTCAAGTACTTGATAAACTTAATTTATAGTCCCTCCCCCTCTCTCAAAACAATTTAACCCAAAAATAGACTGTAATGCATACGGCTAGTAGAGGATTAAGACATCTAAAAGGAAGATTAATGGATACTACAAGAAGGAAGTAGGACACACTGAACTCATTCAAAAAATAACCCAACGATTTCCAGTTATCATGGCATTTCCAACTGCCCGTGACAATTGGAAGAATGAAGACCACAATCACTAAAGACGGCTTACAACAAGTTCTAATCCTTAGAAGAAGCGTAGATCCACACCATGAAAGGAATGAGTTGAGTGGGTGTTTGTATAAAGCCTCATGCATAGTTGTCTGAACTTGTATCCATGGACTGTTTGTTGGTTGAAACAGTAAGGAACTAGGAAGCCACTATCTCCATCATTCGGCGTAGGTTAAATAAGATCATTAGCATACAACATTCCCGTTCACAAAGGAACTGTTCATGCAATTGTTGTTCTAACCTATCAAGATCTTTCCCCCTACCTCCCACCTCCCTATTCAGAGCGGGAGGTTGGGGTTGCTAAGCGGACCTGCAAAATCATGACTGACATTCTCCAATAGCCAAAACATCGCAGAATGGTTGTAGATTTCCTGTTCCAACTATTTCCCGGGCATGAAAGTGTAAAAGCAGAATATGAAGTACACATTCCCCGTTGGGGTTTGAACTATTAAAGTTAGCAAGAGGGTGTGAAACAATATGGCAAGTTAACTACTCGAACCTCTAGGAGAAATGAGTACTTTTATTTCCTACAGCATCAGCTGGCTTCTCCGCTAAAGTTACTCTACAATCTACATTGAAACCATTCACTCTACAATCTACATTGACATGCGAATCAACGTCTACATAGAAACCATTCACTCTACAATCTACATTGACATGTGAATCAACGTCTACATTTAGACATACTTTTTTACCATATTTGGCACAACAGAACTCCTACATCATAAATCAAAAGTTTCATGTTGTGATCCCCTTAGCTCGAGTACATGACATTCAAGTATAGTTTTGCAAAAATTCAGCTGGTAAAGAATACTGGAAACAAAGGCCAGCTGCCAAAATAAATGAACAGTTACGGTAATACACCCACAACCATCTCCGTAAGTCATCGAAAGCACCCTAAAACCTAGTAAACCTCCAAACCAACCTACTCATGCTCAACAAGGCCAATTGACACCTGTTATACAGACTCAAGCTTTAGTTTTACTAATCTCAAACCAAGCTTGAACAAGCCACCAAATGGCTTGACTTGGCTCTTTCAGCCTATAAGAGTCATAACCAACCAACCAACCAACCACCCACCAACATAGAATTCTAACCGTACATCACATTTATAAGATTTCACTCTTGAACTACTAATTTATTTAACCGTGTTTCTTTACCTGCTGTAACAACAACAATTGGAAATTTGTTCAGGTGGATATTCCTTGCATCAACATTTCTCAAAAAACTTTGAGAACAACCTCAAGTTGATTTCCCTTTCAACTTTATCATATTTCAAAAAGCATGGTTCAGCATTCTGCACTTTTGAAAATAGGTATACAACCTAATGCATTTCACAGGACAATTATTCTCACCCAAAACACCTCCATAGCATTTCAGACAAAACAACAGAAAGCAATGAATTAGCGATTTTCATCAATGGTATACAATAGCATGTTGAATATAAACCCACGTAAACTAGTTGGTCACCATCAACAATTGAAAATCATTTGACGAGGAGTGGCATTCCAAAAGTGTTCATAATGCCAAGAACAATGCTGGCGTTAGTCCATCCAATCAAAATATCTCAACTCTAAACTACGTAAGAAAAGGGATCCATATATGCATAAAGATTAGTTCTCGAGAAGGCATTATGCACAAGGGTAACAAATTTATTGCTTTTCACTCAATTTTGTCATTTCAGTCGCACACAACAAGCCACAGATGAGATACTAAACCCAAAAGTGCAACGAGTAATTGGATTGAAACAATCATGTACAGCTCAACGTGCTAGCCCCATCCAACTAATTATATACAAGAAAATAGAACATAAACCGCAACCCATGGTACGCAAATATATACATTATATACATCAAATTGCAAAGCAATGGACCAAGGAAACACCCCAATTTAGGGTACACATAATCCTAAATACCCAACAACCTCATTAGGGAATATTGGCAATGGATTAGTACCAAATTAGCAGATTGGCGTCACCTTCTCTCTAGCCTGATCACCATATCCATCCGCCACGATTCTCAAAACCTTCTTGAACGCAAAATGCAAGCAATTAGACAAAACAATCCAACTGATCACCTCGTACACAACGTCGAAAGCCGGATCGGACCACGACGGTGATGAATCTTCCCAATCCGCCCCTCCGAATCCCCCATAACTCCATCCACCACCACCGCCGCCGTGAAACGGACCATCACCATCGCCCCCGTCACCGAAGAACCCACTATCTTCGCCTTCGGAACCGCCACCCGTCAGAGATTTCCGCTTTAGGCGCCGCGTCTTTCGGACCGACTTGCGGGGGGCGAACTTGAAGCTGGACTTGACCGGCGGCGGCGCGACTGCGTCTACGGGGAAGATCGCGGCGGATATTTGGAGGTTCCCGGCGAGGTGGTGGCGGTGGAGGAGAAATTTGGCGAACCCTAGACCGTGGGTGGCGGCGACTGTGGCGGCATCGGGGATTAAAGAGATCTCCATTTTGCTTGGTCTTTGTGCAAATTTGAGTGTGCGAATTGAAAATTCGATCGTCGATTTTAGGTTTGTTAGCGCTGAATTTGGGGGAGATTTTTACGGGGAAAGTGCGCGAAAAGAAGGAGCCGGGAAAGGAATTGGGGGACGGCTACTTTGATTCCGAGGGCAGGACAACGTTGGAGGTTGCTCTCACGCCAGCTTCAGGAATGGCCACGTGGATGTAATGCTTTTATTGTAAATAAATAAAAGGCTGTTTGTCGACCAATTCCAAATTGGCAGGCTACGACTCCCAGGCGATGTAAAACCGTCCCTAAATATAATTAGCGACAAATTTAAGTATGATTGGAAAAAGATTCCTTTCAAATTCTAAACAAAGCTATGAGAAATAACAGTATCAAAGAAACTCATTGTCACCCTCTTCTCCAATACTACCAGGAATGAAACGCTTCGAAAAGGGTAAAACTCTAAAAGAACCAAGAGACACATAGTGTTACTGTGAAAGCGAAAACTCATTCGGATGGGCTTCAATATATACTTCTGGGCTTCAAAAGCATGAATCCAAATTCGCATAGAGCACATGGACATTTGAGTTCAAGGGTAAGAAGATGACCACTTACAATAATTCAGTTGAAACATTTCATTCCGCAGTTACTACTTTATCTACGAACTTAACTCAGAAGAAACATTGGGAGCATGTTTCTAAATAATTTAGTTCGTGTTGTCTTCATTATCTTGGAGACTAATGGAAACAAGTTCACTGTATATATCCTGAAACAACTTCCGTGAGTCTCACGTCTTGTTTTCCCACATCACAACAAAATTGATCAATAAAAACGCCACATTAATGGTTCCAGTAACCAACTTAATAAGAAGTTGCTCAACCAGCCAAGATTGTAACCAAAAAGTAACAGTTCTATCGTCCCCAATCGTCCATCCAATTCCACTGCAAAGAAGTTCCGCAACCTTCAAAATACTCCGCCTAGTATGAGACGTCCCACAAGATTTATGTTATTGTTTGAATATTTTATATTTAATTTTTCCTTTTCAGCGTACGCTCTGAGCTAACACTTTCAAGCGAATATAATTAAAAAAATGTCCCCCCATCTTATGAATGACAAGACCACCATAACTTCTACCTCTAATGACCAAATTTATATTGATAATTTGCGATTTCTCCTTGATTTTGCTCGATCTCGAAATGAATCTCTTGCTGTAATAATTTACAACCTCGTATGCCACAAATAAAAACCTCTCTTTGGCTCAATAAATCGTTAACGGTTTCGGTTCCGGGCAAAGCCCAATTTACATTACCCGCTTATACCGGGTTTACCCTGACGGAGCAAATTTTGCGTCCGTAACCAAACCCCAACCCGCATAACAATTGCAGTGCCTCGCGCGAAAAACTCTCTGATCGCCACCAAAAGGAGCGGAGCGAGACGGTGGAATCGATGGTGTCCTTGACGCTCCAGAAGCGGCTCGCGGCGAGAGTGCTCAAGTGCGGCCGAGGCAAGGTCTGGCTCGACCCCAATGAGGACAGCGAAATCTCCATGGCCAACTCCAGTAACCTCCTCTCTCTCTCTCTCGTAACCTATCTGAAGATATGTTTTGTACTTCGTTCCGTTGAAATTTATCCTTTTGGCTCTTTGCTAGTTGCTTGATTGATTTAACACTTCTAGGCGCTCGCTTTACTCATTGCTATTGCCTGCCTTAGACTTTGTCAAACGATGCTTCTATAATCTCTATAATTTTTATTCAAGTTCGATTGATTGCCTGCATTTACAAAAATCTGTCCTAGGATTTCGTAGAAGTGAAAGGAGAGAATCCGAAGGGGAGTAACTTCTAACAAATCGTCAGTTTATGCACGGTATCCATTTCTAAGTTCCTAGAACATATGCAGCCCTATTGATCGGAGTTGGGCAATGTTAGACGCTGTTTTTGGTTTTTTTTTTTTTTGGCACAATATTTCCTCTTTTATGCTAATTGTGTTAGTTTTGGGGTTTTGTCAGCTGTCGCCTAAGCTAGTAATAGCTTTTTAAGCTGTAGCATTGTTTGTTTATAGAAGTAGTCTGTCTGCTAGAGGCTCTATTCGTGTATGTGATTGTGGGCTTCACGTCCGTCTTTGTGCAGGGCAAAACATAAGAAGACTGGTGAAGGATGGCTATATTATCAGGAAACCAACAAAGATTCACTCTCGTTCTCGTGCTCGCAGAATGAAGGAGGCTAAGAGAAAGTGATGCCACTCGTATGTGGTGTGATCTGTTCACCTTTCATTTGCTGTTAAGTTAGCTTTTACCCTACATGTTCAGTTTGTTTTCAAAGGGAAAGATTGCTAGCGTGGATTGTGACTTTGGAGCCTCCATCTCAGTCCTGCATAGAAGATCTCATGATCCTCTCTGGGAAAACAGTGAAAATGCACGAGCTTAATCTTCTTGGTAATCCTACTTTACATGTATTTATTTTTTCATGACAGGGAACTTGTCTTATAATGTAGCATTCATATGTCTGCTATCATTGTGGATACTTGTATATTAGTGTATGTAGACAATGACCAAAACAGATTTGTAAGTTATTTTTTTCTCATTACCTGTGTTTGCCCCCCCCCCCCCTAATAAACTGATCTTTTCTTGCATATAACCTCCTCGCTTCTTGACTTCTCAAGATTGGTTACTTTAACACCTTACGACTTTTATTCTTCGATAAGGCTAATAAGTTAAAACCTTATAGTTATTTTTTAAGTTGGATCATGTCTATTCGGATAAGTCTTACCATGTCTACGTGTTGGTCTACAAGATCAGTTTGTTCTTCCTGAATGTTTTCAGCTAAGCGCAAGGTTGCCAACAAAAATCCTTTGGATGAGGCGAATGCGAGTGCTGAGGCACTTGCTCCGCAAGTACAGGGAATCAAAGAAAATTGACAAACACATGTACCATGACATGTACATGAAGGTGAAAGGTAACGTCTTTAAGCGAGTGCTGATGGAGAGTATCCACAAGTCGAAGGCTGAAAAGGCAAGAGAGAAAACGTTGTCTGACCAATTTGAGGCAAAGCGTGCTAAAAATAAGGCAAGCAGAGAAAGGAAAATAGCTCGAAGGGAGGAGCGTTTGGCTCAGGATGGTCATTCATGCATTTTGTTGATTGGCGTACTTCATCCTCTCCGTTTTAACAATCTACAAAGATGGGGGAAAGCAAGTTAGATTTCAAGTCATGTTGAAGCAGAGGCCTTGCTTGGTTTTGCCACGATTGACACTGGCGGGCAAACATGTGTTACCCTCATGTTGTTTACGTCTCCATGTTCCTCAACGTTCTTCCTTCAAGTAGAGAGCTGTATATATGTGTGTATACTCCATCCATTCCATAACTTTTTCCCCTTCTAACTTTTTACAAATTCCTAGAATGAATTTATAAGGTACAAACATCGGCTTTACTCGTTGTTCTTGACCCAGTTTGACTTGCCAATCAATTCTTATTTGAGTTCAAATCAATCTCTAGATGTTCAGATTACATTTTGGAAATTTGAAAAGGAGGGAGTCTGATGCACTACATACACAAATTTTTGCAGTCCTTACACGTGTATCACCAGTAAGGCATTTTGACTCATGAATCGTGTCAACTTTTGCAGGGACCTGTAGAGAGAATACAGAAACCTGTACAAGCACCACAACCTGCAGGTAAGAACAAGAGTCGTTATGTAACCATTCCATGCGTAAAATACACACACTGATGAAGCTTTTGCTTTGTCTCTACTATTGTAGGGGAGCCAAGAATTGAAGACAAGTATTATAGGTCAATGCCTTCAATCTACTTGACTAGTAGTTTGTTATCTAAGCTACCATAAGTAGCCAGATTTCTACTCTACGGTGCTTGACATATGAAAAGACTACAAGCTGTACTTCTGTTTGCTATTTCAGGAGTAACTCAGTTTTTTGTAAATGTCGTAAGTCGTTTAGTCAGTCACGTGTTGTTAGGAAATTCGAAACTATGAGCAGCCTCGTGACAACCAGATGAGAATATAATCTGTGTATCCGAGTCGTTGCAAGTTGGAGCGACGGTTCTTCCGCGGTGAATGCACCATCAGAGATTGGCTTGCCAGAACATTGTAATCTTGGCTGGAGGGATGCTAGTCTTGTTAATGTGCAGTACAAGCAAGTTTAGACTACTTTATTGCTTTATGACTATAATTTCGTCATTAGCCATGTGGTACCAGCATGATATAGCTGTTCCTCTAAGGCGTTACAGCCTGCAGGCCTTTGGTTTCATCTTCTTTAGGCCATTGTCAATGTCATTGAGGAAAAGTTTCTCGGTGGTGACAAAAGGCATGTCTTTTCTCCATTATTTGTAAAAATCCAGAAATTCGAGAATTTGTTTGGTTAGTGAGGCAAATGTTTATACTACATGTCCTGGTCGGTTGGATAACTTGGAGAAATAATTATCACGGTTACTTGTTTTAAAAGAAAAAACACGAATGGACATAATGAAAACCTAACCGAAGCGTGGTAAGTTAAATAAATTCAACGATATATCTACTAAATAATTGCTATGTGATGCTTTGTCAAAGCAATTCAATGATATATGACTTTTATCTACTAAATAGTTGCTATGTGATGCTATGTTCAACAAATGTGTACGAGTGATTAGGTATAAAATTAAAACTTATCAATAGTCTAATCAATCAAATTTTTGGGTGGCTCATTAGCACTTTTAAACGGGTTAATGTCACTCCGTTCGCATTATCCAAACAATGTGTTATATAAGCCCTAGATTGATATAACTATCTAATGTTTTACTTTATTGTGAACTTGTCACTGCTACAAAAACAAAATATGTCACCTAGATTACATTATATCATAGAAGTTTTGCCTAATCGTTATTATTATTAATTTAAAATTATCAATACTGCGATTTATAAAATAAACATTTACGAGACACGCGACTGCAAGATCAATCATGTATGGCGGAGATAGTGATTACCTGACCTAAGCACTTAAAATTTGTGCGATTAGTAACAAATTAACTTTGGGTACCTGAATTATGTTGCCGCGCAGTCAACGGTAAACGGAAGGCAAGCATGCTCTGATCTGTGGTGTTCGGACTGTCCAAAATATCATGCTGAACTTTCAAAATCGAAAAGTTTCCAAAACTTGACGCACTGCTCCTTCGGTTGAGCAAATCAAAACCATTTACCTGCCCCCTCTTTCCCTCTCTCTCTCTGTCTAGATCTGAGAGTATCTTCTACTGTTCTACACATGTAAAAACACGCACACGCGGAGAGAGACACGTTCGATTTTGTGAGGAAGGAGCTTCGTTTGATCGGAATCAATGACGTCGGAGCAGCTACTGGCCGGCGGCGGGCCGCCGTACGTGCAAATGCAATCGGAGCCCCAGCTGTCGATTATGTCGTTGTCCTTCTCGTTCAACGTCGACTCGGATTTTCGACGAGTTGCTCAGGGCCACCATAGTCGAGGTGTCTCGGCCTGACTAGTTGACATCATCCCTATACTCCTGTCTTACCTCATCGAGTTTCAGTACAAGCAGGTATCGCTTCCATATTGTCCAATTGTTCAACTTTGGTGGTCGTGCTCTTACTTTTTGCTGATTTATTAGGACATGTTTCGTACTTGCCAGACGGTACTTATCTAGTTGCTATGTAGAGAAACAATTCGATGTATGTGCTAAGGATTTCGCCAGAGGTCAAAAGGGAAAAATCAAAGTAAAACGGAGGTAATACCTACTAAAGACACACATTGAGTAGAAAATGATGTGATCATGTGTAGTATGTTAAACTTACGACTTATTAATTGCAGCTTTTTTCTGTATCAAACTTAGGATCAGATAAATTATTGAATCTTATAGTAGATGAAGCTTAGTGATTAAACTGACTAAATTTATGTCTTTAAATAAGGTTGAACTGATAAATATTACACCCTCCATTTCATTATCCTTGTCTCTTTGCAAATTCCTAGTAAAGAATTTGATCTATATTTACTGTTGTTGTCCAATTTAATGTTTAGATGCTGAATTTCTAACCTAGAATTTTGCAAACAGTCACAGGGGGATAAAATAGTGAAATGGGTTTGTCTTATGCAAAATCATTACTCATCAAACATTTATCCTGGTACTTGTGTTAAGAAGCTTGACCAATAAGCGAAATGCGCCAGATGGAACTCTTTAGATCAAAGTTCTTTAACTTGTCTCCCATAACGCGTTTGGGCCCAACGTAAAGGTGGGCCCAACGTAAGTTCTATAGCCCAAGAAGAGCCCACCAGAATTATAACACCTTTGGTCGTGGTAAAATCTCGTCAAGTACTTAGTTTCTGGTGATACTATCTCATAGCTGATGAACCTTATTTTCTGAAGTAGGCATATAGTTCTGTACAAACATAATTTCGTATTCCTGGTGTTGAAGTGAGACTTAGTTCTGGACATTACTTTGCATTCAACAGTTCAAGTGGAAACTGGTGAAGAAAGCTTCACAAGTATTTTACTTACATTTTGCGTTGAAGAAACGTGTGTTTATTGAGGAAATTCAAGAGAAGCAAGAGCAGGTGTGTTTATGTGTTACTCTTTTATGTTTCCTACCCTATCCTGTTTTGATTGCTTGTGACAAAGGTTTTGATGTTTATGGTATTTGTGTATTTTTTTTTTCCCAAGTTGAAAGAATGGCTTCAAAACTTAGGAATAGGAGATCACGCTGCACTTGTGCAAGATGATGATGAACCTGATGATGAGGCGGTTCCTTTACATCATGAGGAAAGTTTTAAAAAGAGGTGGGAGCTAAATATGCATCATATGTCGAGATTGGTGGGAAGCTTTAGCTATATATCATCCTTTCTTGCTGTATTGTTATGTTCTTACAGGTCCTTTTTTGTTCAGAGATGTTCCATCTAGTGCTGCTCTGCCAATTATTCGGCCAGCGCTAGGAAGGCAGCACTCGATATCAGACAGAGCAAAGGCAGCGATGCAAGGGTATTTGAACCACTTCCTTGGCAATATGGATATTGTTAACTCCCGGGAGGTATGCTAGTGATCTTTCTTACTGATATACTTCTATATTTTAATTACTCTTAAAGTTGCGGAGTAGACTAATTATTTGATGTGCTTGTTCATTGTTGTGGGGCTGTGTGCTAAATATCACATCATTACATGTTTGCAAGCCCATGTGTTCTTGTGAATCCTCTTCGGTCCGTATTAGGTAGCTGAGTTGCTGGTCCTTTACGAATTGTGAAGAATATTCTTTTTACTTGTTAGTTATATTCTTAGTTTACAAATTAAAATTGGTGACCAGTCAGTAGAAAAGATAGTGCAGATAATTGATAGCTTAATAGGCTAAAGTAGGCAACCTTTGAAACTGATGAAGTACTGCCGTGGGTAGTGGTACTTCGAGCAATTAGTAATTGTTGTAATGAAGCGGATTACGGTCTTAGATACCAGATGTGGTCGAGATGTCATAATTGTATGACAACTGCAACAAACTTTAGAATTTCTGATGTATATAATCATATTGTGTAGTTAAATAAGAAAAGCAATGGATAACTGGAATTTTGACTATTGAAATACTAATGACCGCAGCTAGAGCTAGGGTACATATAATGATCCACGCAATTAACGGACGTTATGATTATAACAATAATCCAGGCGATTAACAGTGTTGTGCAGACTAGTAAGCCATTGCTGAGGAAAATTTCCCCTGAACTTATAGCAAATAAGCTTATTCACTCAACAGCTTTCCTGCCCATCTCATCAGGCGCCTAATAAGTAACAGTATATTTTATTTGTATTGCTTATGCTGCTTGCTATGAGGTTGAAAATCTCATTGCATTCTTTCTGTAGGATGCTTGATATGTACTCTATTTAATTGATCTTTCTGTCAACCGGTTATGGAATGGTATCATTACCAACAGCCTACACTCTCCAGTTCCAGACACTGCAAAATTTTAAGTTAGTGAGAGCAGATGTTATCAATTGCTTTGTGGTTGCTTAATGACGCCAAGAAAGTGGGTTAGGATGGGCTAGCAACCATTAAATAGTTTACCTTCTTCTCATATGTGACTATGACTTGCACATTGATCCTTACCGCCTTGGAGCTGCTTAGATGCTAGTTGTTTTCCACCAACCATTTGGCTATGGAGTACTTGGAATTTATTGCTCATACCTTGTGATTACTTAATTACCTTTTCGTTAGCTATTTGGATGTCGTTTATCAGTGTGGCCTTTTTAGATGCTGTTTGACTTCTTGTGCTTTTGTATGCTTTACTATACCATTACTCAATGCCTATTTCACAGGGGAATGATTTTATATTGTAGGTTTGCAAGTTCTTGGAGGTTTCTAAATTATCTTTTACACCGGAGTATGGCCCTAAGCAAAAAGAGGACTACGTAATGGTGAAGCATTTACCAAAAATTCCAAATGAAGATGAGCATCGTAGATGTTTTCCTTGTCATTGGCTCAGTTGTTGCAATGATAACTGGCAAAAGGTATCATTATCTCTGATTACTGGCACAGCTTGATGCTTTCCATGTGGAAGTCCTTTTTTCTCGTGGGCTATGTAGTTTTGCCTGGTTATAATATGTAACATACTCATTGCTATTTTAAACCATTGGAAGAAATAGCTACCATCTGTTTCTTTACAATAGTTACATCTCACTGTCCTTGCAATAAGTACTCTCCAGTGGAGCTTTTTAATTTTTCCTCTCCCTGCTCCATTTCCTTCAATTGCTTTAAAATAAAGTTGATGGTGCAGATTTATGTACCTTGGTTTTGCCTTATCTGTGTTACTTTTATTTAGGTGACGAGAATGGCACTTTTGAGTAGTCATGAAGCATGAGACTGGTGTATCAGACTCATCATTATAACTGCCTTGCATGCAACACTAGTCATAATGTGCCACTTGGCGATCTCCTGATTAAGAAGCAATCTCTTGGATATTCTTTAAGGGCCTTGTGAGGGAGTTTGCATCTCTGTTGGGGCTCAGAACGAAAATGAATCAATCCTTCATGAAGAACTGGGGCTCAGCTCCTCACTCCCTCTAGATTACCAATTAGAAACATGCAGAGCTTGAGCCTTAATGAGTTAAACTTGGACAAACCTTACCTGAATTATGTGGGCTAGTGAGCCCATGGGAAATGATCAGTTGGTATTATGTTTTGGTTTTCAGTGAGATTTAACACCATGAGTCTCTTTAAATTGTAACCTCCAATAAGAAATTATTAACATGTAAGGTTGTACTTCTAAACTTTTTAAATTCCTATAGCATTGGGTCTACATATTTCGAATTTTACCTGACATGTGATGGGCTGTCATGATTTCAGTCATGCCAGCTGGATAGTGGCACCAATATTAAGTGTTTGTGAACCAAGCCCAGTGAGAACAAGGTGCTTAAGCGAGTTTAGTTTAAGGAAAGACAACTAGGTTCATATATCATAATCTGGTGCTACTTGTAATATTTTACCAAGTATGTTTAACTAGTCGACAGAGCCCTGCCTTATCATTTTACCCTTCACTTGAACTCCATGCAGGTATGGGCTGTATTAAAACCTGGATTCTTGGCACTGCTGAAAGATCCTTTCGATTCCGAGCCTTTAGATATAATTGTTTTCGATGTACTACCAGCCTCAGATGGTAATGGAGAAGGCCGAGTATCATTAGCAAAAGAGATAAAAGAACGTAACCCTCTGCGCCATTCGTTTAAGGTAGGTATCATATGGACCTCTTATTGCATCGCATACTCATTCTGCAGGGTCTTTACTTGTCTTCTTAATGTTGCCTTCAGATTTTCCTCTTGTTGTAGAGGGAAAGGCTGCTGATCTAAACTCTAAAAATTTATAATAAAGTTTGATTAGTTCAAGATGATGGTATTCTTCCCTTTTGATCGAGTTCCTGTTTTCAGAAACTAGAATCTGAAACCTATCTTCTTCACTATAAATATTTGGAACAAGTGAGGAAGTATGCTGGAACTGCAATTTCTAGACTATTATAGTCCATTCGAGTTTTCCAAATGTGCCTGTGCAATTAGAATTTTGTGATATGAAAAGAAAATTACAAGAGGGCCAGTGGTTAATCGTTTGTAAAATGTTATTTCTTGATTACCTTCCTCATGTATGTTTTGTTGGTGGAAGTCATAACTATTCGTGCTACAACTTTACATGATGGTGAGGACCAGGTTTGATCTCTAATCTGGGCTAACTTGCACAGTTTCATACATTTCCCCAATTTTGTAAAAGAGCATAATTACTGAATGACTTACTATTTTCCTATGATAAAAGATAAGATTGACATCCTCAAGGTTGCTAGTTCAAAGTTGAGGGCAATTACTTGATGCATATAATGCCAGAAGTTAACTCTCTAAACAGTCTATCCTCGCAGCACCCTCATTTAAGGGGCCAAACTAGGCAGTGAATCCCCCCCTCCTCCTCCTCCTTCCTTCATCCTTGGGTTTCAGATTTGCATCTTTTTCACCTTTCTCCATATGCCACACTTGCTGGCTCCCACTTTTGCTTTTATCTACCCAAGAAAGTTCTTTTCCTGACTCTGAGGAAGTTATGATAGGTCTCTTGTGGGAACCGGAGCATAAGTTTACGGACTAAGAGTAGTTCCAAAGTTAAAGATTGGGTTGCTGAAATTAATGATGCTGGCCTTCGGCCTCCTGAGGGTTGGTGTCATCCTCATCGTTTTGGCTCTTTTGCGCCTCTGCGGGGGTTGTCTGAAGATGGTAGTCAGGCTCAGTGGTTTGTAGATGGTCGGGCAGCATTTGATGCTATTGCTTTGGCAATTGAGGAAGCAAAATCAGAGGTTCCTGTCTTGCAACTTTAGCACCATCAGATTTTAATTTAAGCACAAGTTGATTAGATAATTTTCATATTAAAGCAATTTTTAGATGATTGAGAGTATCATGCAGATATTTATTTGTGGCTGGTGGCTTTGCCCAGAGCTGTATCTGCGACGTCCTTTCAGTGCTCATGCATCTTCTAGGCTTGATGCTTTGCTGGAAGCAAAAGCCAAGCAAGGTGTTCAGGTACGCAGGTCATAAACATACTGTGAAGCATCTGCTATGAAATTGTTAGCTAAGCTTTTTGCAATAGATAATTTTCAGATGATTGGTTGTGATATGTGCTTTGACTTACAAAGATCTTTATGATATGATTTGGGCTTTTTACTGCCATCAATATACTACAGTGGTGATATTTTTCTTGTGCATCGTATATAAAGCTGTCTAAAGTACTTGGCTATAAGCTACGACTAATATCATTGCTGCCTAGTATTTGTACTTGAAAGGCAGCAACAAGGTACCGCTTTATAAATTTCTAAATCACCTGTTACTCTGTCAGATGCTTGAGTTAATTTGGTTCTAGCACAGCGATTGCACGTTGATTTCCTATCGTGCTAACTGATTCCTAATAATGGGTTCCTTAGAAGGCAATTTGTTGACTCATTAGTCGTGGAGGTGTAAAGAACGTCTCTAAACTTGAATGATTGCTATGGCAAATTTTATTGTGATGCGCACTACTTTTATGCCAGTTAGTTTGTGAATATTTTGCTCACCCTGTTAACCGACTTACTTAAGTTGCTATATGGTTTAGAATGGTAAACAGGATTCAATCTTTAGCATTTTTGGCATTATGAAAAGTAAGTAAGCTCTTGAACTGGCTAGCATGTTGTAAACACTTTTGAAGGAGACTATTGCACCAAGCAATTCCTTTTTTGTGCATATCAGAAGTTGACTTGTTTCTTTTTATTGCACCAAGCAAAGCCTTTTCTTGGCATATTGGGCGCTGATCTGTTTATGATTTTCGTGGAAACAATTTTTTCACGTTTCAACTAATTTATATGTTTTTATTCGGAAAAAGTACGAACTACATCCGCTTCCAATTTTCATCAGGAACTAACAGGAGCTTTGTGACATTGTGGTGATGGACTCATACTAAGCAGCTTAGTGCAACAAAAAACGTATATGTTGCATGTCTCAGAGATGACTGTTCTCATATCTAGAAGCAGCAGTTCATAGCTCTTTCTTAGGGGTCCACCACTTGACATGGACGTGGTTCTCTCGTCATGAAAGAAGTAATAAAGTGAATGTCCCTCGGCAAACCTTGTTTGTTGCCTGTATAGCTTTCTAGAGCAGATATATAGCAACGTATCATTGGCATGGGTCATAGTTAGGTTGTACTGATTTGATAGAGTTCCATAATGTAATTGTAACGGGCAAGAAGTTGGTGTTGCGTGTTCCTTTGCATTTAATGGATGTCTGGGGTTATTCTTCACATAAGACACTTTTGACCATTTAAGGGCGTAAACAGTACCCGTGCAGGCACAGATGCACATACTCACACCAAGAACTTACCCAAGCCATTCTTCTTATACACGCACACGTTTATACATATGCACCTCATCCTCTCCCTTTTATGTAGATATGCAGATCCGTCAAGTCGAATATGACTGTTTATAAACCTTATGACTGCAGATTTACATTCTTCTATACAAAGAGGTTGCACTTGCTCTGAAAATCAACAGCGTCTATAGTAAGAGAAAACTTCTTGACATTCACGAGAATGTCAGAGTGCTGCGCTATCCAGATCATTTCTCTAGTGGCGTCTACCTCTGGTAAGCAGTGTAAAAGAGCAGCCTGCTTAGTTCTGAAGTATTATTGAATTTGGTTGATCCTTCCAAGTGAAAAAGACTTGCAGCTACTGATCTCTCTTTCGGGTTATATATAGGTCCCACCATGAAAAACTTGTAATTGTTGATTACCAGATTTGCTTTATTGGAGGGTTAGACTTATGCTTTGGCCGTTATGACTCATCTGAGCACAAAGTGGGTGATTGCCCCTCCTTGATATGGCCAGGGAAGGACTACTATAACCCAAGGTACACTCCTTGTCTCTGTGGTGGGCACATCCTGACTGAATTAGGTAATATATTGGTTAAGAGTAACCAACCTGATAAGCAAAGTATAAATTTGTTACTCATGAACTAATTGCTAACTATTTGGTACATACGCACACATGCACATACACATACACATAGTTTTATGTCAACCGAATTGCTGTATATTCTCTTACTTGATTTGACTGTAGTCTTGTGTTCGGAATTGTACTAACAAGTTTACTGATGATCAGGGTGAAGCACTTTTCTAAACTGTTTTAAATACAAAGTCACTCCCACTTTTACAACTTAAAAGCCCCCCGTCTGCTTTGTTCGTCAGTTACAAAGACCTCATCCAGCGTGTTGATTTTGTCAAGATTCTTCGTATGATTGCCATTTTCCGCATCTACTAATGATCTTTTTGCAGGTGGCTTGACCCTGGTCATGGACGCTCCCTGAAGCTGAACTAGATTCATAACTTGTTTAGCTTCTCTAAAAGGGCACCCTTGAAACACCAAGAAATCTCCTGCAACTAACTTCACCCTGCTACTACCACATATCAATCACAGTGATAGAATTTCAGCTACTACCCTTCATCATGGGGGATAGAATTTCCAGTTCGAGCTTGTGAGCAAGAGATGTATTCGCTGTATCAAGAGACCTTAATTTCTGAACTATTATACCAGGAGAAGCCACTGTACATGCATCAGTACTGCTGTCTAGGCTCTTCAGCTATTGAGCTTAGTCCACCAGCAGATTCTGATATAGTTTGGCATTATATATATGTGAAATATATAATCTAAATTAAAAGGAGAAAAGGGAGAACAAGGAATAAAATAAATAGGATTAGGCTTTATTGCTCTAGTACCTATAGGAGACACAATGCCAGAAACCCTAGAATTAGCCCAACAAGGAATGGCTCTTTCCTATGTATTACATGTTAAGATACCCAAATTAAACACAGAACTGCGTTACTAAATGGAATGTATGTGAGCAGATGACTTGAGGGTCAGCTGGTTGGCTTGTAGATTGTTTATGGCGAGAACCTGACAGTAGCTAGCCGCCCCCCCTCCTTCCCTCCCTCTTTTGACCAGATAGCAAGTTGCCTGATATATTCTAGTTTCCATTTTCTAGGGAATCGGAACCAAATTCTTGGGAAGACACTATGAAGGATGAGCTAGATCGTGAAAAATATCCTCGTATGCCATGGCATGATGTCCATTGTGCACTTTGGGGACCACCTTGTCGTGACGTTGCTCGGCATTTTGTGCAACGCTGGAATTACGCAAAGGTACAATTTTTCGTCACAAATATTCAGTTCAAAATTGAAGAATCAATACCTTGGGATCCTAACAGTAATGCGTTCTTGCAGAGAAATAAAGCTCCAAATGAGCAAGCAATCCCTCTCCTCATGCCTCAGCAGCATATGGTCATACCACATTACATGGGAAGCAGCAGAGAGGTAGAGGTGGAAAGTAAGAATGAGGAAGACAACTATACGGACATAAAAAGACAGGATTCGTTTTCCTCGCGATCATCTTTGCAAGATATCCCTTTGCTAATGCCTCAAGAGGCTGATGGGGTAGATGGTTCTAATGATGAACCAAACTTGAATGGGTTGAGTATGGGGCATGATTTCCCCGATCAGCAAAGCAGGGCCAGCAGAACACCTTTTTCTTTCCGGAAGTTCAAAATTGAACCTTTAGTTTCAGATTTGCCAATGAAAGGATTTGTGGATGAGCTTGCTTACTTGGATGGCCAGCGGAAATTGGGTTCGGATAAAGTGGTGCACCCCAGCATAAAAACTTCAGATAAAGAATGGTGGGAAACTCAAGAGCGAGGTGATCAGGTTGTTTCTACGGATGAAATGGGGCAAGTTGGTCCCCGTGTATCATGTCGCTGTCAGGTAAGGTTTAATTTGGAGTGGGCCTATATATATTTGGTTTCTGGTTGTCTTTAATTTTTGAGGTTCAATTGTTGTATTTGACCTCAGTTTGTTATAATTTTATTTTTTTGTACGTTTCACTTTAAACATATTCCGTTTTGTTCATGGGATTCCTGTTCTCTATCATCACCGATGATCTCATTCAGGTTATCAGGAGTGTCAGTCAGTGGTCTGCTGGAACAAGCCAAGTTGAAGAGAGCATTCACAATGCTTACTGTTCTCTTATTGAAAGAGCAGAGCACTTTGTCTATATCGAGGTACTTAGTAAGATATCCTTCTTTAAATTCTTGAACTCTTCGAAATTAGGAGTGAGAGGAGTTCAAATATCTACAAAAAGAGGGGCTACTTTGCATTTTTTCCCCCCTTCAAAGAAGGATAAGCGCATTGTAGATATGGACATCTGCTTTAAAACAAAAAAAGTAAAAAGAAATACTCCCTCCGTCCCACATAAATCGATCGCTTTTTTTTTTGTACATAGATTAAGGATTAGGTCATATATTTTGTGTTTCCTATTCTACCCTTTAGAGAGAGGAGGGGAAGAAAGTGGGCCAGGAGAGAGATGAGTTACTGGAGTGTTAAATGTAGAGAGAGAAGTATAATAAAAAAAGTGTAAGAAAGTGGCTCAGGAGAGAGAGAATGAGTTGGTAAAGAGTTAAATGTGGAGAGAGAAATGGAATAAAAAAATTGTAAAAGGGGTAAATATGTAAAATACTTACAGAATCTTTCTTAATTTAAAAAGTGAGCAATTTTTGTGGGATGGCCCAAAAAGGAAATATTATTAAATTTATGTAGGACGGAGGGAGTAGTAGATATTAGAAAGCATTCCTAATGGAGGTAAAACAAGCACTATTGGAGGTCATTTAGCTACGTGTGACCACAAAACTGAGCACCAATGTGTAATATGATCTAAAAAGATA